>VXAC01007548.1:177588-259407 GCA_013399225.1 Rhipidura dahli | reverse complement strand
GCCGAGCTGAGCCGAGCTGAGCTGGGCTCGGCTCGGCTCGGCTCAGCTCATGGGGGAGCGGGGCCGGGCGCGGGGCCGCGCAGGAGGATGAGGGGATGGGGGAGGATGAGGAGGAGGAAGGCTCCTCGGGTCAGTGGCCGGACCCGACCCGTGCCGACCCGTGCCGTGCCTGGGAGCCTGCGGCGGGTGACCACGCTGGGCACAGCGCTCCAGAAGGGTCGGGGCAGGAGGGGCCCAGTGAGCCCCCCCAGGCGCGTCCCCCAGCCCGGGGGTCCCGCCCTGTCTGACGCCGTCATTGTCCGAGCGGTGCCCCAAACGATTCCGGGCTGGCGCTGCGGAGCGGGGCGGGGGCTCCCGGCGCTGCTCTGTGCGCGGGGGACGCGCTGCCGCCCGGCTGAGGCTGCTCGTGCACCGAGGGGCGAGAGGAGGGCGGGTGGGCACGGCTGGTGCTAAGGCTGAGGCTTATTCAGTGTAGAGTAAGAGGTATGGTAGCACTCGGAGTAAAAATAATAGTGCTGCATGGTGTGTTTAAAAGCCATTATGGTTGTCCTGGATTTATGTTTCCTGTTCCTATAGCTGAGGAGACCTCATTTGGATAATTAAATGTCATGGTGAAACAGGAGAATGAGGGAAGGAGAGTGCTTGTCTCCTCTGCTCTGCCACATGGACCTGCCACCCCTTTTGATGGCAGTGGGCAGATCCTCTCTGTCCAGGCTAGTGCCAAGAGTTGTCCCACTCATCCCAGATTCGTGTTTAGCTTTATCTGAAAGAAAAAAAAAAAGAGATGCTTTCTGCCTTTGATGCCTGTTTTGATGTCTGTACTACGAGATGTGTGTGAACAACCTGACTGTAAATAGGGTAAGTCTGGCTAAGGTAGTAAGTGTGGGTGAGTTACAATGACTGTGCTGAGCAGCTGCCTTCTCCTTGTGCTGTGTAAATACAGTGATAGGATACAGGGTGTGGGAAGTGCTGCTGTGCTGGGAAAGGGGTATTTCTCATCAGTTGCTTAAATAATAAGTGACTCTTCCTAGAAATTTTTGATGATGATAATAATAATATTACTATATGAGGTAGACTGAGGAGGAGGCTGAAAACACTGAGACTTTATAAATTCTAGTGATCGTATTTCAGTGCTTTTTGGGGACAGACAGGGATTAATGTGCATGTTAGATAATAATCTTCTATTGCGCAGAATAGCGGTTTTTACCAAGCACAGGAACTTCTGCAGCACGAAGTCTGTTTCACTCTGCCCCTTATTCATGAGCTATAAAGGCCATCTTTGTTAAATACTGATTTGTCATTCCCCAAATGGTGTGAGAGCTGTAACTGATAATCTGCAGAGGCTGGTAGGTGTCCTTGCAGCAGAGGTCGAAGAGGAGACTGTAGTGTAAAGGAGAGGCTCTGACATGGGTGGGGGCTCTGAGTAGACCCTGCGAGGTGGTGCCCTGGGGTCAGTCAGAGCAGAGAGCTCTGCTGGTTTGCTGCCGGGTGTCCCCCCAGGTCCATTGTACATTTAAAATGAGCAGTGGCTTGCTGCTCAGAATAGCAGAGGTGTTCTGTGAGTGTCAGCAGAGATGATTCTGCTCACAGCATTGCACTGGGGTGATGGAGAAGTACCTGGAGGGCTTTGTGTGCCATGAACAGAGGAGCTGCCTGTTCTCGGGGTAGCTCTGTGCAGGATCAGATGAATATGTTACCTGTTTTGTTTTTTTTTTTTCTATGAGGGCAGAGCAAGCTTGTGTAACTCTGGATTTTCAAGAAACAGGTCTGCATTCCTCCTGTCCCCTGTTTGTGCTCTCTGTGGCACGGCTGGAAGCTTATCAGGGGTCCCTGAAAACTTCTCGTGGGAGCTGGAGCCTTGAATGAGCAGGTTTGCTCATTCGCTGCCGTCCATATTGATATTTTCTACTCTCTGGGTTGCATATCCTGTCTTAACTTCCTGCTTCTGACCTCAAACCCAGTGGCTCAATGAGCAGAAAATAGCACTGTCATTTCTGGGAACAGGGAAAGATAGGAAGGAGCCCAAGTCATTCAAGCAGACGGTCAGTATTGCCAGGCCTGGCATCCTGCCGGCAGCAGCCTGGCTTCCCACAGGCAGCCGGGGAGCCTCCGAGCCTGCCCATCCCAGCATGGAAGAGGCTGCCTTCCCCAGGATTCGGGGTGAAGTGCTGAGGGGCAGGAAATGCTGGGCTACCCTCTCAGCTGTGTCCTGGGAGCTCTTCCCAGCTGGGATCCCCTTATGTGGAAGTGCCACCACCATGCTGTCCTGGGAGGGAGCAGTGCTGTGCTCCAATGCCTGCCCACAGCTGGTCGGGATTGCAGAGGGCTTTGGGGGATGGATCTCCTTGGAATTGTCTGGTCTGTTGCATTCCTTCTGCTGGGCACCACCACTGTTGAACAAAAGCTGCTGTTTCTGTCACTTATATATCAGAAGGAGAGATTTCCACACTAGGATTATAATGTCTTCTTGAGCTATTTGGTCTTACCAGCTATTGAAGGCAGTCCCCTGAAGTGTACAAGTTTTTCAGTCCCTGATAGGGTAAGGCAAAGGCTTTCTTGGTTTGGTGACCACTGGTATGGGAGGAACTGGCCTGTGGCCCATGACAAGCAGACATTAAAGAGGATTCTTGCATATGCCTTATAGGTCAAGTTAAAGCATCATGTCAGATCCACATGAAGGATATGGAAAAGCAGAAAAACTGAGAAAACATGAAGGGGGCGGAGAAATCTCAGTCTCATTCCATTTTCCAGCCTATCATGTAAATCTCTTTCTGAGTAATGAGATCTCAGCTGTAGAAAATGCCTGTGTTTCTGTCTTCACACAGCAACATAACCGTGCCTTGGGAGCTGTGTGCTGCTGCCAGTGTGCTTCTGCTTGAGGTGCTAGAAAATCATCGTGTGCTCTGGGTGGTATCTTCCACTTAATCCACCAGTGTTTCAGAGCTGGGGAAGTTATCCTGAAAGACTGCTGCTGTTCCATGTCTGGAATGCTGCCAGAACACCATCTGAATAACATATGAATGTATTATCTGTGCTTATGAATTTTCTTGCCAGTCATACTGTTTGTTTCACATTCCCTTCTCAGTCAGACCAACAAAGCTGCCTGCTTCAACTATTATTTGCAGATGTAGTTTAACCTGACAATCAGATGTTTTCACTGATTTTTTTGTTGTTTTGCTATTTGTTACACCTTAAAACAGTCAATGCACCACTTTAACAGCAAACTATAGTCATGTATTTCTGGAATTATCTAAGGCAACATATTATACAAAGACTTCAACAAGAGCAGTGCATTCAAAAGCATTCAAAACCTGAAATCAAGATGTTGGTGCTTCTCTCTGAAATGATTTCTATGTAAAGAACTTTGCTTTTTGGTGGGTTTTGCCACAGGCACTGCTGTACCTGGGCAGAGTCTCACCTGGTGTATCAGCAACAAGTGCCGTGGCTGACACCCCTGAGGGGCTATGAAGTGATGCTTTCCATCTTTTTAATTGTTAGTTCCTGGTGTTGAAGTATATGTTTCTAAAACCTTTCATCAGATGTCTGAAAAAATTGACAATCCCCATAAGGATGCAGTTCATGTCATAACACTAGCAGGGCATTGGATTTGATTTTTTTTTTCCCACTAATACTTTTATTGTAGGATCTATGCCAGCTTCGTGCTTTCCTTCTGCCATGTAGAACATGTAGGTAGACAGTGGGCAGCATATTGCAGGCAGTAAGTGAGGGGTAGTGTTTCTGAAAAGGTTTGTGTGTTGGTAACAATTGATGAGACATTGAAATTTGTCTGCAGAAGGAAAATCCTGGCATGCAATCCCGTGTGGGTGTGAGGGTGCTTTGACAGGAGTTCTGTGGAGACAGAGCAGCAGGGACATATCTGTGACCATGAAGCTCCACAAAGGATGTTGCCTCTGAGGCAAAAACTGTCAGCGTGACTGCAGCCCTTTAGAGCTGATCAAATCCTTGTTTCTGAAACCAGACCCACCTGGAAATGGGCATATCCATTTTGGTTTTGCCAAGAAGGCTGGGCAGACGATGGGGCTGGGGAGCTGGGACAGTCCCTAGGTATACCAGTGTCAGCCTCAACATCAATTGGGCTTTCCATTTTCACACATGGGCAGGCTTCAGAACCCTGGAGGGCTTGAAGGACACCAGGAGGAGGGAATACCTGGCTCAGGAGGGTTAAATGCTTGTTCATCCAAACCACTGTTGAGTGCACAGAGCTGCCTGATGTGGCAGCTTCAGCCACATGAGCAGCCACTGTTGTTTTGTGCATGAGATGCCTGGCAGCCACTCAGCTAAACATGAGGAAATGCCCCTGTTCCCAAGGACTGTGAGTGTCCTGGAGTCCAGGACACCTCTTGAGGAAATGGGCTTGAACAGAGGAGTGGGGTTTAGCTTTTCCTTGTACAGCACAAAGCTAGGCTTTTTGCTTTTGCCTAGACCTGCATTTTGGAAATTAAGGTAGTTTTGAACAGCTTTTGTCAGAAAAGGTGGGGACAGCTCTTGTTCCCCCTCAGCTATTTCTCTAGGCTGATGGAGCTACCTGGTGAAGTGGGAGGGCAAACCAGGGAGGAAGCTTTTCCTGGAAGCAAACCGAGCAAGAATGGAATCTCTTACAATTTATCCTTAACATACCTTTCATACAAACACTAAATGAAGCTGACAAATAAGCTGGTAAGAGGGAAACACAGAGACAGTGCCATTTAAGAGCCACTTGTGCTCTTTCTCATTTGGATACTGTTCATATGAAATGTAATTTAAATGCTAGGCTGGTTGCCAGGAGCTGGATTGTTGATGTTAAATGTACTTTCCATTAGAGCTCTGTATTGGAAAACTACTTCCTAGCGCTGCAGGCATTGGAAGGGGTGGGTTACATCAGGGTGCCCCAGTTGTCCTTCTCAGGGTCTGGCCTCTCACCGTGCCCTCCATCTTCATCTGTGCAAAGACCAGCTGAATCAATACCTGCCATACCCAAAATGTGATTCTTCCTGTTTACAACAGCATGAGGTGCAATGCTTGTCCCGCTGTCCTAAAAACAAGCAACTTCTCGCCTTTAAATTCCAAAAATCTGCTAATTGCTTTTGGGTCGTCATGGGGTTTCTCCCTGTGTTCCAGACTGCTGATTTCCTTTGGGTTTTTCTTGTTGGTGGTTTTTTTTGTTTGTTTGTTTGTTTTTTAATTATTATTATTATTTACTAATCACCCATTTGTTTTCATAGGGCTGTTTCTTACACTGTCCCCCATGCAAGAGAAGGTGTTTTGCCCTGTTTCAGTACCCTGGTTAGACTGTCCTCTCACCCCACATGCACAGCTCTTTATTTCATGGATTTTCTTGCTCTGGAGGTTGGATTTGAAGGGTCTGACTTGCAGGCAGCTGTCCATAGGGATTGGTATTTCTTTGCAGGTGAATTAGTAGCTCTGGACACCTACTGTGTAAAAATGCAGATGGTTTTCTGCGTGCTCTCCTCAGTTTTGCCGAGGTAACAAGGTGCCAACAGGTAGAAGCAGATTCCTACTGCTCTCCAGTCATTTTGGCAATAATTATGGTGGCCATAATTATTCTGACTTCAAGAGATGTTTGGGAGTGCCAGCCTTGTACGTGGCCATTTGGAGGAGGGAAAAGGGTGAAACTGGGTCGTCTTGGCAGGCTCTGAAGGGTCTTTGTTTGGGCACCCCTTGTGCTAACAGCAAAGCTTGCTTCCATCATGCTTTCCCTTATTCTCTTCATTCTTGGTTGTTTTTCTGCATCATGTTACCTTCTGACCAAAAGTCCTCCCTGTCTGGGCCCCCAGGCTGTGCTGCAGGGCTGCACTTGAGGAGTGACATGGCCAACAGCCATCTAAATTAGGCTTCCTGTTCCTTTCTTCCTAGTTTTAGAGGTGGCAATTTGTGGATGGTGAGACATTCCCAGGTTGAAACTAAGGCTGTTTTCAGAGGCTTGTGGCAGAGCCAGTGAAATGGTGCAGGAGACTGTGTGTTGTCACTTGGGTGAGCAATGTGGCGAGCTGTACGTGTGCAGTGACAGGCTCTACAGCAGCTATTCCCACTTGGAAGGATCTTGCAGTTGCAATTAGCACAGTGCAGCTTGAGCTCTGTTTTTAGCTTGATGGATGGCAAGAGCTGCCCTGGGAGTGGGCTGGGAAAGGGGTGGGAAGCAGAAGACAGCTGTGGCACTGTGCAGAGAGCCTGCCTGCTTCCTCCTAGACAAATGGTGACACTAACAGGCACAGTGATGGCTGGAAAGAATAATCAAGGAATGGTGCAGGCTCTGCTGAAGCACAGTCTTCAGCTCAGGAGAGATGCCTGGAGAAAAAAAAAGATAAGTTCATGAGTGTGCTGGGAGAGGAGGATCTGGAGCAGTGACTGACTAGTCCTGTAACAGCTGCCTTGGTTTGCTGGCCTTCCACAAGGCAGTGAATGTGAGGCAATGAGAAGTTTTTTCAAAGCCTAGTGGTGAAATTTGTTTCTCTAAGGATTGGTTGTCAAGAGGGACAGGTTAAATATATATGTGTGTGTGTGTGTAGTGTATGCAAAGCATTATAGTTCTGAACTTGCACCTTTTGCTAAACCTTAGAGCCAGGTTACAGCTGTGGAGGGACTGATATTCTCACACAGTTTGGTGGGTTTTGCCCATTGGTACCTCTGTGTGTTTGTGCACATCTGGTGCCATGTGCATTCCCTATACTACCCCGTACTTCAGTGACTTCTGCTTTGCAGACCTTCTGAGCAATGGTGCAACCTTCTGGGGTGTGATAAGCAGCTTGTTTAAAAATGAAACCCTGCTGTTGGGGTAGGGGAAATAATGTTTACTCAGCAGTGTAGAACAAAGGAGTTTGAAGATGACTTAAGGAAACAATGATGTACTAATGAACTTACCCCTTAGCATAAGTACCAATGCAGTGGGGAGGAGGAATGGGAACGTGGTTTGCCATTCTCTTCAGATGGATTAGCAATTTCTCTGTTGTTAAGCAGCATCAGACAGGGCAAATACTTAGTGACAGTCAAGGAAATCTCTTTGTTTGCTGGGTGCAGTGCTAAATGAAGTTTAGCACTAGTGAGGCTGTGCAGGGACCATTGAGCTTTGTACTGGCTCTTCCTGCTGGACCTCCTGCAGTGCCATGGAGAACAAAGGGCTTCACTGATGGTTGGCTTCTTTCTTTTGAGCTTTGCCTCTGAGAGTTGCTCACTAGGAAACCCACAGATATGAGTTCTGATGCAACCTCACAGGGGTTGGTCCTGGTTGCAGCTCACATGGAATTATCAGTTGGGGTGAGAATCCACAGCAAAGCTTGGTGATGTGTTTGACTAAGAGCTCAGGTATGTCTCTGGAAAGTATCTGCTTCATGATTCAAAGCCCTGCCATGCAAACACATACCCAGGTGAGTAAGTAGGGCTAGGAAGTATGTAAAATCATGTAGGAGATCATGACAGTGAAGGAAATCTCAGTGTTGTCACACAGCTCAAAAATGGCAAGTAGGGGTGTGTGTATGTGTAGCAATTTCTGGCAGTGAAACTGGGGGACAAGGAAAGATTCTTTCTGAGAACTTAGGTTCCACAACTACCTCCTGGGTTTGCTGAATGCCTTGATGAATTCTTCAGAAGTTTCCTCACTGATCACAGACAAATCCCCAGTGGCTGCTGAGTGTTCATGCTGGACACTCTCTTTTATCTCTTGCCTAATCTCAGTTGTGTTACTTTACCCTCAACCTGGAATATGCTCTTCTGAATCTCCATCTTTTCCTCTGTTCTGTTGTCCTGCTGTCTCTGCCCAGGCATCTGTACAGCTGTTAGTAGGCTCTGGCCAGTTTTCCCCTCAGTCCCTCTCCCATAGCAGCCAGTGGAATCTCAGTCACTGCCTCCACTCCTAAGCTGCCTCCTCTTAAAAATCAGTTTTGACACAGCCAACACGGAGCTGGTAAACCAAGACCACTGGTAGTTCTTTCTTTTTCCCTATGCTGCCACTTCCCTGTTTGCTCAAGCCCTTGGATTTTTAACTCCTCACTGCTTCACAGACATTTCTGCAGAGCTGCTGATGTGCAGGGTTTTTTTGTTCGTCCCCATGGCTGTTGGTTTTAACCAGGCTCTCATCTTACCACACTCTTTCAGAGGTTTCTGAGCTTTACCAGGCACACCTGATCCCCATCTCAGCCCTTTCTGCAGAGGTAAAGCACCTGTGTGGTTCCACTGGCTCCAAAGAGATTCTGGCGTGTTCCCATGCTGGCTGTTTGCACAGAGGCCAGGTAGCCACAGGACAGGGGACAGGCTCCCTGCTTGGCTACCAGAAGGACTGAATGGCCAGTCCTGATGGAGAAGGGTGGCCCCTGGCAGTCCCATGGCAAGGGAGCAGTGGGGTGGCTGAGTTTTTTATCCTCTGAATTTGAGTTCACAGCCAGCTGAAGAATCACAGCATGTGTTAAACCTTGCTTCAGCACTAAAATATCAATGATATTGAATGTGGATAAATGAATTGATGCATATAAAGGGACAGGAGGGAAGACTGACCTTCCCTGGAAAGGGTGGGCTGAGTTGATCATCCTTTTGGGCAGAAGGACTTGGAAAAACTGAAGTAATCCATGTGAGTCTGCTGGAGCTGGGTAGTGCTCATCAAGGCAAGCTAAGCCCAGAGGGTTCTTAAGGTTTATGAACAAAACACAATCTGTTGTTTGCTGCCTTTGAATGCCTTACGTGTGTGTGTATATAAAAACACATATATTTGTACCTAGGGTGTGAAATTACACCCTTGAACAGAGATGGGGGACATGGATGGAGAGGTTGTCCCCTGCCTGAGGAGCAGACGTTGGGCTGGGGCTCTTTGATCTGGAACAGGGCATTCCCACATGCCACCTCCCTGGTTTGGTGCATCCCTAAATTGAGGAGGGTGACCTCCTGCAGTCACCCTGATGGGGCAGGAGGCAGTTTTCCACGAGGCAGGCAGCAGTGCCCTGGATCCCCTCGTGCCAGGAGCAGGCACGGCAGTTGTGCACTGGGGCAGGGAGCCTGAGCAAACCAGGGGGCTCACAGCGTTGCCTGGGCTCCAAATGGTTACTCTGCCACATGCAGTGGTCTGTAGGTGTACACACACACACTCGCTCTGGCCTTGTTCTTCCCTGGAAACTTGCTTTTGGATGTTATTTTGGGATGATTTTCTGGGTTAGATGAGCATTAGTGGCCTATTGTGTCCCAGTTCTCTAATTGATTGCATTGAAATGAGTTGTAGGGTTTGCTGCCTGCCTTTCCCTGCCTTCCTGAAGAAAGAATTTCCTTGCTGGAGACTTGGTAGGGGCGTTGCATTGCAGTGCATGTGTTAAGTGTATGTTGTGCTTGTCTGTTTTAAAGTGAGCAGTTAGTTAAGTGGTCTGGCTGGCCTAGCAGTGGGGGAAAAAAACAAACCATAAATAAAATTCCTGTAATCCCAGGCAGTGGTTAAGCATTTAAAACTCTTGACAAAGCCATTAAAAGATGTCATCTGCAGGGTACAGCACTGCCTTAGTGGTTAGGTGGGAAAACTTCTTTGTGAGGGGAAGAGGAGGGACAGGCACTGATCTCTTCACCCTGGTGACCAGGGACAGGACCCGAGGGAATGGCTGGAGCTGTGTCAGGGGAGGTTTAGGTTGGATATTAGGAAAAGGTTCTTCCCCCAGAGGGTGCTGGGATACTGAACAGGCTCCCCAGGGAATAGTCATAACCCCAAGGCTGCCAGAGCTCCAGGAGGGTTTGGACAATCCTCCCAGGAACAGGGTGAGATTGTTGGGGTGTCTGTTCAAGGCCAGGAGTTGGACTGGATGATCCTTGTCCAACTCAGCATGTTTGTGATTCTGTGACTGTGCCTGGCTCGCACACCGTGAGGAGAGTTGGGATGAATTCAGGTGAGTGACAGCTGCAGCCTGTGAGCCTCAAGGGCTTCTCGGTGTCCTCCTGGGCAGGACGGCGGCCCTGTTCCCTTGGAGCAGCCTCTGGACCCCGGCACTGCGTGGGTTCAGCCGGGCTGTGTGCGTGGCAGAGCCCCGCGGTGCCACTTGGCATCGCGCTGGCGACCTTCGGGCAGGAGCAGCGTGTAAACAAGCGGCAGCCTTGGGATCCTTCCTTGGGGAGGGACAGCCGGCGCTCGGAGGTGGTGAAACAGCAGGCTGTAAACAAACAGCTCGCTCTACGCTGCCAGGGACTGCGGCAGCTAAACATAGCCCCAGGGGCTGGGCCCGCCTGGCCTCTGCCCCGCACACCGCGCTGGGCTCCGCTGGCGGTACAAAGGTGAAATTCTTCAGGCTGCGTCAGCCGGAGCTCGCTGGATGTGCTCATGGTCTCAGCTGCTGCCCGTCCCCGGGAGCGCGGGGCTGAGCAGCGAGCCCAGCCCGGCTGCCTGCCCATCCCGATGCCATCCCAAGGCGATCCTGCTGGCCAGGCTCTCCCACTGCAAGCCGGCAGCAGCGAGCCTGGCGGAGGCAGTTTATGCTCCTGGTATTTCTCCCTGTGGCGTGTGGGAGGAGGTGTGTAGCAAAGGGGAACTGGTGACCCGTCTGCACCCTATAATAGGGGAAGGAAATAGCAGGGTACAGTGGCTTCAGGCAGGAAGGTTCCTGAATATGTAGGACATTAATATAGACTTCTGTTTCTCAGACAGGGAGAAGCTCCAGAAGCCAAATGTAAGAAATGGTTTGCTTAGTCATGCTGCTTAGAGGTTCATTAAAGTTGCAATATTGTGACAGTCTTGTCTTCCGATGTCTGTGCCGTGAGTAATACATGACATGGGTTTTATGAGCATCAACTCTCTGAGGTGTCTTTCATGTTGCTTTTTGAATGAGGCTGAGCCCAAGGCCCTAATTCCTTGTGGCTGCTTAATGATTCAGTTGTGTATGACTGGAAGACCACACGATGTGCTAGGGTACAGTGTCATCAGGAAATTATTCACATACAGCCCTGCTCCAGAGTGCTGGCCTGGGTGCTTTAACAATTAACCAGAAACGTAATGGACATTTGTGTTCACTCTCCTGTCAAAGCTATCAAGTATGCCTGGAACAGGCTGCATTTCTCCATGGTTTTCCTTTCCAATATTGACAGAAACACGAAGTAATCACTTCTAAATCTCTCTTAAAAGCATTTTAATCATGAGTGGAAGCAGAGGATTTTGCTTTGCTGCTGCAAGACTTAGGGTGAATGACTGGAAAGCAGCATGCTACTACTGCTGAGCTAAACTCGTGTCACTTGGAGAAATCACTTCAACTCAGTCCCTACCCCTATGATAGGGTTAAAAATAAATTTGCTGCTTGACCAGGTATTTTGAAGTCTTTTCTCATACAACGTAGGGCCCTCTGGAGAGCAGTCTGAAATGCAACTCATATGGTCATGGATGAGCAGACAAAAGCAAACTGTTTGTTTCCTTCTTTTGCAGGACAGATTCCGCATCCCACATGAGCTACGATAATCCCCCGCCGTACCCCGGCCCGGGCCCGACTGCCCCGTACCCACCGTATGCACAGCAGCCGGGGGCCCCTCCCGGCCCGTACCCCGGCTATCCCCCTGGACCCACCGGGCCCTACCAGCCGGGCCAGCCAGGCTACCAAGGATATCCCCAGTATGGATGGCAGAACGCACCTCCACCTCCAGGACCGGTGTACGCAGATGGGCCGAAAAACACAGGTATGGCCGAGCAGCCATGGTGTGACATTGGGGCACCTGTTTGCCTCACGTGAGTACATGGTGACCTTGAAGTAATACATTCACCAGCACCTGGCCCTGAAGGAGGCTGGTGAACGTGTTGGAGGAGGTGGAGACTTGTTTGAAATAGCAGTTTTGTTTACAGCTCGTTTTCCTGCTTTATTTTGCTGCTCTCGCAGTTCTCTCTCTGGTTGTATTGGAGAATACTGCTGAACATCTTTAGTGCTGATCCCTCAGGGGAATCCTTATGCTGAGGTTGTTGTACAGGCTTTAGATTTGCCACAACTCTCATTCCACCTGTCTCTTGGTTGATAAGTTTCTACCAAAGGCTGCACAGTTAAAGCTTATAATATTCAAATGTACAGTTAGTACTGAATTAATGGGCCTCGGTTTTCTTGTGCCCATCAGTATCTGTCCAAGTGATCTGCTCATTCCTGGGCATTCTGTTTTTTTCTGAAGTTACCATTCTGTGGAAAAACCCAGATTTCTGGGGAAGGGAGGGGGGATGATGCACCTCCCCTTGGCAGCTGGCTGGTCCATCTGTGTGCCACGTCCCCTCAGCATGGCACATTGGTATGCTCTGGCACCCACAGCTCTCCTGGGGCTCACTGCAGTGCTTGCTGCAGGCTCAGATTGTCAGAGGAGAGGCAGAGATGATGATTAAGGGACAAGAGCTTCTCCTCCTTTCTGTGAGAAGTAGCTGAGAGAGGTGGACTGTTCAGTGGGATTGAACAGTCTGGTGTGCGTCTATCAGGAGGGCCCAAATTTAAGCAGTGAGCAGTTGGTGTGAGTGAATAAGAACCTGAATTGAGGGCAAATCATGAGTTCAACTTCCTCTGTAACAGTGAGAACCCTGCCGAGGAGGAGGAGGCGGCAGCAGCATGGTGATGATTCCCACTACTTTCATCACATGCACTCAAAGTGTAATCAAGATTCTCCCTGGGGTTTTGGGGTGGCTAAGAGATGTCTCCTAGTACTGGGCAGGGGAAAACTCGTTGTTTCCCATGTCGAACATCTCTGGTCGCTGCCGGTGTCGCTTTGCTGCTGTAGCCACACAAAGGGATGTGCTGGCAGAGGCTGAAGGGAGACAGGGACTGTTCCTTTGGACAGTCTGGCTTTGAGACAGCTCTGCTGCCTTGGAAGCTTGAAGGATCTCATGTCAAACTGGATCAGGGAACTGGTGACACTGAATGTCCTCTGCTCTGTTCACAAACCTGTGGACCAGCACAAAGAATAGGTTGGCAAATTGGAGAGGACAAGAAGTGAAATGTTTGAGTGTCTTGCACTGAGAGCCCAGGCTTGTTCTGCAGGAGGTTTGATTTTGTTAAGCCTAAGCTAACACAGCTTCAGCTCTGCAGAAGCAGCACTCTAATCCATAAATCAGAAACTTTTTGGTTAAGTCTTGCTCTTGAACTGCCTTTCTGCAGCTATAGGTGGTCTTTGAACCCACCTTGGGAGCCTCTAATTTTGCTGAAGTGGATATGAAAAAAATGATAGAATCACAGAATGGTTTGAGTTGAAAGGAATTTAAAGATCAGCCAGTTCCAACCCCTGCCATGGGCAGGGACACCTTCCACTATCCCAGGTTGCTCCAAGCCCTGTCCAGCCTGGCCTTGAACACTTCCACCGATCCAGGGGCAGCCACAGCTTCTCTGGGTCCCCTGTGCCAGGGCCTCACCACCCTGGCAGGGAAGAATTTCCTCCCAATATCCCATCTACCCCTGCTTCCAGGTCCTCTCTGGGGCTGCTTTCTCCACCCAGCCTGTGTCTGTACTTGTCATTGCCCCTACCCAGGTACAGGAGCTTCTGCTTGGCCCAGCTGGACTCCACAAGGTTCACATGTCCCCACCTCTTCAGCCTGTCCAGGTCCCTCTGGATGGCTCACATTTGTTTTAAGCACATCTATTAATGTCTGCAAAGTGAAGTAGAGCTGTAACTTTGCATTTCTCTGCAAAAGCTTTCATTTTCTTCATTCTCCTTCTGTTAAACACCCTTTTTTTCTCCCCTTACTCCTTTTTGGCCAGTCTGTCCAACTGGAACCTGATCTTTGTCCTCTGAAGCTGTAAAAGAGCTTTCAATGGGGCTTTGTTTAAGAACCCCAGGAGTGTCTAATTGAGAGTGGATGTCTCTAAAAAAGCTAATTTTTTATAAATCTGTTACACTAATGCTATATATCTGTTGGTGTGGCTGAACTTCTAACATAAAAAACTGACATCTAAATTTAATCAAGGCATTGTAGTCAGCCTGGCTGGCCTAGTGTGATTTCATGTGGCTTGTCAGTTCCTGTGGTGTTTCCAAACACTTATCTGGGAAGTGCTACTGTGTGCATGCTTTCCTTTCAGAGCAGATGTTTTGCTCTCCTATATGACTTTGCTTAATCAAATGAATAAAGCTACTCCAAGTAGTACATTAGTATTTCTGAATAAGCATATGTCCACAATGAAAACTAGGAAATTTGCTATACTTTAAATTTTATGCTTCACATAATTTTACTGTGTGGGCAAACTGCAAAGTGGGCTCTTATGCTGTAGATCGTAGCCAATGTGCTACTGCTAATGGGTGGAAGTCATTATTTATCATATTTTAGTCCTGAGTGGATCACACAGATGGAAATGATTACTGTTGAGCTCTCAAAATCTGGTGGTAAAGTAGCATTATAGGGTGATGGTGGTTTTGCATCTTAATTTGTAGCCTGTCAGGAGTAGCAATGGAGAAAGCCTGTCCACTCAGCCCTTGGAGAAGTAAAAAAGCCTCACATGCCCCACTCTCTGTATTAAAGCTGCATCTGAGATGTGACAGGGAAGCAGCTTAACCTGAGTGCTGGTTCTGTGACCCACACTGCCCAGGAGCTCTGAGCCTGCTTCAAAAGCTGCTGGTGAAGGACTCCAGGCTGAGCAGCACTGGCCTGAGCACAGCCACACCTTTCCCCAGGCACAGCACCCGTTTCTCTTTGTGCTCAGGAGGTGGGAGCTGCAAGCCCAGGCTGGAGACTTCAGTCCCTCTTGGTGGGGTTGTGCTTGGTAAGGGTAGGAAGGAAAGTTCTTGCTGTTCAGTGAGCAATGACCCTGCTACAAATAGGTGAGAAAGGGAAGGTGTCACCACCTTTTCAGAATGCCACTGAACTGGGGGACAAACCTAAGGGCTTGCTGGAGGAAGCTGCAATCCAGAGCAGCTCTGAACAAGGAGAACACGTGTGTTCCCCTCTGGACTGTCTGTGCGGGATTAGCCAGCCACGAGGATGTCTGGGGTGCAGAAATCAGCTTGTGGTTATGTGTTAAGACTTAGTGGTGGTGGCCATATGACTGCCATGTGGCCACCCCCACACAGCACTGTGGGACAGGGAGACTGCGGCTGATCTCAGTGTTCCTTGGCCCCTTCTCCCCGAGGGGATGGGGGCCTGTGTGTGCAAGCTTGCATCCCCTCAGAGTCACCCCATGAAAGGCCTCAAAGCATGTTTTTTCTCCACATGAAGGGACAGCGAGCTGGAGACTCACTGGTGACTTACTGAGGTGACACGGAAGACCTCATGGTTTTGTTTTTTTGGATGGATGGCTTTGAGGCTTGATCAGGTTACTGGTACCGAAGTCTGCAAAGAAACCCCATGTCTTACATCTTGCAAGGGCTGGCAACTCACTTGGCTGTGGTTCATTAGAAATAAACACCTCCACCTGTGTCTTTAGAGATGATAATGTACCTGCTGAGCCTGAGGAACATTATCCTTAAGGGTGTCTGATTCAGCTTCCTAGAGCTGGGAACTGACGTGCTGATCTCTGGCTGCACTTTTCCTGCTGCCCAGGCTGAGGGCTGTCTCGGTGTCTGCCCACACAAAGTCAGGAGTGTGAGTTCCTGGAACAGGGTAGACGTGCCACACGGTGCTTGGTGTGGCTGGAGGGAACCTGCCTGCCCCAGAACAAAGCTGGGAAATACACAGCTTTAGGGACGTGGTTCCTGTGTGCAGCATTGTGTAGGGAGCAGGTCCTTCTTTACAGCAGGGGCTTGCTTAGGAGGAAGAAAATATCTCGTTCCAGAAAATATCTCATTTCCCCACCAGTATTTTCATTATTTGTTATCAACTGGCATAAGGAAACCACAGTAACTGCTGACTGGTCAGCTGGTGCTTTCTTGTCTATGTAAATTAGAGGTGAAATGTAATGCAGCTGATAATGGTATGCTTTCAAAAGAAGTGGAATGAGCCAAAGTATGAAGTGACGTCCTAATTTTAAAAGCAGAAGCTGATGTTAGGAATTTGACCAGCTTAATTTCTTCCCCCTCCCAGCTGATACATGCCAATGTAATGGATGAGGCAATTCCATGCTGTGCCCAAGGGAACCAGGCTCTGTCAGCAGGCACTGCAGGCAGACAGAGCTCAGCATTGCGTCTGAGCCATTGTACACACAGGGTGGAAATCTTATTTCTGGAGGTTGATTACTTGTAGCAAAGCCGGCTGCGATAAGAGCAATAGTCACAGTGATGCTGACTGCCTCCTGATGTTTGTCCAGCTGCAGAATAAACAGGTCACCTAGATACAGGCACTGCCTGCTGCTGGAGGGGTGGATGATTTTTCCTCTTTACCTGTCTCCGTGTGGAAAGGAGGGGATCAGAATCATTGTGGTGAGGCTCTCCAGTGCCTTTCAGTGCTTACCCCCTTGCTTCCCAAACCATGTGGAGCTGAGCCTTCCCCAGCAGGAGTTAATGTCAAGGACAGGCTTTCTGTCTGTTGACCCTTTCTAAGTAGTCTGTCAGAGCATTTAGTTTAACTGTTCCTGTACCTTCAGGAGCTGCAACTCCAGATGCTGGAGTCCTGCCAAAACAAAAAAAAAAAATCTTGCTTGGCAGTTCTCCTCTTATCTGCTTCTCATTCTTTTGTGTGCTTTAAAACCCAGTGTTCTCTCTCTCCTCCAGGACTGCTGTATCATCCCTCCCTCTGTCCCTGGCCACACAAACAGCGGGGGCTGTTGGCTGGCAAACAGTGCAGTTCTGGGGCTGCTGTCTCACCTCACCTTCACTGCTTTTCACCCTCGAGGGGGGACTAATCTGCTAACAACCTGATGCAAAGAAAATCATTCCCAATTCAGGTCCAGTATCTGAAAACATGCTTCAGACAAACTGGCCTCAGGAGGCCAAGGCTGACAGCACTGCGGGCTGGATTTAACGAGGCTGCTGCTCCAGTCCTTGTCAGCTGGGCACCAGGCTGGGTGAGGAGCAAATCATGCATTTTTTTAGGCTTTTTCCCATCACTGCAGACACTGCACAGACTGTGGTACTTGACCCTGTGGGGCTGCACAAGGAGGATCTCACTGGGGTGTGTTCCCTTTGCTTTAAATTAGGCTTTGTCCCTCCTCCTGTCAGTCACCCTGAACACACTTGCAAGACCCTTGTAAGATGAAGTTTGTGCTGTGTGAATCCCTCTAAGCCAAGTCTTGTTTAACTCTAGGCCTGATGCTGGTTTTCAGGATAAGCACTGACATAGGCTGAGGATTGTGCTGTTCTTAGCCCTGCAGCTGACTGGGTTAAAAAAATCTCCTTGCTTTAACAGTAAATTAAGATTTTACTGATTTTAAAAAAATGTTAGAGGAAGTTCTCAAGATCTGTGGTTTTGGGAGATGTCTCTCATCTGTTGCAGTCCAGAAGCTAGCTGAAGGGTCTGAAGCCCTGAATTATTGTACGTTTGAGCTGAGGGAAAGTTTGTTTCTTGTATGACGTCTCCTGAGCGCTTTCTAACCTGTGTGCTGGGGGTTGTAGTGCTTTGGAGAGCTGGCTGAGACCTGCTGACATCCTGCAGAGACCTGAACACTCAGTACACAAGGTGTGCTGATTCCTGTGAGGAGTGCTTGTAGCCCTGCCTTTTAGAGATGTTGAATCCTTCCCAGGCACACTGATACACCATAAATGCTGATTAGTATTACTTCTGTTATCTCAAGGATCTCTTAATCCCATCCCTGTGTGCTCAGGTGAGGAAACAACATCTTTTCCAGCCCTGAGCTCAGCTGCAAGAAAATCTTCTGCATGGTTCCTGCTAAGCCCTAACCCGTGCCTGGCGCCCAGGCTGGTGTGTGAGAGGGGAACAGCTTTGCCCAGAGCAGTGTTGGCTCTGGAAAGTGCTCGCTTGGCTCAGCTGCCCAGTGATTTCCCTGAAATGTGTGGCCTGTTCAGCTTCCTGAAAGCTGAAACTGCCCTCTGAGGGTGAGCGTCAGAGCTGCTCAGACTTACGGGAACAGAAAGGCAGGAATTTTCCAAACCTCCTGAACCAAGGCCATGGAAGAGGGCAGGTCTGATACCTGTGTGAGCAGCTGTAGATCAGTTGTTTCTGCTTGAGTCCAAATCTGGGCTGGGTCAGCAGTGGCTGTCTGGTGGCAGAGGGGATTTGCAGGTGGAACTGCCTGTACTCCGTGGCATTTTCATTCTGTGACACTTGGTTTCTGCTCAGGTGGCTCTGGCAGTGGCCATTTGTGTTTGGAGCTGGGAGTTGTGAAACTTGTTCTGAGCATTTTGAAGCTTTGGAAGATTCTTGCTTGAAGTGGGCTATTGAATTTCCATCTGGCTGTGGTATCTGTTTCAGGAGCATACTGAGGTATTTCCTGAAATCTGAGTGTGGTGTCAGTAGAGACTGTGCACACAGTGAAAGCCTCTGGGCAGGAAGGAGTTGGGGGGCTGGGAAATAACAGGCCTGAAGCTGTTAGGCGTGAGCAAATACCCCCAGAAAGGAGAAGGAATAATTAGATGCCTTCCTTGCCAAGGGAATTAGATCTCATCTATGCCCAGGCTGTGTCCTGCAGGCCTGGTGCAGAGAGCAGCCTTGGTGGCAGCTCATACGAAAGTTTAGTCCCTGTTCCCCAGTCCTGAAATCTCTTCTTCTGTACTTGCTGCCTGTGTGGGGTTTATTTCAGGACAAATGGGTGTTTGAGAGGTCATGTCTGGGTGCTCCTTCCTCTTGCAGCTCTGGGTCTGCAGACCAGAGTGTGCACCTCAAAGATGGCTCTTGGACATTTGATTTCCTGTCACTGTCACTTCTGCATCCCTTGGATGCACTTGTGCTGACTTCCCCTTCTCTGGCCTCCATCCTGAACAGAAAAGCTTTCCAAGGACCTGGGTGAGAATGGTTTGAAGGTAAAAGCAGATGCACAGGCTGACCTGACTTAGCAATCTGCTTCAGGCAGCACAAAATCATTCCAAGCCGTGGTGAGCGGGTTTCAGCAAGACTTCTGCTCGCTGAAGATGTGAAAACAAAGCTCTTGGTGCAGACGTGGCTTGTGATAAAACCCATTTAATTGACAACTGGGAAGAGGCTTATGGGTCCCTTCTCTGCTGTGCACTCCCTCCCAGATGAGACTCTGGTATTAACTAATACTCCTGCTCTGACCAGCTGTTCCCGTGGCAAACAGCCATTCTGATAGCACAGGAAGGGTTTTGAGGCTGCAGTGGCAGTGATTGAAAACTCCTTACTGCTGCTTCCTCTCATGTGCCCCCAGCCTTGCCTCACAGCCAGGAGTGCAGGTCAGGGGTCTGTGCTGGCCTAAAGGAAAGTGTGATTCAGGGCAGTGTGATTTGAGCCCTCCCACCTTAAGAGGAGGGGAGTCCCTGCAGCTGGTGGGTGCTGGGCTTTGCTCTCCACCTCCTGCTCCCCAGGCACTGAGCCTGCCCCTTGTGGGCTTCTCTGTGCCTGGATGTCATTCCTGTCATACCTGAAATACCCAGGCAAGGGCCTTGCCCCTGTGAGGTGCAGCAGGACTTCTGGGAGAGCTTGTAGAGCTCAAGGGCTCTCAGGCACTGTCACTGCTCCCATGTGGGTAAGTTGGTACCTTGACAGTGATGTCTGTATGTGGAGCCTGGGAGAGGATGGACTGGTTCTGGCATCAAAGCCAGTGCCCTTGTGCTGCAATCCTTGTAGACCCAGTAAAGCACAGCAATGAGGGGCATTGCAGTCTAAGCTCACAATTTTAGTTTATGCCAAACTGGGTGAAAAGTACAGCTCATTCCTCTCCCTCATGGAGCTAATGATTAACATATCAATTAGGTATGAGAAGAAACAAAATGTGTATGCTTAAGATAAAGTCGACTGTACATGAAATAAGAAGGTATTGTAGTATTTGTTTTAAAAACAAAGTGGGAGTTATTTGCACTGGTTTGTGCAGGCCACCACTGTGTGATTACGGGGAGTGATACCATTTTCGGGGTAAGCATGATTCATTGTGCTCTACACTCCTTGAGGCTGATTAGGAGGTGGGAGGGTCTCTCAGCTTATACCTTCTCCCATGCTGTTTTAGAAAAAACAATGAAACCATCAAAACTGGAGCCTAGACCTGAGTGCTGTCTAGTGCCTCCAAGAGAAATCACCCTTGTTTCTCCTCTTTTTGGGGCCACCAGGCTTCTGCTCATAATGGCAAGGACCCTTTGTGCTGTAGAAGGTGGTTGGAGTGCCTGACCTTGGCCAAAAGAGGCACAGAGCAGCTGATGAGGTCCCCAACAAGGCTCACCACAGAAAACTCTGGGGCTTTGGCTTGGAGGCACTGAGGAATCTCACAAAAGCCACAATTCCCTGGGTTTTGTTGGCAAACCTGATGTCTGTCAATGGAATCCTGCTGGTTGCAGTCCGTTGGGAAGCTGTGGGGGGACTTGCATCAGTCATGGGCTGTGTAAGACTTCCCAACAAAATGCCTTTAGGAGGTTTGGATACGATGTTTGGGGGTTGACACTGCATTTGTATAGCACTGCTGCATGGCCTGGGAGGAGTGGGTGAAGGTGCCACCACGTGCTCTTGATGTCCTTGGGTACTTGTGTCACTCTGTTAGTGCTCTGAAGCCAGCGTTCAGGTGTCCAAAATGAGAGGCTGGGCTGGGAGCAGTTCATCCAGCCTGTCTTTGAGCTGGTTGGTAGCTGTAGCTGAACAGCTGACCACCCCTTCAGCTGTTCTGCTCCTCTCCTGTCCTCTGCAAGCCCCAGATCAGAAAAGCTGCTCAGCGTTAACCCTGTATATCTGTGCTTAAAATCTCTGGCAATTTGTGTGGTGACAGCAGCAAAGCTGCAACTCCTGAAGCATTGATGTGGCTTCAAAGAAAGCCTCACGAACTCTGAGGGAGGGGTGGCTGTCTCTCTTCAGAGCATTGCCCAGATGCTCTCCAAGTGTGAACGTGTCCAGTGTCGATGATGTGCGCTCACACCACAGCAGTGGTTGCAGCAGCTCCTGTGAGCTGGCAGAGGCAGAGCTGCCCTCGAGACTTGCTCTCCTTGGAGAGCAGCTCTGCAGTGGAAGGCAGCAACTTCTCAAATGTGTATTTCAGGTGCTGTCTTTGGGGCATTCCTTGAACTCA
The DNA here is from genome assembly GCA_013399225.1 of Rhipidura dahli. Lineage (NCBI taxonomy): Eukaryota > Metazoa > Chordata > Aves > Passeriformes > Rhipiduridae > Rhipidura > Rhipidura dahli. Next base: position 238,444 of record VXAC01007548.1, on the reverse strand, counting down.
GAAGGTGAGTGGGTTTGTTAAAAGTACCATGGCTGCCTGCCATGGGGGAAAACCACAGCTTTTTTATCCAGAGGGTTTCTGCAGAAAGGTGCTTCTGCCACAATGTGCTGCTGGTTTAAATGGCTCCCAGCTTTTTGCAGAAGTGAGGGAACAAACCTGAGTGCCATTTCACTGTTTCTAACAGAAAGGCTCACCCCAAACCCATGGTGAGTTGTGGAAAGGTCTCACCGTGGTTGCTGCCCCTTGCCCTGTCCCAGCTGTTAGTGAGCAGCTTGCCTGTCCTTCGGCCGCCTCTGGGCAGCCCCTTCCAGGACAAGGCACAGCAGCAGTGCCAGAGGGCTAGCAGGGACAGGGGCAGGGACAGGAGGTGATGCCCATGGGCACTGTGACCCACTTGTGCAGAGAGGCAGCTTCCAACACGAGTGGGCTGAGCAGCCGTGGTGAGAGCACCTGGCTCCCTCTGCACAGGCCCAAGCTTGGGAAAGCCATTTGGTTTAATATTTCAGCAAGTGTTGCATAACAGCACTTTGTCCATGCCTTGAACATGCTTTGCTGGTGTGTCCCTGACACTTGGCTGTAGCTGAAAACTTCTAATGGATTCATCATAAATACTTCAGGCAGACACTTCTTGTATCCCTGCAGTCCTGGACAGCTGATTGTAAGTGGCAGGGGGCAGCCTCCTTGTGCTGTGTGGATCTGGATGTCTCAGGGCACTGGGGCCCTCAGTTTTGGGTATGGCAGTGCTCTGGCAGCAGCAATCCAGCTCCCCATGGCTCAGACGTGGGACAGCTTGAATGGCAACCTGGCAGCTGGTTGGAAGCCAGGGCTGTGTCAGGGCTCCAGCACAGGGATGGCACCATCTTACACAGGACTCTCTGAGTATTTGGTGGGTGTTTTGCGTCCACTGATTGTAACAGGACCTTCTTAGAGCAAACAAATGCACCAAAGAGCTACTTGTTTAGAGCTCCTGGATCCACCAGGAAAATAAAGCCCAGACTGAGCCCCTGGGTCACCTCTCCATGGAGAACAGGCAGCAGACAGAGCTGCTGACAACACTGCTGTGTAAGGTCAGGGCTCACAAACCGTGTTCTCCTTGCAGGTCTTCCAGGCATGGCTTTGAGTGCAGGTTTGGGGTTGTGGGAGGAGGGGAGGGCCTGGCCAAAGTCCTGTGTGCCACAGGACATTTTCCCCTTGGGATAGGATGGGATGGGTCTGTGGTCCACCGTTTCAGAGGGATGAAAGAGGCAGCCAGGGTGCCAGGCTCACAAGTCATGGACCTTACTCTGCACTCGTTGCAGGTGTGGCAGGGGCTGGCCCTGGGCACAGCCTTGCCCTGGGCTGTGGGGAGCAGGTTGTGCTCCCCCTGGCAGCAGCACAGGGAGCCGGGTTTCCATCAGGTCCTGCTCTGCCCCTGCTGGGAGCTGCCAGCCTGGGCTCTGCAGGGGTGGGCAGGGACAGCAGCTCCTGAGGGAGGAGAGTTCGTGACACCTCTCCTGCTCCAGCACAGCCTCACAGCGCTGCCACCTCCTCCTGGGGCTGAAGGGAGAAGGGATGTGCCTCCATCCTGACATTCCTGGAGCAAGGGCTGCAGGTGCTGTGACTGAGTGGTCAGAGGGAAGGGAGACAGCAGTGCTGTGCTGCTGCCATGCAGGGGCTCCCCTGGAGCAGGGCTGTGCCTGGGCAGAGGATGCCTCTTGTCCCTTACTGCCCTGGATGAGAGGGAGCCTGCCTGAGGCTCGGGCACAGCTGTCCCCAAGCACAGATGTTTGGGGGGTACTGGACTCTCCCTCTGTGCCTCCCTTGGTGGTGTCAGGGTTTGGGCATCCTGTTATCTGGAGCACATCTTCCACACATTGCTCTGCAGAGCTGAAGGAGTGACTGGGGAATGGTTTCCCGAGCACAAAGCAAGCCCATGGAGGGCCAGGCCGGTGCCATGAGCTGTGTCCTGCCCAGGCTTCTGCCTGCCAGCACCGTGTGTCCAGCACTGGCTGCCTGCCTGCGTTGGCCTCCTGTGTGAGGGCACGTTTCCCATGCAGACCACAACAATCAGACCCAAGGAAGCTGTCAGGAAGGCAAATCACCTGCCTGCCCTCAGACTAATGCAGGTCTGGGTGTGACAGCCTAGGCTCAGCGAGGAGGAACCAAAGATAAACTGTTCCTCTGTCCTAATGGGCCTCAGGATCTGGTACAAAGAGCAAGCAGCACACTGACCTCGAGGACACCCTGCCTGGAGAGCTCCACCCAGACCTGGGGCTCCCTCCTGTGTGCTCAAGCAGCTGGCAGTGTGCAGCAAATCCCCACAGGCTGCCAGGAGCCTCGGGGCAGAGATGGTTTCTGTATGTGAGGTGATACCTGGAGCGTTTGGGCACCTGCCTCTTGGCCCGTGAAGTGTCACTGCACTGCCACCTCCTAACCTGTGCCTCGGGTGCTCAGCTGACAGGGTTGGGAGTCCCCTCACATGCAGGAGGGACACAGAGCCAGAGCAAGGACTGGTCCCCATCCAGGACTGGTGCCTGCCCTGTCATCCTAGGGAAGGAGGCAGTTCTGTGCGTGGTGGGGCTGGAGCAGTGTTGGGGATCAGCTGCTCATTCACTGCAGGCTGAGCGGCCAGGCACACGGGCTGCAGCTGTGCTTGCAGCTGGGGAAGCTGGCACCTCCTGGCAAGCTGCCCTGGGGGCTGGGCCGCACCTGGTTCTTGCCCTCTTCAGGGTGTGTTGGGACTGTGCTGCTGCTCTGACTCACCAGCGCCTCTTGCCCGCAGTGTACGTCGTGGAGGAGCGGCGGAGGGACGACACGGGCGAGAGCGCCTGCCTGACGGCGTGCTGGACCGCGCTCTGCTGCTGCTGCCTCTGGGACATGCTGACCTGACGCCGCTGCCGCCCCGCCGCTCACCGAGTGCTATGCAGGCTCCCCACTCCTGTCCCGACTTCTTTCTGTTACTGTAATCAACGCTCTGCTTTGCACAGCCAAGAGTTCCCGTCTGTCCGTCCTAGCGCCTTGTCGGGGTGGGGGGTGCACTCCTTTATTTTAGTAAAGGAAAAAAAAAATCCCTTTTTAACATTTCTAAGACTTTTGTTGTAACTTTGAAGAATGTGCTAATGGTGTATTTCAGCCAAAGGCATTCTGATGAAATGTATATTTACCAGTTGAGATTTTCCTAGCCCTAGAGACGAAGATGTACGCAATAATTAAAGCCAACAGTTGATTTTCTTCACTAGGTCCTGGCTGTTTCAGTAAATCTGTCTACAGGGCGGGCATTGCCCCTAGTGCTGTCTGTCTTTGGCCTCCTGTGGGCACTGACTCTGTCCGTGGGAGTCCTGGGTTTGGCACCTCCAACCCCCTCATCCCACACAGGGGCAGCACAGCCAGGTTTTTATCCTGCAGCTCTGGCCAGTCAGGTCCCCTTCTGGAACCAGGGCCCTCTCCAGCAGCTCCTGGGACAGCAGGGCTGGGAGAAGCACAGGCTGAGCTGCTGTGTGTGTGTGCACCAGCAGCTCCTGGGGAAGGGCTGGTCCCAAGCTGTGATCCATCATCCCATGCTGCAGAGCTGAGGGTTGCAGGAGGTAAATTAATGGGTAAGAAGAGACAAGCCATGGATTAATCCAGTGCTGAGGATTTAGAGCTGAAGCTGTTCCATGGCACTCCTGGCCAGAAAAGGGATAAAAAGCTTTTGTCTGCAGAAAAGTGGGGAAAACCTGCTGCTGGTTCCATGGGGGATGTGTCCCACCCTGCTGCTCCCCCAGCCTTGGGAGCAAAGCTGACCCTGGTGTCCTGACACACACAGGCTTTGCGTGGCACTGCCTGGAGATCACCCCAGGGATCTTGGATCTGTTTGCAAAGGGCACTGCACTCGCTGTCCCTTGGTTGGGCAGCCCCGGTGCTCTGTACAGCTCCACTCTGGGCTCAGCAGTGCAGTTTGGGGCTCAGGTCTGGGGCAAGCTGATGTGTTTGGGGTTGATGGGAGCCCCTTGCAATCCCCTGTCCCCAGGAGCCTTCTTCTGGGGGCTGCCCCTCTGCAGCCATAAGTTCAGACCTGGTTCCCAGAGGTCCCTGCCCTGGTAATGGCCACTGTCACCTTCCCTGTCACTGCACCTCCCTGGCAGCTTGGCAGCTGTAAGGAATCAGGAGCAGAGTCCCTGCCTCGCCCTCCTTGGTGGGGCAAAGGAAGTGGAGCATGTGGCTGCCCTGTGTCCATGGCCCTGCTGTGGGACAGCGGCTGCAGCTGGGGCCGTGTGTGGTGACCCAGGTGACACGGCTGGGGAGCCTGGGGGCAGCGAAGGGCCAGCCCAGAGCGTGACAGCCCCCGTGTGCCCATGGGATGACAGCCCGGGGCGTCGGCAACGGGACCTGGAAACTCCCAGCGCCAAAATCCCGGGAGCCTCTGGAAGGCGCTGGGGAGAGCGGCGGGGGCCGGGCCGGTGCGCTGCCCACAAAGGCCACACGGTGGCGGTGTCCGGCCGCGCATCGCCCGCCCTGCCCCGGCAGGAGGGAACGGAGCGGGACCGGGGAATGGAGCGGGATCAGCGGGAATGGAGCGGGAGCAGCGGGAATGGAGCGGGATCATCGGGAATGGAGCGGGACAGTGGGAACGGCCCGGAACAGCAGGAATGACCTGGGGCAGCGGGAACGACCTCCAGGCGCGGGCTGGCTGGGTTCCCAGAGTCGGTTCCCATGCCCATGTCTGTGCCTGTGCTCATGGCTCTGTCCATGTCCCTGGTGGTGTTTGTGCCCTGCTCACCTCCCTCTTCCCGCCCCACCACTCCCCAGCAGGACCTTCCCCAATGCCCACACCAGGCAGCAGGCAGTGGGTGTCCACTGGACAAGGGTACAGCTGCTTCAGGAAAGCAGGATTTCCTGCAGGCCCCTCACCCCAACTCCTCCCACCACCCCATCTCTCCACAACACCCGTGCAGGGACAGCAGCAGAGACACGAGCTGTGTGCCACAGCAGCGTTTTATTGACGTGGGGTGGGGGACCAGGCAATGGGGATCAGCCCAGAGCACCCAGGGGTGCCCCTACTGAGCTCTGCGGGCCATCAGCATCTCTCGGATATTGTCCTCTGCTTCCTTCACGCTCCGCTCCAGGTACGACTTCTTCTGCTGCAAGGCAGAAACCAGAGGACAGTCAGGATCCCCCCAGCGCTGCCAGCACACCCCTGGCTACCAGGGCCCAAACCTGCCCAGGCAGAGCTGTGGGTGCTGGCTGGGGCACCCACCCCAGTGCAGGTGTCCCGTGTGGGGGCAGCAGTTACACATTCCCAGAGGCACAGGGGCAGGTTAATGTTTACACAGACTGAATTTTGTTCCCTCCGAAATCTCAGAGCTGCCGGGGGCTGTTGCAACAGTGGCACTGCAAAAATTGGGAACCATGAACCTCAGCAAGGAAGGAAATCAAATCAGATCCTGCAACTCCTGCAGCCTAGAGAAGGACTGACATGCCAAGGCCTCCTGCTGGAGACACAGCAAAACCCTCTCCTTGGGCACAAGAGGTTCCTTTTCCCAGCTGGGCCATTTTCTAACCCTATATCCTCCTTTCTATCAGAAATTCCCTGGCATCGTCACCAAATACGTGTTTCCTTAATCATCTGTAATTAGTCTGGGCTTGGCAGGGAAGCAGCCCCAAGCCGTGCATCCCAAGATAGGAATTCAGCATGCAGCGTTTTTTCCTGCTGGTCTGGGTGCTCCTCTGTGGCTGGAAAAATCAGCACTTGGCTCTTTGGACTATTTTCTCTGGGTTTCCAAACAACAGACACAACAGTCTCCTCCGGCGTTGCTGTGAGCACAGCCTCCCATGCTGCCCACGTAGAGCTCTGCTCTGGGCCATGCCAGCCACCAGGAAGCACTGGCAGGATTGGTATTAAATTCCAGGAGTCCAGGCCTCACCCCAGAGCATCCTGCCGGAGGCTCTACCAGTCACTCTCCAGTGCCAGGAGCCCAGTACAGCAGCAGTGGCCCCCAAAGCCCACCCAGGCCAAGGACAGGTGAAGAGCAAGAACTCCTGATGCTGCCCTGAGAGCCTCACCCTGACTTCTGTGAGCCCATGGGGCTGGGGTCCTGTAATTCTGAAAAGCCATTAGCCCATGGAGCAGTCCTGCTGCCACCACTGCCCCTTTGTCCCCTGAGTGGCACAGCTGCACACTCAGCTGCAATGCCCGTGCCATGGGGACATCCCTCCCAGCCCTGCTTCTGAGGCTGAAGGGTTTGTATTTCAGTACTAAAGGCTGCTCACGACAGCCAGGGCTGGGGTTATGGCCCAGGGTTCCTTGTCCTTCTCTGTGGTCCCCAGGCACGTGGGGTCCTTTTCGCTTCCAGGAACTGCTTTTGAGGAAACCACAGGGAGAAGAAGAGCAGCCACAGGTTCCCAGTGCCAGTGACTCAGTGACACAGGAGCAGGATTCTGTCACCACCACGCTGTCCCCACGCTGCCCACACAGATGTCGAGGGATTTCACACAGAGGGAACTGAGTCTAAGGGAAGCAAGAGGAGACAGGCCCAAAAACCCCTCATGGCTCTAAGCTTCACCTCACTCTGCTGACCAGAGCAGAGTGGTAGGAGTAGAGCTGACTTCTAGGGGGTCATTTTGAACTAAAGTATTTTTTAACACCATTAAATTAGTGCACAAAATGGTCCTGCTCTCCTGTCCTCTCCCCTGGCCCTGTCTCCTGCTCCCCACTAGAGAGCAGCTCTCCACAGGCAGGCTGTCCAGCAGGACTGCGAGAGCCCAGGAGCTGGCAGGCTGCAGCCATGGCTCCGTGTTCCTCCTAGTGGAATTTCAGACATCCCATGGGAAGCCTTGCTGGTGCCCATGAGGGCCCCACTTCCCTGAGGACAAGAGACCCTGATGCAGCAGAGGAGCACCCACATGGACCCACACTGCCCACCCCTGTCTGCCCTCCCCATGCAAAGGGCCTGGCTTTAATGCCATTTCTGCACTTAAGCAGCACCTGCAGCCCCAGGCAGGGCAAGATTCAGGGAATTTTTCTTTCCCCCACTCTCCCTGGTCACCTAATTTTTGAAGTACAAGAATCTGTGCTGCTCCCAGTACTTTTACTCCCTCCCAGAAGCAGGGAGTCCCATCCCTGGGCTCCAGGAGCATCCTTTGAGCATCAAGGGGAGCCCTGCACCCGCAGCTGGGGGGCTGCAAACTCCCCAAGCTGTCCTGCAGCCAGGGGCTGGCTCCCACTCCAGCCCACAGCCCGGATCCCAGACAAGCGAGGAGCAGACGGGCGCCACATTTTCCGAGCCACGTGGCAGAAGCGAGGAGTTTCTTCCCCAGGAAGGGAGAACTGCAGCCCGGGCTCTGCTTCGGTAATCACCGGAGGAGTGGGAGCCCACGTTCAAACCCCTCCCCGCTGCCATTATCGGGGTCTAGACAGGAAACTCCGTCTCTCCCAGGGAGCAGCGCCGGGCGAGTGGCTGACACACGCTCTGCCTACTCACAGCAGAGCCCAGGGACCCCACAGCGCAGCTCTGCAGTCATGCTGGAGGCCATTCCAGTCCAGCCAGACCTGCCAGGCTGGTGGTATCTGTTCCCTGAACACCACCCTGCACCCCAAACCCCACCTCCAGCTTCCAAGTCATTTGCACTCGCAGCCATAGTTAACCCTGTGTCCTCTGAGCCCCTGGATAGAGCCAGCCCCTGGCTGCTGGGCTTCACCTCAGCACCCGCTGAGCCAATGCATTTCCCTGGGAAAATGTGTTTGCTGCTCCAAGTGACCATCTCTGCTACCTGTGCCATGGCAAGTGCAGCCTGTGGGAATTGCCAGGGCAATGCCAAAACTGTGCTGCTGGTTTCAGTCCCTCGTGAAACCAGAGAGGGCTGCTGCTCTCTGAAGCCTCTGGTTTCACTTCCGCAGCTGTGGCTCCAGTGCTCACCAATGCAGAGCCCAAGGGGACATGGCAGCACACTGGCCCTGCACCGCTTGGCTTTGGTGGCTGCATGACCTGTGAGCTGCGGACCCGGAGCTCCCACTCACTCACCACTCCAGTGCCCTGAACTGCCCCCACCCTTCCGCAGCTCCTGTGGGCCTCTGGACAGGAAAGGTGGGTGCCCAAAGCGGCCCCAGATGCCACTGCCTGAGCCACAGAGCTCCAGGGAAGAACACAGAAAGGAGACTGGCTCTGAGAAGGCAATCAGGGGGAAGTTGCCACATGACCCTGAGCTCCCAGAAAGGCCCCAGCTTCCGGCTGGCAAGCAGGGCCAGGCTCCACAGCAGGGACCTGGCGTGCTGCTGTCCCCCTGCAGTCTCGCCAGGAGCGTGGCAAGGCAGTGACAAGGAAACCCGGAGGGCATGACAGGAAGCAGCTGGTGTCAGCCAAGGGCTCCAGTCCCTCCTCCTAATTCACAACTCCCACAGCCACCTGCTAGAGAATTATTTTACAAAACTCTCTTGTGGGGGGGTTACTGAAATTTATTTCAGTGGAACAGCCTCTGACCAACAGTGCCAGGCCCTGCCAGCCCCCACCACTCCCGGAGAAAGGCCAGTGCATTCCCATGACCCAGGCACAGCTCACTCCCACAGGGAGGGATGACCCAGGGTGGCAGGTCCCATCAGTACTGGAGAAGCTTCTCCCCCACAGAGCAAGGAAGGGGAGCTGGAGGCTGCATGGAAGAGGTAGCAGGATTTGCAGCCACACGGTTCCAGGTGGACAGCACGCTTCACACGCACACCAAAACGGAGCCAGCTGACCTGCTCCAGCCCAGGACAGGCTCTTGCATCCTCATTTCTTCCTGCCACAGGCCACCTACCAGTTCTCATCCACTCTCTCCTCTGCAGTGACAGCCCCTTGATCCCCCTTCTGCCCCACACAGAAAGGGCTCTGCCAGCTGCACTGGGACACAAGACCACTGCCATAGCCCAGCAAGGTCTGGGCCACCTGCAGAACACTGACAGGGTGTAAAGCCACAGAGGATGCCCCCCAAAAGCCAGTGCAGTCAATGCCTCCCAGCCTGCAGCTTCCTAATTCCTTTAAGCTAATACCACTCCCAACAACAGTTCCTTCCCCAGGCAGGAAGGGCTGCAGCACTTGGGAACAAGACAAACCACAGCCCTGATGATCTGTCTCAAAACTAGCCCCAAAGGAAGTGTTCTCACCTCAATCTGCTTTCTGGAAACAGAATTGCCATGCTAAGAGCTGTCTGGCACCAGCATGGAGGGCAAGATCACTCCTCGGGCAGCAGAGCCAATCCCACCAGCTGGGCCTCCCAGCACACCCTTGGGGCTCAAGCAACTGGACTTTGCACCTCTCCTACCCCTGAGCATAGATGTGTCACCAACCTGGCCCATATTCTCCCTCACCAGCTCTCAGGAGCCTTCACCTGCAAGGCTTCCTGCAGCCTTCCTAAAAAAGGTGTGTGGGGCAATGGGTGAACTTGTGTGGGGTTCAGTACAGCTATATGGACTAAAACATCCTTCCCACGTCATCAGAGGGGCAGCCAAAAATGGGACCAACCATTCACACAGCCACATCCAACAGACAACCACATCCATCTGCCAGGAACCCTTCCCAGGAGGAAGGGTGGCTGTACAGCTGACAGCTCCACAGACAGAGCTGCAGGGCCCAGCAGGGAAGGCACCACCAGCCCCAGCCCAGCCTGCAGTGAGCCTGGTGGGACACACACCTGTGGGGGCTGCAGGCAGTGGCTTTGTGGGGAGCAGGCAGTGGCTCTTGGGGGTTCCACCAGCCCCAGCTGCCTCTGTGTTTTGCTGGCATAGGAAGCGCAGGTTCCTGGAAGCACCAGCTCAGCCGGCCCCAGCCAGGGGCTGTGCGGGCAGCACCTCGAGCCAGCCCTCGCTGGGCACACTCCTGCCCAAGGCGTGCTGGCAGAGCCGGCCTGTGCCCTGGCACGGGCGGCTGCAGCCAAACAACGCCGTAGGACTCGCCCCTGCCACCGCCCCACTCCTGGGCTCTCCCTTGCCCTTCACTCCCCATGGCAAGCAGCGCCGGCTCCCCGAGCAGCTCCACGCTGTTTGCTTTTGGCAGCAGCTATGGAAAGACCAGATTGAATGCAAATACAATTACAGTTCACACCCCGGAGAAGAAAAGGAGCTGTGGTTAACAGAAGGGGCCCGTGGCCTTTTGACACAGTGGAAGTCACCTCCTGCTCCAGCCTCCCACCTCTGCTTCCATCTCGTCACGCTGCTGGAGAGGCCGGTGCTGCTCGAGATGACGCACCCAGACCTGGCATTCCTGGCAGATTAAAGAGCCAGCATCCACAGATTCCACAGCAAGAAAAAACTATTAATCAGCTCCTCTTGGATGAGCTTTTGATGATCAAAGCACTGTGCTCCCCCCAGCACTGTGATTCAGACGCCAGTGCCTTCAGGGAGAGCGGGTTGGCTGCTTGGGCCTTGGCTCGAGCCGCTGGTTCGGTGGAACAGGGCACAGCGTTCTCGCTCCACTCCGAGAGCCCAGTCAGCCCTGAGCTCCCAGGGGGAACAGACACAGCAGCCCTGCCCATCCATGCTGCCATGCCCTCCCACCCACAGGTGAGTTTCCTATGTCAAGTCATGGTTTATCATTCAACATCGACTTTTGCTCTTCAAATTCCGCTTCTCTTGCGTCACCTCTGCAAATGAAAGAAAGCTTCAACCTCTGACCTGCAAACACAGATCTGCTTAAGCCCAAACAAAACTGTTTCCATGGAAATTTAAGCATCTATTATTGGGACATGCCTATTCATTTCAGCCTGTTCTTTTTTCTCCCCTTTTTTGTTTTTTAAACTGTTTTTCTATGAACTTGTTTTACACCCAACTTGTAAGGACAAAACAAGCTGGCAGGTCCCTTCCTGGAGAATACCTCCCTTCCCATGGCTCTCAGCCTGCTTGGCTACCAGCCACCAGATTCTGGCATCCCACTCTCACACTCAGAAGGCTTCCATTGAGGAACGCTGCAGTCCTCAGGCATGATGCAGTGCTTCAAACAGGAGCCCTGAGACAACTCATCCTGTGACACCACCTCAGTAAACCTGCGGCTAGCCAAGAGCTTCTGTGTCCCCCAAAGTTAACTCAAACCATTTTTGGCATTCCCTGAGGCCTCTGTGGGAAAGTGATCAGCAGATCCTGAGCTACAGTTGGGAGCACATGGCTGGCTAGAGAAGGATCTTCTCTGGGAGGACAGAAAACTGTGCTGCCCATGTACTGGGGGCCAGGCAGCAGCAGCCCGAGCTGCCCTCACTCTTGGAGCACTGCTGCTGTTCAGGGGTTGGCAGTGCCCAAACTCCCTGAGGAGAACAGCACCTGGCACACACACCCTGGGCAAGGCAAACATTTCAGTCAGACTAAGCAAGCCCATGGAAGATGATGTGCTCTGTTTAACAGGATTTGACTTGTAACCCATAGACAGGAAGGAGGTGGACCTGCTAAACAACACCCAGCTGCTCCTGCTCCAGGAGAAGCCGATATAGTGGACACCAGCAATGGGGTGGGGTAGGTCTGCAGGCAGCCCTACGCCCTGATGGGTCCACCCAGCACTGGTCCTCACCCAGTTCAACACTGTGGCACATGTACACACTGGGAATTACCACTCTACAGCAACCACCAAATATTTAGATACACTTCAAGACTTTCCCAGCAGAGTTATTGCCTCAGGAAGTCGCCCAGAGTTTGCTCAAGAGTGAATGGCCTGGAATAGGAAGGGAGCCCAGCTGGTTTCTGACGACAGCTGCTGACAGAAGCATGATGCCATACACCTAAGAGGAGAAGTGATGATTCAGACCCTTCTGTTTTTCCTCCTCTCTTCCTTCCACAAAGTAACGGGGACCCACAGTCACTTCAGAACTACCTGGATTAGAGTGTAGAAGTGAAAACATCGAGCACACAGCTATATTTGCCAGCTCAGGGGAATCCTTAAAAGCACCTGCCTAAAGAACTGCTGGTGCAAATCCACCATCATCATGTACTGACCCTACCATAGCACAACCAGCATTTCCAAAGCACCTTGAAACCCTGAGGAACACACTCTGAAAAAGCTTAGCAGGAAAAGCCCCCATTAACTTCCATATTTGGTACCTTCAAGAGAAGAAGAGGCAAGGTAAGGGGCAGAAAGCCAGCCTGCCTGCCAGCCTTTCTGCCCAGCCCCAGCCCCGTGGCAGCAGCACTTTGCACAGACCCACTGTCTGAGCCACAGCGCTTCCAGCAGAGATGGAGACAGTTGCTCTTTGTGACTGGGAAATGACGGATTATTCCAGTGAACTCCTGCACCCTAGCCTGATGTGAACCACTACAAAAGCAAGTCGATGGGAACCTTTCAGTAGGTGGCAGCAGAAATGTATCATCAAGCCAAAGGATTCCTTTAGGGACACCCCCTCTTGGCACAATTCCCCATTTAGAGCCGTTTCCAGGCGAACATTGCTCCAGGTCAGATACTACGCCCTAGCCAGGGTTATGACAGCAGAGTCAGGTCAAACAGAGAACCTGGGGAGGGGAAACTCACAGAGATTCTGAAAACCCCCACGTTGTGTTTCGGCGGAAGCGTCCCTCACCAAACTGCCTCTTGCAAAACGTGGTAAGTTCCCCAACCCGGTGCCGCAGTTTCTGTGCTCCCGCAGAGCTGGGGTGGCTCATCGGGATTCCTCCTGGCAGTAGGACTTCTGCAAAACCACACCACACCTTTCAGCTCTCGCAGCCCTGGCCAAACAAGGCCACTTGAAAAGGAAAATCATTTCCATAAATTTCAAAGACAAATCAGCAACAAAAAGATGATGTCACCTCCCAGCTAGGCAGCATCCCCTGGCCCAGTTCAGACAGCCCCGAACTCAGAGCAGCCACATGCCCAGCACCAAGGCATTAGGGATGGAGCAGGGGGTGACCTGGGCAGTGGGGACAGCAGGAAGCGTGACGTGAGGGCTGCCCTGCATACCTGGGAGCAAGGTGTGGCTCTGTACAGCTGACTCAGGGCTGGGTCAGGGCTCCAACAGGCAGGAGCACGCTCTCCAAATAATTGTTTCCTGTTCTCCCCAGGCGAGATGGAAGCAGGATGGAGGTTTATCGGGCACAGATAATCCCCCTCCCCAGAGCTGCTTGGCACAAAGGCCAGCCAGGAGCGACTGCAGGGGCCTGGTGACTAAGGCAAGGACAGCAGTGCTGGGTTTGTGACTAATTATTACTCATGCAAGGAAGAATTTGGAGAGGGACCCGCATCCAGCGTTGCTTTGGATACTTCTGCAGCCATAAGCACAAAGGAGAGCTTTGGCAATGAATCAGACCCTGCTCTAAAATGACAGACTTACCAACCAACTTGGTGCTAAAATGATTTCAGTGTAAGCATAAAGGCAGCTTAATGCTAATCAGAGGAAACAAGCAATGTTTTCAGGCTCAGATGACTAAATGTAGGCTCCTGGATGGACAAAACCATTTAAACACAGCAGCAGAAGTGGGTTTTTATTAATACATAATGTGTTTCACTGTCCTTTGAATTACAGAGGAATGTGAGTGTACTGGCTAGAGTTGCTTGAAAAGTTTTTTGTTGGGTTGTTGGGGTTTTTTAAATCAAGAGTAATCCCCCCAACCAAAAAAAACCCTGAAACAAGTTCTGAGATGCATTTATTTTGAAAGCATGTCTATAACTAGCCTCTAAAGGACTTAAAAGGAAGCAAACAACCCCCACGTTAATTATTCTCTTGCTTTTAAAATCTACAATTATCCACCTAAAAATAAAGGTAGGAACAGTGAAAGCAAAGTCATCAAATTCCAGTTCTTCCTTCATAAAGCCTTTGCCCTCTCAGCTGGTTTGTGTGCTTACTTTGCAGTCTACAGTACAGAGGAAGATTAACAAATAATAATTAATTAAACAACTGCTTGCAAAAATCTGCAAGTTCGAAGACTTGTTGCAGTGAGTGATTGCTCTCCAAACGAGAGATCCAGCCTTGCCACTGCGTACCCACACACATGTGATGATATAAATACACGTCATTCCACTCAAATCAGCATCACCCACAACCATTCTTCATAAAAATGTGGTGAGACATTAGTTTTTATAAGCCATCTCAGGCCTAAGGTGGTGGATGACCCCTCCAGGGAGCTGGGAACCCCCTTTCCCCTTTGAAATGTGAGAATTTCTTCTCCCTGTGCCTCTAAGATTCCAACATCATGTTTTGCAACCAGTGACTTGTGCACTATTTAACACATGACAAGCTTCTTACACAATTTTCAAAGCAGAACATACTGTTATTTGATCTTTATCTAACAAATCTAACACAGGACTAAGAGCCAGCTTTTAAGCAGATCCACCTCCTTCCCTGCAGATACTGAGGAGCACTTGGTGCCTTTAAAAGCTGCAAGGTGCTAGCTGCACACAGGTGATTTCCATCTGTCTGCGATGAAAGGTGGCAGTCACATAACAGAGAAACACCCGTGAAGTTCAGCTGTAAGAATACAATCCTTTTGCCACCCTCATTTTTGACAAACAAGACAGACCTTGAGGCTCTAAACATTAAAAAGCAAGTGAAGTGAATGATTCCTTGCAGCTGTGAAGGCCTGTTCTTCATGTAACCATCAGCAGAGTCAGTTTAGGGAACAGAAAGAATTAGAGCAGCATTAGCTATGCCCCAATTCCTCCAGTATTTACCTTAAATTGTGTGGCCCAGTCCAATGTCAGAGTGCCTCTCCACAAAGCAGCATTTTGTGCTGATAGCATTAGCTCTGTGACCATTACACTCTCAATCTCCTCAAAATTTTGTCATTTTAAAGCCTATTTTTCTAATTGCTCATAGTGTCTTTCACTTCAAAAATCAGGAATGAGAACACAGATTCTCCTCCCTGTAAGACAGCCAGACCTATAGGGGAATAAAAGAGCTTTGGCTACTCCCTTCTTCAAAACAAGGCTCTCATGGAGGGCAGACCGTTGGTAACAGCTCTGCCCATGCAGGCTGCGCTCTGCTCTCCCACGGGAGTGCCTCTGGATGCTCCACAGCTGACAGGCAGGCAGCTGGACCACCCATGCCCTCAAAAAGCAACCTAATCCTCCAGCTTTGCAGCCTGAAACACAGGAGCAACCCTGAGGGAGGGCACAGACTCAGACGCGGGATGACACCAGCCAAGAGAGTCAAGATGAAACACATTTCCTGGGAACGCCACCAAGTCCAAACATCTGTGTCCAGAAGGACCTGCCCAGACACCCACAGCTGCTTCAGACACACAAAAACATGCAAGATGCTGGGTATTGCCTGGCCTGCTCCCACCGAGGGTCTGATGAAGCTCTGCAGCTCATCTTCAAATTATTATTTGTGGAAATCCCATAGCTTCCTCCTAAACATCCATGCAAGCCCAAATACTAATCCTACACGGTAAATTCACCTCCATACTCCACCTGTCCCCACATTAGGTGTCCTGCCTCCCTCTACAGCAAGCAGAGGGACTGACCTTGCCTTTGCACACACGGGGAAACAAGGGGCAACTTGATTGACAAGGTGTGTTTAAAACGCTGCCCCCGGTACGTGCACACATGCCAGCAACGGAATGAGGGAACAGCATCCTCATCCAAAGTAGAATCTGCTCCAGGCTAATGCACAGAGGGTTATTCTTGAGGCTTCACCTCTCCAAAGCAAACAGGAGCATTCCTTATTTCCCCCTGTTTAGTTAAAAAGCCCACCACGCATTCCTGGGCGCCAGCCTACCCCAAGCAAACCAGGCGATGAGAACTTCTGCGCTGTAAATCCCTGGAAGAAATCGGTCTAACTTGGGAACAGCCTAACAATTGCTACCTTCTGATGGGCGCTTCGTGGTCTGCAACGAGCACCACAAATCTCAAGAGGCTTGTTTTCACATCGTTAAAGCCACCCACAGAACTGGCCTGCACGCTGAGGGTTTCAGTAAAAAACGAAGGAGAGCAGAGGCCGGGGCCACACCGAGCAGGTCCATCCCGGCCATACCTGCCCCAGGCTCCAGCGCTTCTCCCCAGCCACACCTCACCTGCAGAAATCTTTGTTCCCACAGGGGAAGAAAACCCTGTTGTGGCAAGTGTCAGAGCCGACTCATCCCGGCAGGGGCACCACCACTCTGCCTCAGGGCTGCAGCAAAGCCATTTTAAAGCTCCCAGAAAAAGAAGATCAGAGAAATGGAAGCCACAGCACGAGCAAGATTGTGCTCAGGCTACACTGGGGAAGAAGTCGGTGGTTATCTTGAGGCATTTCAGTGCAGTCACTCTGTAACTTCACGAATTCTGTCACTTTGCAAACATCACCTGAGGCTTTAAACATGGAGCACGGCGGTGTTTGAGAGCAGCACAGTTCCTCCCTCCACCAGGAAGGAGAGCAAAGACATTTTCTGTGTGGGATAGGAAAATTGGACATGGATCCAATCCAATCCAATTTAGGGATCACATGAAGGATTTCTGAATTAGAAATCAAGCCTTTAGGTACAGCTCTCTTGATTATATTTTCTACTCCAGGCAGCCAGAGAAGAAACCAACCCACCCTTTATCTCTGCAGCAGCAAACTTTCAGTCTCCCACAGGCATGTGAAAGAATTGCCTGGGAAACAAGCACACAGCTATGTTGTGGTCAGAGTTTAAAACCAAAATCCAATTCAACCAGAAAGCTGCAGGTTGCTTTTGCCCTTTTCCCGAAGGAGCTAAATTCAGTGGCACACAGCAGACGGAGCTGCCCAGCAGAGCCTCCCCCTTATTTGTTATTTTTAGCAATTTAGTCTGACAACGCCTGACAACTAAACAAGCTGAATATAGCAGGAGAGAAGGGGACTATCAGATATTATCAGAGAAAGCACACAGTGATAATCACTTTCTCCACCCCTAATGAAGAATCAATTTTCCATGTCTTTATAACATCATAGAGTTTGTTCTTTTTAAAATGCCACATTTAAAAACAGAATCCATCTAGCCCTACAATGGAAACGGATAACATTTCCTGAAACAAAGCATTGTTCCACCCCTCACATATCATGTTTCCTTAAAAACAAGGGAAGAAAAACATTACTTGGTTTTTCTCCTAATACTGCACAAACATTGCTGAGCTAAAAAGAGTCTGTGCTCATCCCTTTAGAATGCTTTCAAAATAGATTTAACACATACCCCTTGCACTGTGAAACACAACAAGAATTTGATAGTATCAGGACTGGAAAAATCCAACTGCTCCTGCTAAGCAGGACGTGTCCCATGGCAGTGTGTGAGGGAGCACAGGGCACCAATCTCTGGAGGTTTGGATAAACCCTGTTGGCACAGCCCGTCAGCGGGCACAGCTATTGTGCCAGCAAGCCTGGGCAGTCTGTTTGGATTCCAAAGGATTAGATACAAGTTGTGAAGCTCTGAGTGCCACACAGGTGCAGATGAAGCTGACAGGCTGAGAACAGTGGGGCTGTTCAGCCTGGAGATGAGAAGGTTGTGCGGAAACCTCTCAGCATCTTCCAGGATCTGAATGGGCCTACGGGGAAGCTGGAGAGATACTCTTCACCAGGAACTGGAGGGGCAGGACAAGGAACAATGGGTTCAAACTGAAAGAGGGGAAATTAGAAAGAAATTCTTTACCACCAGGATGGCACAGGTTGCCCAGAGAAGCTATGGCTGCCCTGTACCTGAAGCAACCCAGGACAGTGGAAGGTGTCCCTGCCCATGGCAGGGGGATAAAGTGAGATGATCTTTAAGGTCCCTTCCAACCCAAACCATTCTATGATTTGACATATATACTTGGATATATTGACAGCCATACACAGCTTTAACATGCAGGGTAAAGCTACCTCTGGTTTTCTTCAGATAATTTCTGCAGAATAACTACCTGCCCCCTCATGCACACCCAGACCCCTTGGTGCTTTCAGAACACAGCTCCTCTCACCAAGCATAATGCCTGTTCCAGATGAGCCTTATTTCCCCAGCCCTTTACAAGGACAGGTCTGGCTGTCCTTGCTGCTTTGTCATGTGGTGAGCAGCAAGGAGGCCCAAACCAGCAGCATCCCATCAATTTTGTGATGCTGCCTTGAAAAATACAATCCACTGCTTCAACAGTGGAGAAACCCAGGAGAGGGAAGAGAGGAATGACTGTAGTCGTGTACTGCAGTGGAGAGTGTCAAAGGGAGAAAAGGGACAAAACTCCTCAGGGTTTTCAGAGTTCACTGGCAGCTGTGAATGTCAGCAGAACCAGCTCACATCTCTGGAGCAAGTTAAAGACACATTTTCAGGATCAGGCAGCTGGAGATCTCCTTGCTACGCAGCTGGATTTCCAGAAGAGCTCAGCAGTGAACCCAGCCCTCTGTGCTGTGCTCCTCTGCAAACAGCACCAAGGTAGAGGGGAGAGCCTTTCTCAGATCCAGGCATGTATCAAAAAATGCATATTTCACAATCCCTTGGCAATA
This sequence comes from Rhipidura dahli, assembly GCA_013399225.1. Classification (NCBI taxonomy): domain Eukaryota; kingdom Metazoa; phylum Chordata; class Aves; order Passeriformes; family Rhipiduridae; genus Rhipidura; species Rhipidura dahli. The sequence goes on along the minus strand of VXAC01007548.1, from coordinate 220,144 downwards.
ATGTCATCATAGCAAAGCACAATTGCCTCAAGCTCAGCTACATGTGTAACGAGATCAGCCACACCACAGGGTATTGGGGGATTGCTCTGACCAGCCAGATTCAGCTGTGCAAAGTGAGAAACGTGAGTAAGTCATAAGGTAGTTAACAAAGTAAAATATAAACCTAAGCTCTAAAACCCCTCCAGTTTTAATAATGCATGGAGGGATGTTTAACCTTTCTTGGTTTGATATTTATTTTACAACAAAGCGGTGGAAGCACAAGGTCACAAAGTTTCACATTCTTTCCTGCTTCAGTCACAACTTGTTTTCAGGACAGCAAAATCCCCTGCTCCCCTGATAAGTGCTCTCTGAGTTGGACTCAGGTACTTCCCCTGAAATCTCAGTTTCCAGCAGTTGTCAGCCTAAGTGCTTGCCCTCTTCCATGGGGAATCCCAGGCCTAAGGAAAACCCTCTTCAAAAAACTGCCACAGCCAACTGGAAGGAGATCAGTTAAAAGATGGACTTGAATGTTCACCTAAACTTTTGAATGTGTTGGCCATCTGAACCCTATGATTCATGATTAAAAAGAAAAACCAGCCCAAGTGGGAACCACCTTTCCACTTCAACCACCTTTTGAGACAGTCACTACTGCTGGAAACTTCAACTCAATGACCATAACCAGAGATTCAGCAACAGGGAGCTACGAAGCAGAAAAACACATCTGTGAAGCAGCCAGCTCTAAGGCTGTGTGTAAGAATGACAGAGGTTGTAATTTGTGGGAAATTCCATCCCTTCTGCTGAACTCAGCGACCAGGAAGTTCAGGAGGGAAGATAATTCCCCATCAGGAACAGGAAGAAACCCAGATGGCACAGCTGAAGGGCACAGTAGCCAAGAAGCTGACCACAGCCTGCAGGAGCTGGCAGCGAGGGACACCAGGGGCAGTTTATAAGTAGGCTGCCAGCCACATTCCACCTGCTTCCAAACCCAGAGGTGCTGCCAGCCACATTCCACCTGCTTCCAAACCCAGAGGTGCTGCCATGAAGTCCTCCAACCCCAGCTGCAGGGCTGCCTTTGCACAAAGCCACTGGCATCTGGGATGGCTCCAAAGGAGCAAAGATACAATTGCTTTCACCACATAACCACAGAAATGGCTGTGCCTTGCCTGCACACTCCCTTAGAGACACAGCCTGTCCAGGGAGCACTTGTTGACCTGTGCAGAAAGAGTTTCTGTGGGCAGAAACACAAACCCCCTTAGTGTCTGGCACAGACAATGCTCCAGGCAACACAACATCTGGGGACGGGCTTGCTCCACAGCTCCTCAGGCAGGCTGAGTTTCAAGAAGGGATTAAAAAAAATACAGACTCAGCTTCTGCTTTAGTGTAAGTAGGAGACAACAGAGACAGAACTGCACAGGTCTGAGTGGGTTTGAACACAGACTTCCTATTCCTGCTCGTCCCTACTTATTTGGTCTCCACATCACTTTCTCCAAAACAATAACAGATGGGAAAAGCAGCTTGACACGCTTGGTCTTTGTTTTCTCTGTCATTCCCCAAAGACGAAGAAACAGAGGTTTGTATTAATGATATTTTAGGAGCATTTAAAAAAAAAAGCCACACTAACAGCCTTGGAAAAGTACATTTTGCACTTCTTCTCAGAAGAACTGTAAGCTGCACACGCAGCCACAAGAAGATAGTCAAGATTCACCAGATAGCCTGTTTGAACACTGGAACTTGCGCAGACACTGCTTTTTATTTCCTAAATATCATTCTCTGCCTTGAATACTCCAACCAGATAAACACAAGAACACAGAAGTGCTCTGACCACACTGTCAAAACAAAGTCCCATCTCCCCACAGATCCACTCTTCAACAGCAGCCCCAAGCAGATGCTTAGGGCAGAGTGTAAGGACAGGGCAGGCCTATATGGTACTTCCTCCTCATACTTTCCCACCCTCCAGACATTTTTAGCTCAGGGACTTCCTGAGCAGGATGCCATTTCTACATATTTGGTAATTCTCTATGGATTTCTCTTCCATGAATTTGTGCAATTGTTCTGAGCCAGTGTAACCTTTAAATACCCAAAGCACTGGCAAAGTTTTACATCAGTTATCTGCTGCAAATAAGCACACAAACATCCTTTTGCTTGTTTTAGACCTTGCTCTTACCAATCTCATTTGAATCCCCCACTCCCAGTTTTCATACTGGGGCACAGAGAGAACAATCGATCCCTACTGGTTTGTAGAGCTAGGGAAGGAACCAAGTGCCTTGAGTTATTTGTAGGTTACTTGTAACAGGCTGTCTCTTTCATCTAGTTACAATTCTTCAGCATGAAAAGCACCAGGTAAAAACAAGAGATGTAACAAACAGCATCTTGTTGACATTTAAAGTTCTACTTTCATCATCATTACTTGCCAAAAACTTACCTCCAACTCCTTAATTTTCTCTTCAGCTATTCTCTGTTTTTCTAAGAGTTGATTATGAATCACTCCTTTAGGCTGAAGAATAAACCTATAAGTGAAAAAGAAGAGACAGAAAACATTGGATGCTTTTCATATCAGTGTTCCCCAGCTGCAGACCAAGTTAAACTAGAGCCACCTTTGCTAAGTGCTCATCTTCACTCCCATGCTCTGGACAGAGACAGGAGAAATTGCTCTGACAGCTCCCAGAGCCCATCAGGCTGGTCCCAAAGGCTCACCAGCCTCACCCATGCTCTGGAAGGATGAACATGGATGGACACACAGAGATCTCCCTCCATGATTCAGCATCCTTGAATGATCTGGAAGCAGTTCTGGCACACAGCCAGCAAGGGGAGTCTGTCAGCACCTTCCCTTCAAAGGAATTTAAATCAATTGATGGCATGTAGTCAAGGAAGACTCTTGACAGGTAAGAGCTGTTTATTAAGGGTTTTGTGCTCACACGGTAAACAAACCTGCACAATAAAACCAAAGCTTTCCACAGGGAAAGGCTGAGGGAGTTGGGGTTGTACAACCTGGATAACAACAGGCTCCAGGGAGACTTTACTGCAGCTTTTCCATGTATAAGAGGGGCATATATGAAAGACAGAGAGAGGCTTTTTACCAGGGTCTGTCACGACAGGCAAGGGGCAACAGTTTTAAACTGCAACAGGCCAGGGTTAGGTCGGACACAGAGAAGAAATGTTTTACACTGAGGATGCTGAAGCCCTGGCACAGGGTGCCCAGAGAAGCTGTGGCTGCCCCATCCCTGGAAGTGTCAAAGGCCAGGATGGACATGGCTTGGAGCAACCTGGGACAGTAGAAGGTGTCCCTGCCCCATGGCAGGGGGTGGAACCGGATGGTCTGTGAAGAACTTTTCCAACCCCCTGCCTTCAGCGATTTGATGAAACAGAGACAGTGCTTGCAGGAGAAGCTATGGGACTTTCACAGCTCCCACTTCTCAAGCCTTGGCTTTAACCCAACCCCCCACTGACCTCCAACTTTCTACACCTTCACCAGCTGAATGGTTTTTCTGTGGGGTGAAAAGTGGTTGCCTTTAACTGAAACTGTGGCCACTGGTTTCCAGGTGTTCTGTTTTCAATTGCCAAAGGGATTTGAAAGATGCATCCATAACATCTGAGTCCTGCTTGCCAACAAGCAGAAAGGTGCCTGCCTCACTCAGAGAAGCCTCTGAAGGAGCACCAGCATTCAAAGCAGCTCTCCAGCACGTGGCACTGGCATCCCACAGAGAGGTAAAGGACAACTAAGTTCAAACGAATTTTAGGAACCCTGCATGGTTTTTTTCATCCTTCCAGACATTAAGAATGTACAAGCTGCAGATTCACCCCATTCCCTACTTAGAACGTCCCCCAGGGGATTTAGAAGGAGCCTCCGTGGGTCATACCAATGAGTTCAAGGTCTCCTCTAGCACCAACTAGGGTCAATGTCTTCCTGCCAGGTGACAACAGCTCATACTTCAACAGTTAAAATGAGCAGCTTTAGACAGGGCAGAATCAGAGTGCATTCCCCGTCTGCTACAGAAAAACCTGAACTCAGTTTGCAGAGTCATCTCCCACAACAAATGACATTATTAATGTGTTTGCTCGGAGCCTGGTGAACACAAACACAGATCTGCCACTTGGCTGCAAACCCAGTGCCCTCTGAATCAGTAACCCAGCTAAAAGGAACACTACCTGCCACAGGCATTCCTGAAACGCATGGGAGGAAAACTGTGGGTAATTATAATACGTTTCCAATTAAAACTCTCTTTGGAGCTGCTATTAACTGCACACAGAAGCGCCACCTCCTCCTCCCACTTCTTTCCCTGTTCCGCTTCACCTCCTCTTCTCCACAGGAACTTCCGCTACATCTTTTATGTTGCAATTTTCTCAAATCTTTCTCATTTTTTCCCAGTCTTGGCTCATGCTTATGCTGACATCATCTTTGCTCTCTATCTGCTCCTGTTCTTACCAACACAGCTCACTCAGACTCTCTTAGTCCCCTCAATGCCCCCCTTTCCCTTGGGAGGTGTCCCTGCCATTCACTCGCACACAGTGGTGATGGTTTGGGGTCCTGGCACACGTCACACTGCTGAAATAACAACACAGGTGATTTTGTGAAAATTAAGTTCAAGACCAGCCTTCTAGGAAAGAGAAATTATTTTCATTGCTTTTAGATACAGAGCCTGGACCCAGCCAGAGAAGAGCCACTTTTCAGGACCACCAGCAAACACATCGTTCTGAGGCTCTTACCTCAGGCCTACAACACCAGAATAAAAACATCAGCTTTCACACACACACCCTGTAGACTCAAATTTTGCCTTGCTTCTGCAGTAGCTGCCATTAATGAAAACCAAAGCTGCAAGATGCCTTCTGTACACAAAGCCATCAGTCCCTTCCCACGTCACTGTTTCCCTGAGCCTGCCTGTCTATGTGAACGTTTCCTGAATTATTTCCTTTTTTTGTGGGGGCAGCAAAGAAGAATACAATCCCTTCTCATTTGCTTCCCCAAATTGTACAGGAAGATTGATCATTTTGGTTTCCCTGACGTCCCTGGCCTAAAAAACAAAGTTCAACATCAACACAGCTTGAGCAATTTTCCCCATGCTGCAGCTGGGAAGGTCCCTGCTGGGTGACAGGCACTGGGCGATCCCGGCTGGCTCGGAACTGCTACAGGCACCAAAACCTCCAACAAACAACCGGCTGACTTCACTTTTATTCTGCAAATGTCAACAGCAGTCATCAGGGAAAATATCCTCCCTCCCACCCTCCTGCAATGCTCTCTGGCAGACATGCGACAGCAAATTAAAATTGGATGGCTGAAATTAGCACTGACGAGACTTCTGTGGGCAGCTGGGCACAGATACAACCACCCCGATTTTGCCTGCTATAAAACAGTGGGCTGGAACCTGTGTCCGTTCACACACTTGCTCAGAAGCAGATCAGATGTCCCTGCCTTGGCCAGCAGCATCCTGCAGGTCTTCACCGGTGCTGCGTAAAGCCACCCATTTGAGCTCCCTGCTGCATGAACATGGAGCTCTCAGCCTCAAGTGCACAGGTGCTGCCCTGGAAGCTGCCAAAGGCCAGGTCTTTGAAAGATGAACTATAAATCCACATCCACAGTTAACTATTTAAATCTGTGGCTTCAGTTTCCAACATAAGAAGGACTCAGAAAACTCATCAGTTTTTTTAGCATCTAGTTCGGGATACACAGATTATGGAGATCTTGGCCAAAGTTTTTACCTAAGGCAATCATGTGGTTTATGGCAGCACTTGGAAAAAGCAGAAGTTTGTTCAGCTCATTACGTAAGAAGTGCTGCAGGGCACTTGTCATAAAACAGAATTTAAATTTAATCTAAATTTCATTTTTCCAATTACCGTAAGTAATACATCAGCTTGATGATTTTTAGGTTTTTTTCCTCACCAAGCTGGAGAAATAGGGCAGTGTCATTCTGCCGCCAGGTTTCAGTTAGATGTAGTTATTTATGCACCGATTTTCAAGTTCATGAAAGAAGCGCGGTACATTCTGACGACTTAGTTCTTCCCTGAGTGAGTTTGTGAAGCCTTTCAAACACACTAACTTCATTCAGTGCCTGGAGGTTCACCACCAGCTGAGAGCTGGCCCCACAAGAGAGTCACCAAGCCGAGGAGCCCCCTTCTGCACAGTGGTGCAGAGCCCAGCAGGTTACACAGCTAACACTGACCCGAGAGCTGCTTTCACAACTCTGCTGGAGTCCATGGGAGGCTGCAAGCCCCCAGAGTTTGTGTGTTGAGCCGGGATGGAGTTTAAGTACTTCTAATCCACAAAAGACAAGCAGCCAACCAAGTCTTCTCCCGGATACGAGAGCTCGCCCGTATCCGCCTTCTCCCAGGGAAGCATCACAGCACACACTAATAGACCTGTCAAACATGACACCTACACTATCAAACATGAAACAGTGATTCAGAAACATGTTCAGCACCACAGCTGCAATTATAAAGCTTAGTAACAATCACCTCTTCATACAGGAACTTTTTCACTGTTGCTAAATTAACACCAGAAATATCTGGGTCAGAATGGACAAGTTTACCCCATCTCACCTGGCCACCCATTTCAAAGGGAATGGATGGTAAAAATAGAGCAGGACTTGCTAACAATTTTTCCAGTGTCCGTAGATAATGGGGAAAACTCAAAACAAAGAGAATTAGAAAGGAAAGCTGCAAAGGAGGGGGGTCCCTGAGCACAGCAGTGTTCAGCCAAAGCTGGGCTGCCAACAGGAACAGCTCCATGAAGCAGAGCCAAGTGGTTGCCAATCGACTGCACCTACATGTCCAGCCTCCCAGTGACTGCTGGTTCTCAAGTGCAATACAAGAACAAAAATAGAGCACAAGGGAACTGAAAGAGAAACCTCACTCTAAATATTCCCACTTGCTTCTATTTTCCTCCCTTTGCTAGTTCCACATCAGGAATTTTGTTTCCCTAAGGCAGAGAAAATGGTTTATATACACTCTCAGAGGCTCATTGCTTGCTTCTTTCTGAAGGGATCTCTTACCCTTTTCACAATTCTAGTTTTCTATTATAATTTTCATCTGATCAGTGTTTATATTGCACTCCCTGATCCTTTGGCCCAAATGGCCTTCAGACTCTCGTCAGGTCAGCAGTGCTGCCCACTTCATCATCTGTCTGCTCCTTTGTGTCACACATACACACCCACAAAGCAATGACCATCCAGAGTAAGTAATTCCATAACTCAGCCTGTTTGCACCAAAATTTACTGTTTACTTGACTCTGAGACGTAATATTAGATACTGCAAGATTCACCTCTTAATGAATGAGGTTATGGAGATGTTTGTTCAGCACATGCCACTCTTCATTATGACATACAAGTCATTAAAGCTATTAAAGGTGGAGTCACAGTGATGCTCATAGTTCAGGTTTTCCATGAAGAATCCCTACTTTCAATTACTTGCAACAAACTTCAGCCTCTACAGTTGGAGCTTTCCATGGCAGGAAGCTGCCCTGGGCATGAACAGCCTGTCTTCTGCCCTTGGAGCTAGGAAACACGGTCCCAGTGTTTCTTATGCCTGGCTGGCCTGTGCAAGAGGCTGTTTGTGTTCAAATATTAAAAAACCAGGAGGGGAGGAGTCCCATAACAGGCCACAGGACCCCCTCACAGCCAGTCTGCAGAGAAGCTCTTCCCACTTGGCTCCACATAGATCCCTGCAAGAACTGGCACAGGGTAGCAGGAGAAGCCTCAGCTTTTCCCCTGCCAAGATAGGTATACAGCTCTCTGCCTACTTCCAGAGAGAGACAATTTTACAGGTACATATGTCCAGTGTTATTTTGCCAGAATAATGATGAATGACAGGTCTGTAAGTCCATTCACCTGGCTCCCAGCTCACACAAAGAGTCACTGTAACTTCAGCTACATGGTTCTCATTCCACTTGGGAAACTCTCTATAAAAACTGAGAAGAAAACAAACAACTTTGCCCAAAGCCCTAACATTATTTTGCCATGTTTACTGTATTTCTAAACAACCTAACATGTTGTGGTATATCACAGCAGTGTTTACATGGAATGTCCTGCTCCTTGAAACCAAGTGCTTGCATTAGACCACTCTGTGAGAAAAGTTTGGCTAAGCCCAGTCATGCCCTTATCTATTTAAAGATGCTTTTTAATTCTGAACTTGCACTGGTGCTCAAGCTTTGAGCAGACTCAGTAGGGGATTACTGCATTTTAAGTACTGTTCAAAGCCAATGGAAGAAAGGCTTCCAAGGAGCTGATCCCAAGCAATCTAGCTTGATTGAACCAGAGCCAGCTGTGCAGAACTGCCAGCACCCAGTAGTCCCAAATCTACTCTCCCAGGATTTGCTGGTGCTTCTGAAAATGATTCCCTATGCATTTCACACCAGGCACAGCTTACACCCCTCCAAATTCCAGTTTTAGTCACCCTAGATGAATTACCCAGTTCCAAACAAGACAAGGAAACAATATTAAAAAAAAGAAAAAAAAAAAAGAAAAAAATCATCATTAATTATAGCTTGTGCTGCCACCCTTCATGTCTAAGGGTTTCACATTTTTTCAGCCTGATTTTGAATTTCCAATCAACAGATCATATGCCTTAACTAGAGCTGGTTCAGAACAGATGGAGTTTGAACAGATGAGTTGAAGCTTTTCCTATGTTTGCATTTATTTTAGTGGTCAGTCATCTTACTGGGTCACCTCGATATAGCTGACCCTAACTATTCCCCCCTGCATATCTTAAAGCAAAACAAATCCCGCATCTTATGTCGGGAGGATTATACAGAAATATATTCCAAGGAGCAGCAGTTTATGGTCCACTTGTCATTTTACTGCGACCCTCGGAAGGGTGGATGAGCAGCCAGGAGCTGTTTGGGCAGGAGACATCCCCAGAGGGCGGCGCAACCTGCGCAAAGCCAGCCTGACACACCGGAGCACGCAGAGACCGGGATTAGAGGCGCTGGACTCCGGCCAAACCCTGTCTTATGTAGGCCCCAACAAGGGTAACTTTTACTCAGATGAACATTTGTAAGCCATAAACCTATTTACTCTAAGGAGCTAAAGGAATTGAACAAAGAATTCCACGCTGTTTGCTTCCTCAGAGCTCGGCACGGGCTGGCCCAACGCGTTCAGAAGGGCCTGGGCTGCACTTCAGGCCGTGTTTACATTGAACTTTCACTTTTTTGGGGGGCATCTCTCAATAGCTACAGCATATTACATTACCTCAAGCCAAGATAGTAACACAGCTTGCAAACAGCAGTTTCTGCATTGCCAGACACTTAACTAGATGGTAGATTTATACCATTGTTCATGTTTGGTTCTTTAAAAAAAGAAATCAGGAATATACCTCTAAGTGTGCATTAAATATAGCAAGACCCAAAATAAGAAAATAGTACTGTGGTCTGCTTTTAATGAGCATCATAAATTCTTTTTGAAAGCTCAATCGACATAAATGGAATTTAAAAGAAAAAAAAAAAAAGAGCAAGCAAATGCCTCCTCTCTACCATACAGGAATTCATAACATTTGAGATTAAATCCATGTGGGAAAACACTGCAAGAACAACCGCAGTTCACGCAATTGAAATCTCCACAAGTAGTTCTTCCTCACTATATTCCGATTTAGTGGGTTTGCCTTCTAACTTTGTTTTCATATAATTTGTTAGGATGTAGCAATGATGAGCTGTGGCTTATTTAAGCCAAGGGAACTCAGATGACTACAACATGCCAACCAACACATGCACCTCAAATAGATTTTTTGCAGTCTGGGTTGTACCAGATTTGAAAATTCCAAGAAGCAGAAAACAGAAACAATTTTTCCAATAATAGGAAGTCAAGAGCCATTTCTAAAATCTGTTCTATTTTTAAGAATTCCCCACAAATTCCTATGGAAGTATGCTTAACAAAAAAAAATAATAATAAAACTACAACACCACATGGATATGCACCAAGGAAAACATAAACAAGCAAACGCTGCTGTAAGCACCCTGGCAAATCAATCCTAAATACATTTCTATTTCAATTTTTTTTCTTATTGATAAACATTCTGTGATCATAAAGGTGAACTTTGCAGTACCAAATGAAGTGACATGAATATACTGCTATATTCTGACAGGCAAACATATGCCCTTCTCAACAGCAGCCCTTCCCTAAGAACCTGTAGAGAAAAACTAGCAAAATCAGGATCCATCTTTTTTGAGAAGCAAACCCATCCACAGCTGCAAGAGGGGAAAAGAAAAAAAGGAAAAAGCTTTCTGCCTTTCCCAGGAGGAAACCTTTGAAATGCAAAGTGAGAAGGAAGACCCAGCTTGTGGATAAATAGCAGTCTTGGCTTCTGCACATCCCAAAGACTGCTACAACAAAGCATCAAAGCACTACAGAAAACATCACAGCAGTGGACGTAAAGATTACACAGCCAAAGGAATTCAAGCAGAACACTAATAGACAGATATTTCTGGACTCTGGAGTTAAATTAGCTAGCACTGAAACAACCACACTGCTGTGTCCTAATCAGCAAGAACAAACTTTTTAGAATCAGCATCTGTGGACCAAAAAAGGCTGGATGTTGTTTTTGCAAATCGTTTCTTCTCAGAAAGCCTGATTATTTTTTTTTTCCTAAATTGGCTGAAACATTCTGTTAATTCAGCAAATAGTTTTGGAGGTAACAAAGTAAGAATTCAAGACAGACGTTGTCTTGCATTTGGTTTAAGATTTGATGCAGCACTTTGGTTCTTGAATCTCCAAATTAAACTTGTGTAAAATGGAGTTCTCATGCCACGGCATTGGTTCCCTCATATTTAATTCAGTGGTTTAATGCAGGGGTCATGAGCCTCTCCTTCTTTCAGGCTTTGAACAGGTGACAAGGCCAGGATGTTCAGACTTAGATTTCTCATTTGTTTTAAGGCTGTTCAACATAAAATGCTTTACTTATGCTGACATTCACATCCCATCTCAGAGACTGGCTGGGCACCTCCATCTGACTGCTGTGGGCCCTGAGTACCTTGTGACACCCTGTCCTGCTGGCTCAATATCCACTGACTCCACACCTGGAAGGGCATCTTCAAGCAAGACAGGAATACAGCAGGGACTCTCCCAGTACTTCTCTGGGCCAGTGATCAGGCCATTCTTCCCTGCTGCAGGAAAGACACGTCCTCTGTGCTAAACCAGAGAAACAGCCCTGTATTCTGAAAGAAATGCTCTAGCATTCAGTGTTTCTCCAGGGACTCTCACCCTTGATTCCAAAAATTTCCTTCAGGAAGTGGGGGAAAAAAGATTCAAAATACAGTACTTTAAATCCACTAAATATTAAAATAAATGGAAGCTCCTTGCTGTTTCAGAATACCAGAGTGACATTTTAAGTGCTTGGAGAACTTCAGAAATCAGTCAGTCATGTTCCATAATGGTTTTGCAAAGTCATTTGGCACAGCAAGTCACAAAAGCAGGAGCAGTGTAAGCTCCTCAGAACATTTAATACTAAGAGAACTCTGAGCCACTGAAGCAAGGGATGGGCTGTATTTGCAAGAGAGCTCAGCCTCTCTCTCTCTAGAGGCAGGGACAAAGCCAAGGTGCCTTATTAACAACCCTCAAGAGCCCAACCCTGCAAATGCTGCCCTGAGAGTGCAGGCTTCCTGAAGGCTCTGGCATTTCCATGACAGCACATTGCCTCTGGCTCACAGCACATCAAACTCCCTCTTTGAGCAACAAGGGCAGCTTGCAGGAGCACTCAGCCTCCCTTCTGACCCTTACTCCTGTCAGTTTAGATTTCATCTCCAGTAAGTTTACTCAGGTAGCTCCTTCCTCTGTGTTGTCTAGGTAACAGGTAGAGAAAAAATTAAGGATAAAGAAGAGAATAGATCAGACTTGTGTGAATGTTATAGTCCTGGTCCCAATAGCAAAATGTTCCTAAAGGGTTAAACGTCCCCAGGCAAGGGAGACAAGTAAGAGGAAAAGCTGTATTGCTAATCTTCTATCAGGATGCCCACGCAGTAGGTGGGGGACTATAACTAACAGGTTTATTTCCACTGGGGATAAGTAAAAGACCTATTTTTACTTTAAATTAGCTATTATTTTAATCATGAGACCCTTGTTTCTGCTGCTTATGCATTTCACAAACACTGACTTATCAGACACATCCAAGTTCTCTTGTCCAAAGCTGATTCTTTAAAGGAATGCAGCTGTTTCCTAGAATGGGGCAGATAGACATCTTGCACACAAACCATGGAAATCTTTTCTTCTCTGACGTTTCAGCATTGCATGGAGAAATTATGTAGAGCAGCAGGGCAGAAGAGCTGTAACTGGACCAAGATATCCAGGAGATTACAAATGAGCAGCCCTGGGCAGCAGGAATAAGATCAAGAACTAAGTGGGGGCAGGGCAGCGAGGAAGGAATGTGTTTGGAAATCAGATGTCAAGCTGGAAAAGGAGCCTGTGCCCAAGAGAACAAACTCCCTTTCTGAGCTGGAACCAAACACAGGAGTCCAGATTTCCAGTATCCCACTACTGCCAGCAGTAACCACAAAGTCCATGGATCAGCTCTGCTCCTCTCACACTCCTAATTAACCAGGAAGGGGATGTCAACCCACTGCTGCACCTTACTTCAAAGAACAAGTCACAGGTAGCAGCACAGACAACAACTGCATCACCCCTGCATGCATCATTCTCATTTTTGCTTTCCATGACAGCTCTCTATAAAGATCTTGCAAACTTTTACAGGCCCACTCACACCTAATAACGCTGTGAAGTTCACTGTTCAGGCTGCAACAAAAGTGACTAGTTCAAAATCAGGAAAAACCCACAATACAAACCAGCTGTGTGATGGAAAACCTTTTGGTTTATGCCCATGCAGCCTTTGGTTCCTCATGCACCAGCTCCCAACAGCTCATTCAATGTGCAGCAGAAGCAGTGGTCAAGCAGCTGGACACAAATTTTGTTTTTTTCACAGCTCAGTGCTTGATTGAACTTCACACACCAGACTCACTGTGGAAAATAAGTCCTCCATTTTCCAATAGCTACATGGAGGAACTTCAAGTCTATAAACCACATATTGACCAGAGGCTGAAAGCAACACGCTGGTCCCTGGGACTCGTGGTGGCACCTGTTAGCTCCTCAGCAGCCGGGCTCGAGGCCCTCACCAAGCCTTACCCACGGAGATGGGCCATGGAGAGGCCACTCAGATTTCACACAGCAGCCTAAAGTTAGTAACTGCACCATCAAGGTTAAGCCTTGGGTGTCCTTCAGCTCTCTGTGACATTTTTGACATGTGAGCGGGAAGCACAGGGCAGCTGCCGGGCTCTGTGCTGGCAGAATGGAACACCTCACACACACACACATGGTGACAATGCAGCTCCTGCAGCTGTGCCCAGTGATGTGCAGCAGGGACTGCTGCCTCTGGGGGCTCAGGAAACAGCTTACAGTGACTGACCATGTCTCATTTTCAAACAAAACCATGAATCACAGTCAAAGAAAGAATGCATTTAAATCCAAGGAATCATCAAGAACGTTTAATTCTCTCTCAGGTTTCACCTGCTATGGTTCAGCCACCAAAAATCTGAACCACTCCTTAAAAAAAAATGTTAAAAATTTCAAAATCATATTATCACAGCTGTCCCATAAAATAGTGCAATGGCATAAACTCATTTTATAGGGACAGCTGTGATAATATACTATACTTGCATTACATCTTGAGCCAAAAGTTGTGCTACAGTATTTGCATGATTCTCACTTATATTTTCTCTTTTAGTGTTCTCCCATTTGCTGTATAAGTAAACTGATGATAAAGCAATATCAAACCAAAACTGACTGTCTATTTTGGCACGGCATGAAACACTGCAGCACTCTCCTCACTGTGTCCCATGCCAAGTGCCAGACATTTTTCTTCTGTAAATAAGGATCTTGTCCAGGTTATGGGCTAGAAGAATGTAAAGGGAAAGGTCTGAAATATTCAGACAGAATTCTGAAGCTTAAACTTTCAACATAGTTCTCAAAGCAACACGATGATATCAGTTCACAAATAGCTTAAGCAGAAGTCCAGCACAGTGGTAGCTGTCTCAGGCTACGTAACGGGCCTTTCAAAAGAGTATGAAGTAACAGAACTGAAATGCATTTGGCAAGAGGCCAGCACCCAGATGAGATCCCAGCCTCACGGATATGTACAGTGCACAGCAATTCATCAGCTCATACTATGTGGCACTGACATTTCTCGTGTCAAACCAAAAATATCTTTAGCAAAAGTAAATTGAGCCCCACATGTGGAGCCCAGTAAGTCCTGGGCACATTACACAAACTGCAATATTTCAAGAAAAATTAAACAAAACAAAACAAAACAAAAAGTTGAGGAACCACAAATGAAAACTTTCACATTCATCAGCAGTGCAGGGAAAGCCTTCTGGGAAGGAAGGAGACTCAGGATACGGATTCAGAAAATAAAAACCACACGATTGCTTTCCAAGTAGTGCACAAGGAAGTACCCGAGCAGGCAGGCTTCCTCCCAGGATGCAGCACGTCACCACAGTTCCTCAAGCCTTCAAATTCCACGAAGACCTGGAGTATCTTGTCCTACAGAAGGGTACGTGCTAGCCCATTGCACCAGCCCAAACCACACAAGCTGGAGGAAAAACACAGGAGCCCTATCAGAGGCCAGATTCTAAGTGGCAGCTTAGATGGGTTAGAGAAGAAAAAAAAAGAAATTTAAAGAAAAAAAAATTAAACACAGGAATAGAAGCACAAAACATATTTCAAGAATTTAGCAATTCAAGCAGAAGAGCCCTGATAATCAGAGTTAACAGTGATGCAAGCCTCCACCCTTCCTTGATAACTGAAACCCTTTTGAGCTCCACTATTTGCACGCTGGATTATGCAAATGAAATTAAGACATCACAAGTATGCCTTTGGTGGCCAAATTCACATGTCCATGCCAGGACATCTGCTAGTCCACTTCACAGAACATGGCTTCTGTGTCCAGAAGAACCATAGTGACCACCTCCTTTGGTCTCCAGCCTTCCCTTGGATTTTAAGTTCTGCTGAAAGGCTACTTTATAGCCTGCTTTGCTAAAAGCCCAAATTTCAGCAATAAATTCTCTGCTAGGAGTTGGAGTGGGCTCCAGGAAGTTCCTCATGCACTTGGTGCAAGTTCTCTGCACAAGGAAGTGACACAAATCACACCAAGAGCATCACTGCCAATTGGCAGGGCAGCTTCAGCCCTACAGCCAGGACAGGCAGAGCTCACAGAAATACCCTGTCAAGCTTAGGCAGGGAAAAAAAAGGAAAATAAAAAGCATGAATGAGTAGCATTCAGAAGAAGAGCACTCTCTTAATCTGTATTTGCACAGCAACTAATACAACAAAGACCATGAAGAGCTCAGTTTTTAAACAATATCACAATGCAAATATTTTCCTGCTGGCGCCTCTGCCATCCCCGAGGAGCCAGAGCTGCCAGCGGGGCCTCACACCTGTCTGGTCATGGAAAAGTAAGGAAGAGAGAGCTCCCAGAAGACAGGGGCTCCTGCACACAGGAAGGGTAAGTGGTTTAGGGCACCAAGAAGGTGTGTGTCTTACTCCTAAGGAGGAGGCAGAAGCAGAAAAGCACAACAGCGCACTTCAGGCCATGACAAAATAACATCTGCTTCCCACATCTGATTCACAGGCAGGATTATTTCATGATAAAGATTGACACACTCAAGTTTCTAAAGTACCTCGAGGGAGTACCTCCCCAGTCCAAAGGCACTCTGTACTTTTGGGTTTTGAAAAAGCTCTAGAAAAACATGTTGACTCCAGAATTATCTTTTACTCCTCAGATGTCTGCTCTGTGACAAATCCAAACAGAAAAAAAAAGCCTTTTGAGACATCTCATGACTACTCCAAACACGAGTGTTTGCTACACCTACAACCTGCCCAGGTCAATCAGTCACCTCTTGCAAGAGACCAGAATCTGTCTCCTTTTGAGACACCAGTCACCAGCATCCCCACCAAACCCAACATTTAATGCACCTACTTGGAAAAGTTTATTTAGTGGGAACCAAGAAGGGGACTCCGCCACTCTGAACAGCTCCATTAGCCTGGGTACCACTCCCCTGAAAACTCTCTGGAAAAGGCAAAGTAAACACCATTATTGGCTTCCCAGTCCGGCCACCTCCCTACAACTTGGTCTGGAAATTGTGTGGGCTCATGGATCAGGGCACTTGCAGTCTGACCTGGCTCACTGCTCAGTCCTGTGATCACCCACTTTGACACAAAGAAGGTGGGGTAAAAGGGTGGGGAAGAGGTCGATACAATCACCCCTTTTGGCAGCAGTCAGAGCAGATCCAGTATTTCACAAACTACATCCCGAGATGAGCAGTCATTACTGTTACCCAACTCACATGAGACAAAATCCTGTTTCTCAAATTAGAAGCACAGAAATCTAATGTGATACTTGTCAAGCAAGCACGTGTTTCAGATTTGAAACCACTTTATATGGTGAAACCATTCTATTCAAAGACCACTTTACATGGTCTTCTATCAGAGGCTGCTGAAATCCCACCAAAGTGCACTGCACAAATTCAACAGAACAACTCAGGTCTGGTTTAAGGTGTTTCTTTTGACAGCCATCCAACACAGAGAAGCACATCTTTAAGAGTGCACTGGGACTACCCATACAAGCTTTATGCTCACTCCCAAGGGTTTGAAAAAAATCCAAACAATGACATTAGATCCATTCCCTGGCACAACAGTGCAAAGGACATTTCTGTAGTGCACCTGCGCCAGCAAAGCCCTGAGCACAGGAACTATGCACAGGGGGTTTTCAAGGAGCTGGACATAAACTACATTGCAGCTGACTGATGCTGGGCAGATCTGTGAGGGCCTTCTCACAAATGCCATCTGGCATTAGAGTGCTGCTCTGCCAGCTGAAATTGCAAGCTCCCCAGAGGTGCCAGAGGAGAGCATCAGGGCCAGGGACTGAGCCAGCAAGCAAAACCACACAAAGCCAATATAATTTGTAACAGCCCTTCTTCAAGGCAGCCCGTACCTAAGAGGTAAAACCCAGTAAGCCTCGCTGCATTTTCTGGTAGATTGCTGAAATTAAAAATGAAAGACAATGAGAAAAGGGAAACAAATGCGCTGAGAAAAATCTGGTGTGCTCTTTGTGAAGGGGAGAGCCTCCTGCCAAGGGCAGCAGCCTAGAGGCTTCATAGAGACTCAGGCTGAGGGTCTCAGAATCACAGAATCAGTCAGGTTGTAAAACACCTCTGAGGTCACTGAGTGCAACCTATGACCCAACACCACCTCGTCAACTAGACCATGGCATTAAGCACCATGTCCAGTCTTTCCTCCAGGGACAGTGACTCCAACACCTCCCTGCCTCCCTGGGCAGCCCCTTCCAATGTTTAATCACTCTTTCTGTGAAGAAATTCTTCCTAATGTCCAACCNAAAAAATCCAAACAATGACATTAGATCCATTCCCTGGCACAACAGTGCAAAGGACATTTCTGTAGTGCACCTGCGCCAGCAAAGCCCTGAGCACAGGAACTATGCACAGGGGGTTTTCAAGGAGCTGGACATAAACTACATTGCAGCTGACTGATGCTGGGCAGATCTGTGAGGGCCTTCTCACAAATGCCATCTGGCATTAGAGTGCTGCTCTGCCAGCTGAAATTGCAAGCTCCCCAGAGGTGCCAGAGGAGAGCATCAGGGCCAGGGACTGAGCCAGCAAGCAAAACCACACAAAGCCAATATAATTTGTAACAGCCCTTCTTCAAGGCAGCCCGTACCTAAGAGGTAAAACCCAGTAAGCCTCGCTGCATTTTCTGGTAGATTGCTGAAATTAAAAATGAAAGACAATGAGAAAAGGGAAACAAATGCGCTGAGAAAAATCTGGTGTGCTCTTTGTGAAGGGGAGAGCCTCCTGCCAAGGGCAGCAGCCTAGAGGCTTCATAGAGACTCAGGCTGAGGGTCTCAGAATCACAGAATCAGTCAGGTTGTAAAACACCTCTGAGGTCACTGAGTGCAACCTATGACCCAACACCACCTCGTCAACTAGACCATGGCATTAAGCACCATGTCCAGTCTTTCCTCCAGGGACAGTGACTCCAACACCTCCCTGCCTCCCTGGGCAGCCCCTTCCAATGTTTAATCACTCTTTCTGTGAAGAAATTCTTCCTAATGTCCAACCTAAACCTCCCCTGGTGCAGTTTATGACTGTGTTCTCTCACCACTTGTTACCTGGGATAAGAACCTGACAACCACTTCGCTCCACTCTCCATTCAAGGAGCTGCAGAAAGCAAGAAGGTCCCCCTCGAGCCTCCTTTTCTCCAGGCTGAGCCCCCACAGCTCCTTCCGCTAGTCCTTGTGCTCCAGACCCTTCCCCAGCTCCGTTATCCTCCTCTGGACAAGCTCCAGCCCCCGACTGTCCTTCCCGAATCGAGGGGCCCCTCTCCCGGCGCGCAGAGCCGGGGTGCTCCCCGCTCGGGCCGATACTCACATCCGTCCCACGCCCTCGTACATGCGGGTCTCGTCCACCAGCATCATCACCTCCGTGTCGGTGAGGTGCGCGTGCTTCTTGGTCTTGGTGAGCTGCTCGATCTGCAGGTCAGCCAGTTTCACCTTCTGCTGCGTGTCCATCACCTTGGCCTGCAGCTCCGTGAAAGCCTGGCCAGGGGAGAACGCCGGGGTGAGGGGCGGCGGGGCCACAACCGGCCCCGGGCTGCGGGCACGAGGGGACCGGCCAGCAACGCCGGGACACGGAGGGGGACACGCGTGGGGATACAGACAGGAGGTAGAACATACAGTGGAAGGGTGGGACACAAGGAGGGAGCACACGGGGGGGTCTCGTACCTTCTTGAGCTCCAGGTCCACGGGCGCCGCCATCTTGCCGGCACAAGGCGCATGCGCGGAGGGGCGGGGCGCTGAGGGCCCCACCCGCGGGCGGGAGGCGCGGGGATCGCGGGTCGGCACCGACCGGGCTGGGGGCTCCCATTGGACTTGTCCCGGCACCGACCGAGAATTACAGAATGTTAAGGAGTTGGAAAGGACCTTAAAGGTCATCTCACCCCGACTCCACCCTCCCACGGTGCACTTTCCACTGTCCCAGGTTGCTCCAAGCCCCGTCCAACCTGGCCTTGAACATTCCCAGGGACAGGGCAGCCACAGCTTCTCTGGCCAGCCTGTTCTCGTCCCTCACCACCCTCACAATAAAGAATTTCTTCCATATATCTAAATTAAATTGTCATTCTTTCAATTTGTGCCCATAACTCCTTGTCCTGTCACTACAGTTCCGGATGAAGAGTTCCTCTCTGGCTTCCTTGGAGGCCCCTTCAGACACTGAAAGGTCGCAATGACTTCTCCACTCAACCTTTTCTTCTCCACCAGACCAGCCCCAGCTCTCCATCTGTCTTCATAGGGATGATTCTCCACTCCTCTTGCCAACTTTGTGGCTTCCTTTGAACTTGCTCCAACAGTTCCAGGTCTTTCTTGTGTAGGAGGCACCAGAACCGCACATGGTAAAGGGGAAGAATCACCTTCAACCTGCTGGCCAGGCCATAAAACTGCTGTCACCCCCTCCATCCTTGGCCACAGCCGTGTCCCTCAGCCCCAGCACAGGGAGCACTGGAAAGCTCAGGTAGTGCTGTGTTCCCCCTTTCCCACAGCCCAGGCTTTGCCACCACAAAACTCGCCAGCTACACAAGAGGGATGAACCCCCACGCTCGCCTCCTGTGCAAGCTTTATGCTCACTGATGGAGGGGTTTGTTTCGTGCTTTATCAGAGCTCAAATATGGGCAAAAGCTCTGCAGATTCCTTACTACCTGGCTTTCATGCACGCTGTAGAAGCTGCTGTGGAAAGCAGCTTTTCAGCTCTCCCCTTTGCTAACTGGAGTTCCACCAATGCTGAGGGCAGGGGAGAGCAGGTTTCTCTCTGCCTCAAGGCTCTCTACCAGAGCCAGCAACTCCCCCGCTCTCACTTCCCTCGGGGAGGAGGAAAGAGCTGGTTAGGTGGTTATTTTTACTGCAGAGTAAGGAATCATTCCTGACCCACTGTGTGAAGTGATACTTGCTGGAATCACCCTCAGCTCCCAGAACCTGCAATCACCCCAAGAACATTTGTGATGATAGAGAGGTGTGAGACCAGCTCTGGATTTTTTTTTTGCCAATAGAACCATCATAAGATTATTTGGGTGGAAGTGACCTTAATCCAGTCTACCGTACAGGAGACCAGGTTGCTCAAAGCCACATTCAGTCTGGCCTTGAACACCTCCAGGCAGCCACAGATTCTCTGGGCAACCTGTGCCAGTGTCTAAATTCCAAATGCTGCCTTAAAACCAGGGACCATTCCCATTTGAATGGATCAGTGGCCAGAAGGGCTTTATTCCTACCGGAGGCAGCTTTGCTTGGTGAGCAGACCCACAAACATCACACCCCTCCCAAGCAGTGGCTGGCAAAGATGAAGAAAATCTCCAAAATAATCCCCATGGGGCCAAGCCAGGATGGATCCTGCCCCCAGCCCCTTACACCACACTGCTTCCCAAGGGTGGCACAAGCTGATCCAGCTGCCCTGACCACACACTCAGGATCTCTGCTGCTGACAGCAGTACCCCACCAGCATAGAATTGGTGCTGAAAGCAGCCTTCAGAATTCCGACTCCTTTCTGCCTCCATGATTAAATTAACAGCCCAAGTGTTTGTTACAAAGTGTTATTTATTAGAATATTACATTGCACTTAAAAAATAAGGGAGGTCTGACCCTGTAATATTGACCTACATAAAGGGATGCAGGGCCAGACCTACAATAAATATAAATACTATGTACAGTTTATCTAAAATAAATATATAATTTAAAATGAAAAATATCTTGTTAAATAGCTGTTACCCTCCCCCCCCCCTCCTGCGGCGAAGGAAGCCCCGAGCCCGGTCTCCTCCCTTTCACAGCTTGTGTTCCTCGGCACACACTGCAGTGGACGGAGAGCCGCCGGAGAGGCCCTGTGCCCCCGGGGCAGCACCGCTCCCGAGCCCGCTCCGTGCCGGAGATGCCCGCGGAGCCACCGCGGTGCCGCCGCTGCCCGACCGGCCCCTCCGCGGGTGCCGTCCTGGTGCTCCGGCGAGCCCCCAGCGTGCCGCAGCCCCGTGCCGCTGGCGCCGCGGTCTCGCCTCTCCCAGGAGGTAGAAGTGCATTAGTGCCGACCCCTGCAAGAGAAAGAGAGGCGGGAGAGTCACAAACCACGATCCTGGGCTGTTCTGCCCCAGAGCAGTCTCTGCACGGTGGGGTAGAGGTACCGTCCCACCCAGCCCGGTGGGAGAACCTCATGCCCACCCAAGCCCCAGCGGCCACTCGCCGCCTCTCGGGGCTGGACCCGGGAGGATGGGAGCCAAGATAGCACACCATGCTTCCCTTCCAGGGAACCACAGCGCTTTTTCCCCTGGACACATCCACCCCAGTAATACCCATGGTAAAGGGGACAGTGAGGAAAGCGTTGTGCTAAGTCTCCTTCCCAAAAATTCAGCTCCTATGAACAGCTAAAACTCCCACCCCCAGCACTATGACGAACATGACAGAAATTCTCCAAAGGCATTACTTCATCCTCACAAAGAACAATGACTTTCCTTTTTTTTTAAGAAGAAGAGAAGTAACTGTAATATGCATGACCACATCTAATGCCAGGATTTAGATCAGACCAGAGGAAGTCTGATAGCTTTTCAGCACCCAGCCCCGAAGCCAGCCCTGGGGCAGAGATCACACCCCAGCCCAGCCAGAGGAACATGGCATGGGCTGGCAGCAAGATTTCCCTGTGCCAAGCTGATAGGCACTTCTCTGGTGCATGTAATAAGCAGAGTGGGAATGAAAAGGAAAGGGGCTTTTTACACATATATATAAATAGAGGCAATATCTAAGGAGGGGAAGTGACTCAGAGGGTCAGAGAGGGAGCAAAACAAGTGGGAAAAAAAAACCTAAACAGAAGTAGCTTCCCTACTATCAAACATCCCCAAAGCATGGAACACCAGCACAGAGCAGGAACTTGAGGTTAGAAAGAAGGAGGTAGGAGTGATAGCAGTGTCAGGGGACAAGGATTTCAGCAGGAAGGGGAGAAAAGAGGGCTGGAACCTCACAGGGCAGCCCAGGTTCTCAGGCCAAATCCAGCCAGCTGCTCCTCCAGGCTCAGGCTGCCTTCAGCTCTGGCCTAGCTCTGGCACAGGATCCACACAGCAGTCCCAGCCAGCATGAACAGCAGAGCCCCCAGATGTCCACCAGCCCCACTGCTGCCCTGTGCCCAGCCAGGGGCTCACCTCGCCAGCACCTGGCATCCTCAGTGATTCACAGTGATGCCCAGCTTGATTTTCTCTTCGTTTTCTACATCGTAGCCACCCCTCTTGTGACACCTGCGAGGCCAAGCAAAGGGATGCTCAGGGCATGCAGAAGTCCCTGCCACCCTCCTCTTGCACATGATGCTCCCAGGAGCACAGATCTGAGAGCTCAGTCCCATCCCACTCACCTGAGCATCAGCAGAGCTGCGATGATGACAAGACACAGGGAGGACAGGACAACAGCAACAACAGCCAGGGCTGTGGTGTGGTCGTACCCGCTGGGTGGGTGCTCCACTGGCAGCAAGAGGCCGTGGCAGCGCTCTCCATGATACCCTGGCTGGCATCTGGGCAAGAAGGAAAGTCATAAAGGTCAGTGGCAAGCAAGGACAGGAGGTCTTTGTGTCTCCCACACCCCATGGGAAGGCGATGTCTGTGTGTTCAGCCTTAGCCAGCACCCTGCTTGCTCCCCTGGGTCCCCACACCACTGAGCTGGAAGGTCTGGAGTCACCATCATCTCTGTTGTACTGGTAAATTAAACTTCTCCTGCACCAAGTGAAGACTCCTAGAAAGGTTGAGCTGTCCCCCAGTAGAAGGCACTGGTCTGCACCCCAGGCAGACCCAGGTTGACCAGAGCACCTCTGGAAGTGGGAAGGGAGCAGTGATGCAGTTGGCCCAGAATTTCCCATGGAGCAGGATGTCTCTGCACACCCTGCTAGCTGAGAGGTGTCCCATCCCTGGAGACTTGGGAGGTTGCTCATGTAACAGAAATAACGTTCCACACAGGCTGGGAGGCTTCCAGCCCTCCCTGAGCCACATCGCACTGATGCAACCAGATATATATATCCCTCTATATCCAGCACCACTGACCCTCAGGCTCATCTCCAAGCCACACTCAGCCCAGCTCTCCTCCTGGGCTCACAATGCCACATGCCAGCATCAACTCCGAGGCACAGCAGCAAGGCTGGGCACATGGCAAAGGTGCAGGACCCAGTCCAGCAGCATCCTCATTCCACGCTGTGCCCCAGGAAGCAGCACCCCAGGAGACCCTGTGACAGGGGCACAGCCAGCCACCAAGAGCAGCCACAACCAACTGACACCATAAGGCATCTTTATCAGAGGAGACTGGGGCAGCTGACCACTGTTACTAAAAACTGTGATGGCTCTGGGAGATGCCAGGGGCTAAAGAGACTCAGCCAGCCCCCAAATCCCTGCTGCTTGCCTGTGCCCCAGGTTGTGTCCCAGCCCCAGGGATCTGCACAGGGGACACCTGGCTGTCCCAGTCCTAGGCAAGGGTGTTACAACCCACATTGTGCTGGGTCACCAACCCAAACTGAGCCCGCAAAGATCTCCCCTCACTGGCAGTCCTGAGTTCCCCATGCAAGGGCCCCACTTCATGACAGCTTCCACAGGAAGAAACCAGGGAGTGAGAGGAGCTCTGTGGAGCTTGATCCCTGCAGACTGCAGATCCTGTGGGCACCATAAGCCAGGGAGCTATTATCTTCCCTGGTCTCAAGGCTGGGTGGCTCAGAGGATTGATAGTAAAGAACAAAGCCTCTTACATATCTGCCAGCTCAAGTCCTGCCCACGTCAGCGGGGATCAAATATGCACCCCGGGGTATTTCCTGCAGTAGCAGTGCTGTAGCCAGGTGCCCCAGCAGTAGGCAAACACTTTCTTCTCCAGTCCCTGCTTGCCCTGCATACCGGGGGGTGGGCAAGGAGGGGTACACAGCCCTGTCTTTCATCAAGCCGAAAGGACAGTTCAGGCATGGCTTTGGCAGCCTGTCCCCAGAGGTGCTGCTTTGCTGGCAGCATGGCAGAGATGCTCCTCCCACCTGCACTGGTGTACCCTGGCAGATGCAGGAGCCCCGAGATCTCAGAGTGGGGGATATACAGGATGAGGTTTGCCACATCAGACCTGCAGAAGCCCTCAGCTGCCAGACCCCAGCCCTACACACCATTCTGCAGCCCCCAGCACGGCAGCTCGGCCAGAGCTCACCGTGCTGGCAGGGAATGCTGGCTCCAAGGCCATGACAGGTTTTGGGGGAAGGGTGGACACTTCTCAAGAAGTACAAGGAAGAGGCCAAGTCAGAGTTGTCCCTGCTCGGATAGGGAACAAGCACTAAAAATATCTCTGCTTTTCCTCTGCCCAGCCTGGAGAATTGAAGGAACCGTGACTAAGGCTCCCCCCGCACAGGCACACGCCAGCAACTCACATGCAAGAGGGAGCTCCCAGCTCTCGGATGTACTTGCACTCGCCGTGAATACAGAAATCCTTGTACTTCCGCAGGCACGGGTCTCTCTTCTTCCCCAGGCCTTTGCCTTTTCTTCTTTTATTGCCGTTCCCTTTCTTCTTGGGAGTAACAAGGCCTTGAGGCTTTGACAGGAAGGCAACTGAAAAACAATTTGAGGAGAGAACAGCAGTCAGATCAGCTCCACGTGCCAAGCAAAGGGAAGACAGAGCCACATCCCAGGGCTGCCACAACTGCTCAGCCCTGGCTCCCACAGCTCTTTGTGCTGGGAGCTGCCCCCGAGCCCGGGGTGGGGAGAGGCTTTTTTTTTTTCAGCTCCTCACAAATATCATGGCCTTTCCAATTCATAAGAACAATTCTCAAGGAAAGAAAGGAGTCGGGCAGGGGGAACAGAGCTTTATACATCTCAAATGCTGCTATTATATGCACCAGTTTCCACTGAATACAGAACATTGCTAATTGCCCCTTTATCTGGCCTTTATTTCCCTGACAAGCGCAGGCTTTTCTAAGACCCTATTCATGGCTCTGATGGACTCTCCTTCCCGTGGGCACAAGGATGCCTTGCTCACCCCAGGGCAGGATTAAAAGAGCAAGCCTGCCTTAAGTTTTGGGTTTGCAAAGCCAAAAAGATGGTGAGGGCACCGTTCCCATGAATTACAACGGTATGTTTTAATTGTGGTGCAATAACCAGCGGCTTCTGGGCCAGGCCAGCCCCCTGCTGGGTTGGCGGAAACTAGAGCATATAGCTCCTCACTCAGATACAGCCCGACACTAGCAACGCTACTGGAATGGTTTTTAAGAAGTGCAGATGCCAAAAAGAATCAGCTCCCAGCTTGATCTTACTACGTGTTGAGGTGTTGGAGAGCACTCACTGCTCTAAGGGGGATTATTTAGCTCCCCCCGAACTACGGTGCTCAGGAGCTCCGGTGACCGAAGCCCTGGGCTGCTCGGGGAGGAGAGAGCAGCAGAGTCCAACCTGGCAGGTTGTAACCTGCCCAATTCCTTCCCAGCCACTTCCTGACAGAGCCAGCGCCTGTCATGCTGGCACACACCGGTTGCACACCTAGCAAAGTTATTTCGACACCCTCCACGCTGCGCCTGGAGAAAACCGATACTCCAGGAAACTGTGGCTTGGAGAAACCCCCGGATGAGGCTGACAAGAGAGGCTGTTCCGTCCCCTGTGTCCCCTGCCTTGCGGGTTATCTCCTAGCCCTAGCCATCCGACACACACTGCTGCGTTTCCCTAGGGCTGAGTCCCCCCGGTGCGAGTGGCTCAACCCGGTTTGCCAGCTTTTTGTCACAGTCTGCTGGCACAGCCAGAAAGCAAAGAAAAACACGGAAAAATGGGAGGGTGAGCTGTACGGGGCAGAGCACGCTCCTGGTGCCAGGTACTGCCCTCGGCACGCCGCGTGTGCGAGGCACAGGTACATGTCACCCCCTCAGCCAGCGACGGCCCCCCGTCCAACCCCCACGAGAGTCCCCGGGACGCTCTCTGGTGCCAGCCCGGGGCAAGGAGCCCGGCGTGGGTGCTCGGGAGCCCCAGAGAGCGGCAGTGCCCCTTTCGCCCCCGTGGCGGGGCCGGCGGCTGACGAGCCCTTCCGCGGAATGAGGAGCAGCCGCGCGTGGGCGGCGGTGACTCACGGCGGTCCCCGCGCCGCGGCCACCGCCGGCAGGGCAGCGCGGGTGCCCGGACACGACAACCCCGCCACGAGGGGCTCTGTCTCCTCTCGGCCAAGCAGCTGAGGCCCGGGACCCCCTGGAACCCGCCCTGCTGGGGACTTCAGAAACACGGCCAGCCCCTGGAAGGGGCGCCACTGCTCCGTGCTGTGCTCCACGGACGAGTTGCATTCGGGTCTGCTGCCGCCGGGGCTCGGTACCTGGGGACTGCTCCCATTCACCACTGCAAGTCCCTCCGAGGCGGAGCCGGAGCTGCCGCGGGACGGAGCCAAGCTCAGCCCGGCGCCTTCGCGACCTCTCCGGCTCCAGCTGCCTCCAGCCCAGCTCGTCCCGCGACCCCGCCCCGCCCTGGGACCCCTTATCTCGTCCATACCTCTCGGCAGCTCGCTGAAGTCGTTCCCCGAGGCCGCTCCGCCGCCCTCCTTCTCCGGGCTGCCGCCGAGCAGCGGAGCCGTGGCCGGGACCGGCACCCCGCTGCCGCCCTTGTGCAGCACCTCGTTGTGCAGCTCGTCCCGGCGCAGCCCGCCCGCCGCCGCCGAGCACACTGCGGAGAGAGCAGTCAGGGGGCTGACACTGCCCTACCAGGACCCCCCCACGTGGGACAGGGGTCAATCCTCCCGGCCGCCCACACCCGGGACCAGCACCGCGTTCCCCGCGCCCAGGACTCTCCGCCCGGGACCGGCCATGCCCGCGTTGCCCGAGACCATTCCCCCCAACATGATCGGGACCCTCCAGCCGAGCACGGCGCCAGAATGCACCACCCGCAGCCGGGACCCTCCCCGCGCGAGCCCGTACCTGCTGCCAGCAGCGCTTGGATCAGCACCGCCCGCCCGTCCATGACCCGCGGGCACACACGTCCAGCCCCTGCCGTGCTCCGCTCAGTCCCACAGCAGAGCCCGTTCTCCGGCAGTGTGGCCCCGCAGCGGGTAGAAAGCTGCGGGCGGCGGGGCGGACCGGGGAGGGGCTGAGCGCCCGCCCCGCCCCCGGGAGGGTTTCCCCGCCGCCCCGGGGGCGTCCCGCCGGCCGGGACCGGGACCAGCACCACGGTCGGGGATCGTGACCTGGGCCTGGTGGGTTCTCCTCGCTCAGGGATAGGCCAGGGACCCAACAGCCACCTCCGGCCCGGTGCCGCTGCGGGATGGGCTGGGAGGTGAGAGCCTGGGGAGAAAAGGGTCTCTGCAGGGCGCAGAAGGCCGGAGATGGCGGAGAAAGTGCGGCCCCAGCCAGGGCGAGAAGAGGGGGATTCCGATGGTCCCTGTGGCCCCAGGCCCCGGCTGGCAGGTGTCCGAGGTGGCCCGAGGGTTCTGAGGCAGCGAGTGCACCTCACAAGAGGAGCATCAGGTGAGAGGCAGGACCTCAGGAACGAGAGCTGCACCTCTTCCTGACCCTCAGAAAGGGGACAGACTGCCACCCATGTGCCCCTGCACCAGCAGTGGGACAGGGAGGTGGTGACAGTCTGAGATGGCAGCAGAGACCCTTTCTGTCCCCAGGTCCCCCTTTGGGCCCCTACGCAGCCCAAGTAATTGAGTCACAGCCTCGTCTCACAATGACCCCCCAGCCAGCCACTGTCCCTGTCCCTGTCCCAGCCTGCTGTGTTTGGGTACTGCCAGGGCTTCCCCATCCCCTTCACCGTGCTGGCAACCGTGTGCTGTGTTTGGCTCCATCCTCAGCACAGGTGACAGCACTAAAAATGTCACTGACATCAGTGCTGGGCAAGTGCAGGATCCTGCCCCAGCTCCCCTTTGGGCCAGCAGAGGCTCCTAGCTGGTTCCTCGAGGTCCCGAGCCCCCAGCCCCTGGCTGATTTGGGCTCAGCTAGGCATGAGCAAATATTCCTGCCATTGTTATTGCTGTCTCCAAGGAATATCACCGGATCTGGCGCCCCCCTTGCTCACACCCTCCTTCTTGCTCAGACTTGACTTTTGCAATTGTTTGCTGGTTGTTTTTCCTTCCGCCTCCTCTGGCCATCAGGAGCCTAAAGCCTTTGGCAACGGATCAAGGTGGTGGCACGGGCGAGGAGCCGTGTCCCCGGAGAGCCCTGCACACTGGCTCCTGCAGAGGTCCCCATGTTGAGATGGAATTTTTTGCCCCTCCCTGCCAGGCCCCCACCGTGTTTGCAAGGCCGGGCTGGGTGTGCACGGGCAATGTGTGCGGGCAGCATTGCCAGCTGACCTGGCAGCTCTGGAGAGGGAGGTTCCAGCTCACGTCAGCCAGGGAGGCTGCTGGCACAGAGGGCTGGCAGCGGGCATGGAGTGGCGGGGGGGGGGATATATGCAGGCTGCTGATCCTGCCTGCCTCTGCTTCCTGCCTCTGCCTCCTGCTGCCTCTTCTGCTCTGCCTCCCACAGCCTCCCACGACCCTGCAGCCCCTCACAGCCTCCCTGCCTTCACCTGCTGCCAGTCATGCCCCATCTCGTGCTGCTGAGGCAGCCCCCACACAAGGGAGAGGTTAACCCCTGGGAAGATTTGGGTGCCTCATAGCATCCCTGACGCTCCTTATCGATGGGTCCTTCTGCCAGGGGTCTTCCAAAGGTCCCTACCCCAGCTAAGGGCACCCCTCCACGCACTGTAGTACCCACTGGTATGGCAGAGCAAAGAGCCTGGACACCCTGGGCCAGATCCTTGGCCTCAGTCCTGCGAGGCAGGTACCAACACCTCAGGAAGCCACACTCCCACCCATACTTCCCCAAAACGTGGCCCTGCCATGGTGATGCCTGGCCCTGCTCCAGCTGCTCCTGGGGTGGATCCTGTTGGGTCCAGCGGGCTCCAGCACAGCCCAGCCGTGCCACAGCCACGGGTGTTTGTGGTCCCGCCGCCGTGTTTGCAGTGCACACAGCCCCGCGCTTTGTTTGCGGGGGTCGAGGTGGCGGTGGGCGGTGGCGGTGGGCACGGCGTGGGCACGGCGTGGGCACAGCGAGCACCGGCGCTGCTCTCTGCTGGCAGTGCTGTGCAGGCCCTGCCAAGTCCCTGTCCCTGTCCCTGGCAGAGTGCTGCAGCTGTGCCCACGTCCTTCCCCCTCCATCTGCTCACCTGCTGCAACTCACACCAAGCCTTCCAAGCACCGTGCTGCGCCCATGGCAGGAGGGTATGCTCCTGGCAAAGCGGGTATGGGGACGAGCTCTGGGGAAGGATGTGGCACCGCTGAGCAAATCCAGACTGGGGAAATAAGGGGCTGCCAGCGACAGGGCTGATGGCAAGGGCCAGGACAGCGTCAGGGCTGTGGCCGTGCCACCCCTCCTGCCATGGGCACAGCACCCTCACACAGGCACCCATACTGCCACCAGCTCTCCAGGGCTGGCCCTGCCACCTCCTCACCAATGACTTGCAGGGTGCAGACAGGACTGGGGACACACCGGTCCCCATTAACATCCTTCTCCACGTAGGTCACCTGCAGGAGGCAGGTGGGTCCCCGGCTCCCTGGCCCAGGTGGGCGGCTGGACGTGGCAGGACACAACCACACTGGGACCTGTGGGGCTGATCCTGCTGTTTTGAGATGGTTGTTTTGGGCTTGGCTCCTGTGTATTGGTTTGTGGTCAGTTTAAACCAGTTCACAGCTGTTATAAGGTGTGGGATGGGTGAGATCCTGTGAGTGCCGGAGGGGAGCCCACGCCTGTGGCTGCCAGAGCCGGTGGCCATGCGAGCCCACGTGCCCGGGGCGGGTGGCACGGCTCTCTGGGCAGCAGACAGCTGCTCACAGCCCAGACCAGAGCACAGCAACCCTGGAGCTTTCGGCTGCAGCATCTTCCCCTCCAGCACGGCCACAGCGGGCAGCCGAGCTGGTGCCGTTCTGCAGTGGGAGGAGAGGGGGGACATCACCTGCCCGCCGCTCTTCATCCAGCTCAACCAGCTCCTCAGCAGCCCGGCGGGGCTGGAGTGGAGGGAGATGGCCAGGTAAGCACACCTGAGAGACAAGCTGCTGGGCCACGCTTTGGGAGCCCAGCCTTCCAGCTCAGCTGGACTCCAGGGCATATCCCGAGGCTGGCGGTTCCTCAGCCTCAGCCCCAAGGCATGGCTCTGCCCCGCCAGTACCAGCGCTGGGCTGACTTAATTTCCTAGGAGAGGGCAGGATGTCAGGCAGGCCAGGTGCAGTGCCCTTCCTCCTGCTCCTCTCTGTTGTCCCTGTGCCCCATAGCACCCCTCCACCACCCGGCAGGGGCACGAGGACATGAGCCACAGGGCTCTGGGGACAGCACTGGGTCTTCTCTCGGGGTCGAAGGGTCTGTGGGGACCAAAGCCGACGGGCTGTGGCTCTCCCCGGCACCCAGCCCGGTTGTCCCCGCTCGGCTGCCCCTCGGCAGGAGCCTGCGGAGCCGGAGCACGCTCTGCCCGTGCAGCACGACGAGCACCCCGCGGCTGCGCGCCCACCCACGGGGACAAAGGGAAGCTCTGTCTGTGCCCGGCGTTAAAATATTTGGCATGGCCCGAGCGTGGAAACAGCTCAAGACGCTTCTGTTCTGACTCCAGCAAGAGCTGCTAATGGCAGGGCCACCCCCAGCCCCAGCACAGCTGGGGGAATGGATGGGCTGGGAGCAGCCCTGCAGGGAGTGACTGGGGGTGCTGGTGGGTGGCAGATGGGACATCAGGCGGCACTGTGCGCTCACAGCCCAGAAAGCCGAGGGTATCCTGGGCTGCACTGCGGGCAGCAGGGTGAGGAGGGGGTGCTCCCTCTGTTCTGCTTTGTGTGAGACCCCCCTGGGGCACCACATCCAGCTCTTGTTGAGGTGCATCCAAAGGAAACCATGGAAGTGATTCGAAGGCTGGGACAGCTCTGCTACAGAGACAGGATGAGAGAGGTGGGGTGCTGTTCAGCCTGGAGAAGACAAGGCTCAGAGGAGACCTTAGAGCCCCTTCCAGTGCCTAAAGGGGCTCTAAGAGAGACAGAGAGGGGCTTCAGACAAGGGCCTGGAGGGCTAGCACAAGCAGGAATGGCTTCCCACTGCCAGAGATCAGCATTAGATGGGATATTGGGAAGAAATTCTTCCCTGTTAGGGTGGTGAGGCTGTGGCTGCCTCATCTCTGGAAGTATTCAAGGTCAGGTTGGATGTGTCCCAGGAGCAACCTGGGATAGTGCAAGGTGTCCCTGCCCATGGGAGAGGGTGGGAATGAGATGAGCTTTAAGATCCCTTCAAACCTGAACCATCCTGACACTTCATTACAGTTGGAATTCCCCTGATCAGATCTTAGCGAGGTGTAGGTCTGCAGGAATAGGGGTGTGACCACTTTGTCTGCCGAGCTGCCCCTGTGCTGTGAACCAACTGGAGGCCCCTCTGAGACCCCCAAACCCCTCCCCACCTGTGCCAGCCCCAAGCTAAGCTCAAAGATGGACCCAGGCTCCAGCTCCCACTGCCTGGCATGGGGCACAGCACCTACCCTGCTGCTGACCCCCCACATTTCCCTGGGCAGGTGGATAAAGTTCGAGGAGAAGGTGGAGGATGGAGGGGAGCGCTGGAGCGTGCCCCATGTCCCAGCTCTGCCCCTGTACAGCCTGTTCCAGCTGAGGACATGCCTGCAGAAGGGGACAATGCTCCTGGATCTGGATGCCACCAGTTTCAAGGAAATAATTGGTACATGGGTAATGCAAAGGCCATCTCCTGGCATGGGCTGGTCACCAGAGAGGGACAGACCACCAGGAGATGCCTGTAGAACAGCACTGATGAATGACAGCTGGGTATATGGGGGGGCTGTGCTACTCCAGCTGAGGGGGTTTTTCCCTGGGCCGCTCCCCAAGGGGCAGTGAACCAGGGGGACTCAGAGCTGTCCCTGTCCTTGATACAGACAAAGCACTTTCTGGGCAGCCTGAGGAAGCAGAGCTGCAGCCTGCCCTGCGGGAGCGCCTGACAGCCCTCCTGCTCCTCCAGCCACAGCACCAGCCTACAAAATCCCTGCTGCAGCTCCTTGCCGAGCTTGGTCTCTCTCCCTGCCGAGGTAGGAAATGGCTGTCCCACCAGGCACCCTCCCGCTGCCTCCAGCCCGGGGCAGCACATGGATTGTGCTGCTCCCTCTCTTTCTTTACAGGGAAAGCCAAAGGCAGGTCCGAGCCCAGAACCCAAATCTCCAAAACGCCTCTTAAGGAGCAGGTACAGCAGCAGGGAGCTGGGCTGGGAGCAGCTGCTGCATCCTGAGTGCCCAGCCACGGCATCCTGAGTACCCAGCGCTGCATCTCTTTCCTCTCAGCTGAGGAACAGATTTAAGAAGAAGGTCCTGCCAGGGGCCGAAGCAGCCCATGTTGCTGTGGGGGAAGTTGAATTCCTGGAAAAGCCCTTTGCTGCCTTCATTCGCCTCAGGTGTGCCGTGTCCCTCGGCTCACTGGCCGAGGTTTCTCTTCCAAGCAGGTAACTGAGCACAGCAGGTGGCCCTGTGCCCTTCCCCATCCCTCTCTCCCCATTTCCTCCCACACCAGACAAGGCTTTGCTTGTCCAAAGCAAAGGGAATGGCACCCAGTACCACATGCACTCCCAGAGTCCTGTCTCACTGCTTCCCCTCCTGCTTTTCCCAGCTTCTTAGAAGCACTCCAGAATGGGCTGAGTGCGGAGCGTCTGTTGGGCAACCTGGAAGGGGCATCCCCGGTGTCATTCCCACTGGGCTTTGCATTCCCTGTCCTTAGTTGGTTCTGGATGCTCTCCACTTACTGCCGGGAGCATGGGGGCTGGCGGCGGGGGCGGGATGTGGGTTTTTAGGAGCCTCCTGTCCTCCCGCTGTTCTCCTGAGTGGTGGGACGGGCTGGGGGGAGAGGAGCAGGGCAAGAGGTCCCCATGGTTTCCCCGTGACTGAGGAATGCATGGTCTGAAGCCTTGAGGAGAAATGGGCAGTGTGCCTTCAGCGGAGGAAGCAGGCGGGGATCAGGAGGGACATTGCCACCTCCTGGTCACTCTGCCCAGAGCACCCATCCTCCAGGAGCTGGGAGCAGCAGGACAAACATCCACCTACCTGCTGCTCTCTCCTCCGCGGCAGTCGGGTGGCAAGTCCCCATGAACGCCCCTGGGTCTCGAGGCTTTCATGATAACCTCTTGCCCTGTATTTCCGCCCCCAAAGCAGAGCGAGACGGAGACCTTGTCGCTACCCATCCCTTTGCCCAGGGTGCCACCCCCTTTGCTGGCCGTGCCAGGCTGTTCCACACATGCAGCCACTGCCTCAGGGTTGTCTCTCATCCAGATCCGTCTCTAGAGCCTTAAGGTTCTCCCTTTGGTGCAGATGCCCGGGTGAAAGCAATCCCATGTGGCAGCAGCCGCCTCTTGTCCCTTTGGAGCAGGCTCCAGCGGCCTCCAGCATCAGGGGGTTCTGTCAAGTCCCACTTGCACTGCCAGAGGAGTTTGCCTGCCCCCTCTCTGGGGGTTTGCTCGGGGTATAGTCACTGGAACTCTTCACAGGCTCGGAGTTTCAGGACTGTAACCATTTCTGCCAATTTTGGAAAGGCATGGAGGACTCAGTTAAACATTTGTCTGGACTGTCCCTCTGGAGATTTCACACCATCCTCTGATATGTGGGATTTTCACCATATTCAGGGCTCTGAGCTCTCTTTCCAGTCACCTCCCATGTCCCCAGAGTCCTGTCAAACCTGCTGCCCGTGCTGCTGGCAAGCTCTCCTTCCCTAACGCTCTGGCATCCTGCCTGCAAGCAACATTCCCAGGAAAATGATGCCACAGACACCCCCAGCTGAGGATTTCTCCTTCTCTGCCCCAAAGACCTGTTCCCGCAAACGTCCCAGTCTAGATTTCTGCAGACCCTTCTGATCCAGCCAGGGTCCTGGTGTCTCATGGTCTCTGTGAGGTTTCCATGCAGTGGCAGCAGACACTGCAGACGTGTTTTGTCTTCTGCACTTTTAGGGTGGCAGAAGCCCCCTACGCTTGCCCAGCCACCATCCCCAGCATCTCCACATCCCCATGGTGTCCCCACCCAGAGAAGCATCCCCTGGGGAGGAGAGGGCTGCTCTGGAGATGTGCTGTCTTGCCACAGGTTCCTCTTCATCCTGCTGGGCCCTCCCAAAGTGAAATCCTACCACGAGGTTGGCAGGGCCATGGCCACGCTGCTTACAGATGAGGTGAGCCAGGTGCAGCACCCATAGATGTGATGGACCTGGAATGGGGACACCAGGACTCCTCTCCTCTGCAGGCTGCAGTGGAGGGCAGAGGACGGGGTGAGCTGGTGGCCTCCCTTGCCCAGGATAAGAAAACAAAAGTTTGGGTGGATTTGCAGGATGTAGGGCACCTGTTGCCCTGCAGTGGATGGGTTTGTTCCCTGGTGATGGCTGCAGGCTGGGAGGAAGGTTCCACGTGGATTAACTCAGGGACATGGTGGCTAAACCATGGCATCTCCCCACAGCTCTTCCACAGGGCTGCCCGGCAGGCTGAGCACCGGGAGGACCTCATTGCAGGGATAGAGGCGTTCCTGGATGAGCTGATTGTGCTTCCTCCTGGGAAATGGGACCCTAGCACCCGAATTCCTCCACCAAGCCATCTGCCATCTCCACACAGGAGGTGGGCTGGAGGGAGGGCATCCCAACCCCTGCCAGCCCCTCTGCAGGGTCCTGTAGGAATACCTCTGCCTGTGACATTGGAACTTCCATCTCTGTGGGGATGAAGCTGCCCAGGAGCCAGGGTGTCCTCCCAGCCGAGCCCCTCCACATGTCCCTGCTTTGGTCCCTGCTGCTGTTTGTCCTGCTGTCCCAATTGCTCTCCCCTCCACGGGCTCTCCAAAGGGAGCTGATGGGAACACTGGGATTCAGCACTTGGATGGGAAGCTCGTTCTCTGAGCAGGACACCCTGGGCTCTTCCCAGCTCCTCCACTAAAACTAGTCCTGCAAGGGCTGGCTCCAGGGCTTGCCAGAGGAAATCGTGGTTGGGTTGGAAGAAATCTTTGAAGATCATCATCTGCCATCTCTCCTCCTCTTCCTGATCTTTCTCCTCTCCATTATCAGGGGATACACAAGTCCTGTTTGCATCCCTGTCCTCTCTTCATTCTCCATTTCCCTTCCTAGTGTCCCCTAAATGCAGCTGGGTCCTGAGGGTCCCAACCTGAAGCCTGTTGTCTCAGGCTCTGCTCTGCTACAGGACCGCTGTGGACCCACCAGACCAGCAGCCACATGGTAATGGGGACATGACAGCAGCTGGGGACAGAGCCAGTGCAGGGCACCCACACTCTGGGGAGGAGCTGGAGAGGACAGGCAGGTCAGTGTCTGGAAGGGCAGTGGGAGGTGCAGCAGGGTGCTGGATTTGGGGCAGGTCACTGGTTCTCACGGGGCTACCATGTCCAAGCCCCTCTGAACTGCTGCATCCAGGGGAAGGGACAATCCCTTGCCATGCAGCTCTCTGCAGGGTTTGCTCTGAGATCTCCCTCCTCTGCCCCAGGCTTTTTGGGGGGTTGCTGCGAGACATCCGGAGGAAGGCACAGTGGTATGGCAGTGACTTCTCTGATGCCCTGCACCCTCAGTGCCTCTCAGCAGTGCTCTACATCTACCTGGTGACAGTCACCAACGCCATCACCTTCGGGGGCATGCTGGGGGACGCAACCGCCAACATGCAGGTCAGTGCAGCTGCAGGGTGCCTGGTACCAGCCCTACTCAGCCCAGTCCAGAGGGGCCCCTGGTTGCCCATGTCCTACCAGCATCCCCAGGACATCCTGAGCATCGCCTGAATTCTGCCTCCTTCCCTCGTGGTCCCCAGCACTGACCCTGTGTTGTTCTGTGCTGCTGAGGGGGAGAGGCCCACAGGCCTCCTCTCTGCCATGTGCTGGGCACCTGGCACCCCTTCCCTGCATTTCAGGGGGTGCTGGAGAGCTTCCTGGGCACAGCCTTTGCTGGCTTCATCTTCTGCCTCTTTTCGGGCCAACCCCTGACCATCCTGAGCAGCACTGGCCCCGTGCTCGTCTTTGAGCGCCTCCTCTTCTCCTTCAGCCAGTGAGTTCACTGTGGGGGACAGATCCTCAGCCCTCTGTCCCCCAAATGGGGCACGGGCCACCATCACCCTAGGAGGGTGTCACTGGAGAGGCTTTGAGTCACCCTTTCCCCCAGGGAGCACAGCCTGGACTACCTGGAGTTCCGCCTCTGGATTGGGCTCTGGGTGGCCTTTTTTGGTGTGATGCTGGTGGCCACCGAGGCCAGTCACCTGGTGAGGTACTTCACCCGCTTCACAGAGGAAGGCTTCTGCGCACTCATCAGCCTGATATTCATCTACGACTCCCTGAAGAAGATGCTGAGCCTGGCAGATGCCTTCCCCATCAACTGGCAGTACCGGCTGGACAACGTCACCTCCTACAGCTGCACCTGCAACTTGTCCAGCCCCGGTGAGCCCAAGCAGCTGTGGGTGGGTTGCTGCTGCCCCAGGATCCCACTGGGAACCTGCTGCCTGCCTGGGTGAGGGAAGGCACTGGAGGAGGAGGCTGCTTAATCCCATCCTCACCTGCCTGACCACACTGCACCATCCTCCACTTCCCTCCATACAGTCTGTCCACCTATTCCGGCCTCCCAGAACTGCCTGGGAACCAGGCAGGGCAGTACCGGGAGCAAGGGGAGCCTTGGCCCATCTCCTATGCCTCCAGGATGGGGGATGCCAGAGGTTGGAAGGGGGCAGCTGGATGGGTTTGCTCTGCCATTTCTATCCCAGTCTGTAAATCTGGGGGTCTTTTCTGGAGCTTGAAGACAAGACCCTGGAAATGACATTACCCACACTGACCCCAGCAATGGGACCTACACCATGCACCAAAAACATCAGTGCTGGCCAGCCTGGGGTCAGTGGTGCCTCCGAGTGTCTGGTGCTTTAGCCAAGCCCTTCATAGGGACATCCCCCTTGGTGGTCCCTGGGCATCAGCCAGAGCCAGGGCCTCAGAGGTCCCATGGGGCCCCATCCAGCACCCTGAGCCCTCAGGAAGAACTTGGGGACCCAGCCTGATGGCAGCATCATCCCAGTCATCCTGATGAAACCAGCACCAATCTGACCCCCTGTCATTTTGCAGGTCATAGCTCTGCAGGGAATGACACATCGCTGCCCTCACCCCTGACAACCCGGCAGGTACAGCCCCTGCTCTCAGGCAGGCGGGTGAGGCACTGGGGTGGGCCCAAGGTGTCCATGTGTGACCCTTCCTCACCACCTGCATTGTCCCTGCAGCCTCCTGCCACCCCAGCAGGGCTGAGCAGAACCCAGTGTCTGGGTCGAGGTGGGCATCTCCTGGGGACCAGCTGCCAATATGTGCCCGATGTCACCCTCATCTCCTTCCTGCTCTTTGGGGGCACCTTCCTCTTCTGCACCACCCTCAAGCGCTTCAGGAGCAGCCGCTACTTTCCTGTGGGGGTGAGCACCTTTCAACCACCCCAGTGGCATGGCCACCTGTCCCAGTGCTGTGGGGATGGCTCTGGGTGCTGCAGCCCTCACCCCAGCCAGCTTGGGCCAAACCCTCTCCATCTGCAGGTGCGGAAGCTGGTGGGCGACTTCGCTGTCATCCTGGCCATCCTCGCCTCCTGTGCTGTCGATGCTGTCCTGGGCCTGGAGACCCCCAAACTCCTTGTCCCCAGCGAGCTGAAGGTGCCAGCAGGGTGGGCACAGCACTGTCAGGGTGTGGGTCTGTGCCCACCACAATAGCCACTGCTGTCACTGTCCTTCTCATCACTGGCTCCAGCCCTACAGGGCTGCAGGCTGCACCCCAGCAAACAAGAAAGGGTTGAACACAGCTGATCCCAGGCACTGTAAATAACCTGGCTCAGTTCTGGACTGTACAGATCACACTGGAGCAAGAGCCACAGGCTCAGCTCCAGGCTTGGGCTTCTCACCCTGGGCATGGAGCGGGGCTGGCAGCTCCACCACCACCTCCTCAGGTTCACCATCATTGCTGCCCAAAGCCACCTCTTCCACCTGCTGTCATGGGCACATGCCCAGCTTCTGGCTTGTGGAGTCCAAGAGCAACACCCTGCACTGCCACAGCTGGAGTGTCTTTGTGGAGGGTTGGTGGGGCACTCTGCCCAGCTGCATCCCCAGGATGAGTCAGGATGCTCTTCCCCTCCTGAGGTGCCTGTAGGGCTCCAGCCTGGCCACCTGGAGCTGGTCCCATCACCCAGCTGCACTGCACACCCCACAAGTGGGTGGCAGCTGCTATGACCCTCCCGTTCTCCACAGCCCACAAACCCAGCACGTGGCTGGATTGTTTTCCCCTTTGGAGCCAACCCGTGGTGGGTCTGCCTGGTGTCCGCGGTGCCTGCTGTCCTCGTCACCATCCTCATTTTCATGGACCAGCAGATCACAGCTGTCATTCTCAACCGCAGGGAGTACAAGCTGCAGGTGAGCAGGGGACAGGGGACAGGCAGCACCAGCCAATGGGGAGGACCCAGGTCCTGGCTGGGGCCCATGGAAGCAGCCAGGGGAGAGCAGAACCTCAAACTGGCCAGGAAAGTGGGAAGATGCCCCCAGCCCTGCTGCCTTCTCCCCTGCAGAAAGGAGCAGGCTTCCACCTGGACCTCCTCTGTGTCTCCCTCCTGATGGTTGTCACCTCTGTCACTGGTCTCCCCTGGTATGTCTCAGCCACCGTCATCTCTCTGGCACACATGGACAGCCTGAGGAAGGAGAGTGCAACCTCAGCCCCTGGAGAGCACCCCAAGTTCCTGGGTATCAGGTAAACAACAAGCCTGGGCCTCACTCAGGGGGACCCCTTGCCATGGCTGTGGAGCCAGGAGACAGGGACATGCCCACACTGTCCATCAGACCTGCCTTTGGGGATGTCCCCAGAGATGACCCCTTTTCCTGTGGCCATCAAAACTGCAAAGAGCAGAGACCCTGGGGGGCCAGCAGGGCAGGCAGGGGCATGGGCTCCCAAGGGACCTGTGACACCTGTGCTGCCACCCACAGGGAGCAGAGGCTGTCAGGCCTGGCTGTCTTCATCCTGATGGGAGTCTCTGTCTTCATGGCCCCCGTGCTCAAGGTAGGAAGCCTGGCTGGGTTGGCCTCTTTTCCTAGGCAGGGGGTGGCCTAATCCTGCAAGGCCAGAGGCTCTTCACCCTGACCTGTTGAACCAGCACAGGAAGCCTGTCTGGCAGGCAGGGAGCTGTGCCCTGTGTGGGCAGGGACTGGGCCAAGGGTTTGTCTTCAGTGCCACCGGAGGGCTGGCACACGAGGCACTGTGGGCCCATGTCACCTGTTCATCCTCCCCCTGTGTATCGGGGTCCTTGAGCTCTCCAAACACACCCCACCACTCCCTCTCCACACTGCCACAGGGATGACCTGACTGCTGTTGGCTTTCACCTGCTGCCACTGCCATGCTAGGAAAAGCCCCTCCAGTGGCCCTGGATTACCTGTGGGCAGACAGGAGGTCTCTTTTCCTCGACCTCTTTCCTCACCTTTGAGGCTGGTCTTGTACAGCCTTGGATATGGGGCTCTCCCAGTATTCTCACCTCCAAAACTGGATTTGATGGGAGAGCTGTTAGATGGACTGGCTGGATGGTCATGGCCAGAGATTTACAGTCAGTAGCCTGATTCCAAATGGAAATTAGTAACAGGTGGTGTCTTCCAAGTGTTCCTACTGGACAAATACTATTTAATATCTTCATCAGAGACACAGAGAGCAGGATTGACCACATTTGCAGATGGCACCAAGCTGAGGTGCAGTGACACACCTGGGGGATGAGATGCCATCCAAAGGGGCCACGGAGGAGGATGTGGGCTCATGTGAAGCTCAAGTGGTTCAGTAAGGCCAGGCTGGGCTGCTGGGAATAAAGGAGGCAAAGGCTGTGGGCACACATGCAGGCACAGGAGAGGACACAGAAGAGGACACTTAGCAGGCACAGACCCCCAGGGAACAGCCCTGCTGATCCCCCATCCCACTGTCTTGCAGCACATCCCAATGCCGGTGCTTTATGGGGTGTTCCTGCACATGGGGGTGACGGCACTGAACAGCATCCAGGTGAGGGAGGGCTGCACTGGGAGGGGCTGCTGGTGGGGGCTGTTCTGGGGAGAAGGGGGTTTGCTCAGCAACAGCTGCCACTGAACAGCAGAGCCTGGATTTTAGCTCTGTGTGGTGCACAGCCTGGCACGGAGCTGTCTGCCACCAGGACAAGGAGGGAGAGAGGGATCTTTCTAGAGCAAAGGAAAGGGAAAAGCATGGCTCTGTGATGCTGAGGAGCAGGAGAAACTCGTGCATTGATGGATCAGGTGGTTTGGAAGAAGTGGGACCAGTGGATAACACAGACTTGCTCTCAAAGCCACTGGGATTTCCACACCTGGGAGCTGCAGGCAGAGCTGGGACTGGACAATCTGGCTGGTTCTGGTGTTGCTACTCATGTGCTAGGTCTGTTCTTCTCCTGAGAAGCCAACTGGGGGGGGGGACCCCATTCCAGAATTATCTACACCAATTTTTCCTCTAAACAGTGCAGTCTCCTTGCAATTACCCTGCTCTGGATGACAGGCTGGGAAACTCCCACCCTCCCTTTGCTTGGGAAACCCAGCGCTGTGCTCTGGAGGAGGCTGCAGCAGTTTCCTGTGAAGTGAGGGGGATCAAGGGGTGTTATCTCTCAGTTAACCCTATAAGGGCAGCTAGAGTTCTTTTTAGAGGTCTTCCTGGAAAGCACTCCCTTAGCCTGGGGTGACGGTGCTACCAGGAACCCTGGTCTTGGAGACAAAGGCACCGGCTCAGGCATCAGCTGGGGGTCCGAGCAGACGGCAGGAGGGCTGAACTGCAGAAATGATGGTGAAACCCCATCCTGCTGGCCCTGGTCCCAACAGGGAGGCGGGTGGGAGCTGCCCAGTAGCTGGACAGGTGTGACCCACCCGCCATCCTCCCGCTACAGCTCATGGACCGTGTGCGGCTGCTCCTGATGCCAGCCAAGCACCAGCCAGACCTCGCCTACCTCCGCCACGTGCCCCTGCGCCGGGTGCACCTTTTCACCGTCATCCAGCTGCTCTGCCTGGCCCTGCTCTGGGTTCTCAAGTCCACCACGGCCGCTATTATTTTCCCAGTGATGGTATGACACCCCTTGAGACAGCGGCATGGCTTCGGTGCTGGGCTGAGTGCTGCCCACGCTGAGCATCACCGGGCCGGCACGATCCTTTGGGAGGGGACATGAGCGCTGGTGGGGGGCGCATGGGGCTGCTCGGACACCCAAGGGCTGGCAGGGGCCCTCTGGGGCCACTGCGTGCCTTTGCCACCAGCCTTCACACCCTGGGTCGGGGCCGTGGGGCTGTCACCAGAGGCTGAGTGTCACTGTTGGGCAAGTATGGTCCCCTGGGGTAGAGCCAGGAGAGGTGACAGGCCACCATGGCATCTCCTGGGGTGACAGAGGGCTGTGACAGAGAGATGCTGCCTGTCCCCCGGCCCCAGCGATGCTGACCCGTGCCTGGCCCTGGCCGCAGCTGCTGGCGCTGGTGGGGATCCGGAAGGGGCTGGAGCGCATCTTCTCCCCGCACGACCTGAGCTGGCTGGACGGGCCCCTGCCCGGGCCGGGGGCTGCGGGGACACACCCCCGGGAGCGGCCGGAGCGGGGGAGCAGAGCCGAGGAGGTCGGTGGTGTCCTGGGAGCCTCGCTCGGCCATGGCCGCCTCGAGGGCCGAGCCGCTGGCGGAGCTGGCGCGGGGGCGCCCGGGGTGGGCGCAATGCCAGCCGTGAAACCTCTACTCCCCCGACAGTGCGAGCCGATGCACCGCCCGGGACCTCAGATCAACCTCTCCGTGAACTAGGCCGGGGCGGGGGCCGGGGCAGTGCGGGGACATCGCCGGGGGTCGAAGGACCCGAGACCCCCGGGAGACCCGAGAGCCCCCGGCCCCCTGGGCCACGTGGCCGCGCGATGACGTCACAGTGGGCGTGGCCGGCGGAGCAGAGAGCCAGGGCGCCCAGCCTATGGCGGCCTGCACCGGGGAGGGGGCGGGGAGAGGGGAAGGCGTGCCCTTGGCTTTGATTGGCAGCTCCACAACCCAATCACCACTCGGGACAGGCAGGCGTGTGACGGTGTCTCGCGCTGACGGAGTCCTTCAGAGAGGTTCGAAGGGAAGGCGGGCCCAGGGCGTGCAGGAGCCAATCGGAAGACGCCAGACGCCGTGCGTTTGAGCGATGTGCCTTTCGACCAATCAAAACCGTGATTCCTGGATGCGCTTTGATAGACAGCCCGTTTGTCCAATCGACGCCCGCATCTCCGCCGAAGCACATGATTGATGTTCCGAAGAACCAATCATATCCCGGAAAGTTCAGGAAGCGAGGTTGGGCGAGCGGGGCGGGGCGGCGCACTCTTACCGCCTCGGCGTGCGCTCTCAGGGCAGCATGCTGGGAGCGCGTGACGCGACCCTGAGTGGCGGACGCGGCGGCCAATAGCGCGCCGCCCTCGGCCGAGCGCGCCCAATAGGCGTGCGCGGAGCGGCGGGGGGGCGGCGCGGCGGCCGCGGCCGGGTAGGGTGTGAGAAGTTAGTGGCGCTGCCGCGGTGCCGTGAGGGGACGGAGACGGCCGGGCCCGGACCAGCGCGATGCTCACGGAC
>VXAC01007548.1:74119-177481 GCA_013399225.1 Rhipidura dahli | reverse complement strand
AGCGAGGGCGGGGGTCTCGCCCCGCCGCGCCTCCCGGCGGCCCCGGGGAAGGGCCGGGGACGGCCGGCCCCTATGCGCGCCACGGCCGCGGAGTGGGGTGAGGATGTGTCCTGACCTTAAGGAGCGGCTTCCACCTGGGAGCAGGTTTGGAGGGGGAGGCGAAATCTCGCACCCGACGGAGAACAAAGTGAAGCCGTCAGCCTCACTATTGCTGCCCTGGAGTCGGGGTTCCCAGACACGGATAAATTCCTGTAGATATAGCTATACACACACGCTTTTATGCAACAGAAATATTTCTTACCCAACAAAATGGAAGAGGGTAATGGAGGTGTCTTCCTTTGATCTTCCAAACCTGCGGAGAGGTTTAAAGGGAGGGTGTGGAGGTGGGACGGGGGCCTTATCCCAACCTAAATGGAGCGTTGTTGGACCTGTAAACTGGCATCTAATGGTGCTTTATGTAGCCTAGGGAGAGAAGACAAATGAAGGCTTTTATCTGACACTGCTGCACCAAAGGGTGAATCTTCTTTCCTTAGTAGTCTCAGTAAAGGATGGGATCACAGTTGCATCACAGCCCTTACATAGTTTTGGTGGAAAGCAGGAGAAAGTGGCTACTGCTTGCAGGCTTTTTGCCGTTCCTTTGGGCTTCTGCAGGAGGAAGGAAATAGCCAAGGTGATGCATACCATTTTTAATTTGGAGGCCGAGCAAGTGTACTTCAGGATGTGTCCTTGGTCCTTCTGAAGAGATGGAAGGAGGGGAGCCTGCAGTCATCCTCCTGTGGCTAAATTTTTTGCCTTCTATTGATGACCATCTTTTGTCCAGCCCTCCTGAAACCTGAACCAGGTTTTATCTGAATAAAAAAGTGATTAAACTGATGCAGATCCCCATTTACATTTTGCTCATGACCACCTAAGCTACATTAGAAGCGGTGCTAACAGCTGGACGTTTAACTAAACTCAAAATCTGATGATCAGGCAGATGAGCACTTGTGTGTGAACGTTCCTTGTGCGAGTGATGTCCTGGACAGACACGTTCAGTCCCATATGGAATTAGGTGTTCCAGTACATACTTGTTTTGGGGAGCTGGGAGACTTACAATAGATGGAATAGGACACAAGTAATTGATGAGTGTCTGCTCTCTAGGAGGTCTTTTATGTCACATTTCAGTGTATCTTTGAAGATACAAAGCAGTAGCTACA
The DNA here is from genome assembly GCA_013399225.1 of Rhipidura dahli. Taxonomy (NCBI): domain Eukaryota; kingdom Metazoa; phylum Chordata; class Aves; order Passeriformes; family Rhipiduridae; genus Rhipidura; species Rhipidura dahli. The sequence continues at coordinate 176,285 of VXAC01007548.1, read as the reverse complement.
GAACCTGGAAAATGATGGGAAGAGGGCTATATCAGGGTGTTTGTGGCTCTTTACAAGGTGAGCAGAGTCCTACTTTAAGAGCTTATCCCTTTTGAACCCACCCCATTATTTAAGGGATGTGAAGGTTGGACAGCTAGGGTGTTTACTAAGCACTCTTTTGACTAATAGCAAGTATTAAGAAAGACGACCTATTATAAATAATGTGTCTGGGAGGTTGGCATTGAGGTCAAAAAAATAAAGGTTCCCAAACAGCTGTTAAATGTTTTGTTTGAAAAACCTGGGGAAATGCACAATTATTTAAAATATAGAACAGAAGAAGTTAATTGGAATTGAAATACTTGAAGTTTTCCAGCACACACAGAGAGGAGGTGGGCTAATCTCAAAGCTGAAATTGCCTGGGGAGTTCTTCTGTCTTGTGTTTCTGGTTGTGGAGAACCTGGGGAAGAAGATGGGTGGGAAGAATATGCCTAGGCCAGGCTTCATGGCTGGGAGCACCAAGGGGAATTTTTTTTTTTTTCTGAGAACTAAGGAAGCATCTGTTGTCCGTGCTGGGGGTTTCTCTTTGTTTGCTTGTTTTGTTTTCTTTTTCTGAGCAAAGAAAAGGCAGTTAGGGTCCTGGGATGGAACACAGCAGTTCTTGAACAGCGCTGCTTTGAGAAGTCAGTCAGTCACTGTTTGGACTGTGGTCTTGTGCCATGAGTCACTGATTTGGGTGTATGCCTTCAGCTATTACCAGTGGGTGGAATTAGTGAGAACTATCAGGGAGAATTAAAAAAAAAAAAAAAAAAAGTGAGTTTTTGCCATGCTGCCTTGATCTGTACTCTACTCTCTACTTTTGAAGCCATAAAAATAATGGTACAATATTCTGTAGGCTCTGCTGCATATCTGCAGTGGTATTTAGGTTTTGTATTCTTGTATTGGTTTGAGTTTAATATGCTAAAATAATTAGAGTGGTCAAAATGGCAAAATAGTTGAAAAAGAAAATCATCAGTGAAGTGCAGGACAAAGAGTGTAATGAAACATTTATCTAGAGAATGAAAAGAGCAATATGTTTTAACCTAACCTTTTTGAAAATATATTGCATTTCTTAGATTAGATCTCCAAGTTCTTTACAGTGGAGAGTACTGTCCCCATTTTACAGGTGAAGAGGGTGTGCCCCATTTATCCTGGCTTGCAGAACTAGGAGAAAATTGAAACTTTCTGGTTTCCTAGCTCAGTGCCTGCCTATGGTAGTGACCAGGCTCTTGGTTGGGAAACCAAGGACGAAAGTGGATCCTGTACAAATGGGTTGTATCAGGTCCACAAGGTGAAATTTAAATGCAGCTGTGCAGAATATTTTCTAGAATTACCAGTTAAAATTATCACATGCAAATAGAACCAACTGCAAGCTGAAGCATGTCTTTGGGCACGGAGGGACGAGGCCAGGAGGTTTGCTCTGTTCCTGTGTAAAACAGGCTGCTGTGGATCTCCTGGGTGCTCAGAGAAACTTCCACCGCTGGTTGCAGCCTGAGAAATGAGGTGGTTTTGACCTCAGTGCAAATAGTTGTTTAGTTGCCTTCTAAGCTTGATCAGGGTGTGAACACAGCCTGCAACTTGTTTAGAGTGAGATTTTTGGTGTGACTTTAAGTGTGTTATTACCACTCCTTGTGAATTTTGCTGGCACTTACAATGGTGCTAAAGGCACGAGCATTAAACAGCCTCCTCCACCCTGGCTGAGAGTTCTGTAGGTCAAGGTGAAGGTGTGATGGGAGGGCAGTGCTGAGTAGTGCATGACCATGGGGTCTTTGGTGGCCACAGAACGTGCAGTTCTTCATCAAACCCCTCGCAGCAGCAGTGTGCCAGGCGAGAGTTGAAGCAGGTGATAAATGTGGCTGTGTTAGTGCTCAGGGATGGTGCATTTGCTGAGCTGTTGTAAATCAAGTAGGAGAAGCCAGCAGTGCCGACAGAAGTACCAGGGGATCTGGGAGCTTGGTTCAGTAAGTGGCCTTTGGCAGTGAGTGTACAAATGTAGCAAATCTCTCATATTCTGTAATTCAGGGGTTTGGAGGCCTTCAATGTCAACTGGAGCTCACCCAGCCCTTGGCCATGGAGTCAGCTCAGCCCTCGGCTTCCCTCTCCTGAGCTGCCTCCACCAGCTCGCCTTACTTAAGCCTGTACCTATTGCATAAGCCTCTGGGGATATTTACATAAAGCATAATTAAAAATCAGACATAACATACCTCCTACAAGGAGTAGGATGAGTAGTTGAATGGCATGCACTCCAGAGCAGTTCAGTACCTGGAGATTTTTGTCTGGGGCCCCCCTTCCTGCAATCTGAGGTCTCTTAATTTTTAAACTGTGTTTGGAATTCACAGTAAATATGTAGTTTGTTTCAAATTAGCAGTGTTGTCTATTAAAGTCATTGCTGTATTGTTGAACCTTAACATGGATCTGCTTTGTAAATGTGCACAATGCATCTTTTGACTTCAGAGGTTAATGTAATGCTCAGACATTTTAGTTTTTATTGTATTAGAAACAATGTAATTAGCAGCATTTCCTTTACCTTAAGGAACAGAAATTCAAAAAGTGGATACAAATTTAGGTAGATAGCATTAAGCAGAAAAGCCTTTTCTCTGAAAAAATGTAGTTTTCAGTTTAGCAGTTGATATTTTTCTTTTGACTAGCTCTTTCAAAGCTGAGGAGGTAAGAGGTGGAAGAAAATGTAAAATTTTCTTCCAGGAATTATTCACTGATTAGAAAACATCAAGGGGATAATATGTTCAGGTTTCCAGAAGTATTGAGGTGACTCTTCAGGATGCAGAGAGCTGGTTAGTAGAATGTTCATTTATTCCCAGTCTGATTAAGCATCTAACTTTCAGAAAAATCATGGTAGGTATCTCAGTAACTTTGCAAGTCTGGGCTGTGGTAACCAGAAACAAGCAGTGTAGTTGTGGTTAATACTATTCAATATCATTTTACAATTAACTGGTTTCTAAGGTTTCTTGAAGAACTTGGGTCTCCCTTTAGTGCAGATTGACCCAGTTGAGTACATGACCTAAAATAAATGTCAACAACTGTTTTCTAATGATAGGTGTAGAAAGTAAAGATGTGAAATACTACTGTATGATTACATAAATATGCAGTGCAACCCCTTGGGAAGGAGAGATTTGCCAAATTCAGCAGAACATCTATATTTAGGTACAAATTTGCACATAGGTTTCACCAGTCAACTGGTTACAGTCTGGTGGGGGGTGGGAAGGGTTTGTTTGAGCATTAATGGTGAATCATGGGTTCTTGTGTTCTGATTTTAATTGGGGCTGCCCAGCTGCTCCCCTGCTTGATATTGGGCTGCTCCCCTGTCTCCTTTCCTTGCCTTGGAGGATTCTGAAATCCAGCTGTAAGGACAGCTGGATGATGCCACTTGGACATTGTCCTCTGCTCAGAGCTCAAACCATCCCTGCAACGTTCACTTGACAGAAGGGTCAGTGTGAAGGGAAAGGAATACACAGGCACTCCTTTTTCTGTGCACATGTGTGGCCTGGCCTTTAAAACTGGGAGCAGCTCCAGGACTGAACTGGGGTGTTGGTTGGAGTTCACAGCTGGGGCTCAGACCCTACAGGTGAGGAGGCTGCAGAGTTTAGATCTTAGTAGGTCATTTTGAGTTCTTGTAGCATATATGAAGATTCCTTTGAAATATTAAGTTGGTATTGTGGAATAAAAGTGATTCTTTGATTTAAAGCAGAGGCAAGTCTTGACTTATATGGAAAAAGGAACCTTTCTTAGGTTTCTTTCCCACTGAAAACTTCACAAAGCAAGAAAAATAACTGCTGCATCTTGTTTGAGGACTCCTTGCAGCACTCTGAGTTAAGCTCTGAAGCCTCACTCTTCAGCAGGGTGCTTTCATTTGTCCTCTGTGGATGCTTTCTTCCCCAGCAGCAGCCCATGTGCCATGCAAACACCAACTAAAGGCCCCGTGTAAACCTTATCTTCCTAATGGGAATGGCCTTCTGCTGGAATGGGATACTGTAAGCAAACTTCAGAAATCAGTGATTTGTGCAAGTACTTAGGTAAATTGGGAAGTTTTGAACTGTGCCTGGCCTAACAGGTTATCTCAAATAGAAACTGTCTTGCTGATACCTCATATGACCTTGGTCTATGATAAACTGAAGATTAGTTTGACTTTGAAATGATACAAATGCTTCTTCTTTGTAGCAACAGACTGCAGTAACAAGGTTGCAACCTCTATGTTGTAAAACCATGCTGCCTCTGACATAGGGGGGTACAGGTAAATTAATATTTAAATTTAGGGGTTCATTTAGTTAGGATGATATGCTATATTTCATAAAATACACAGCTATATATTGTAATAGAATACAGATAGTCTGGGGGTTTTTATCCCCAGCAAGCAGTTCTTCCTTTTTGTTGTGAAAGTGCAGAGGTTTTATTTAGCATAATTTTGGAGGAATGCTGAGCAAGTGAAATTTATGGAAATGCATCCTATTATAGGATAGTATCTTCCTTTTTCTCTTGCAACTCATTACTTAAGAATTTTTTCCTTATGTAATGTTGATTATTTGAAAGTTTCATTAAATACTAGAAAATTTTCTCTGTTTTTGCAGTATTGTGTATCTTCTGCTCAAGTGCAGATAGAAAGCACTTATTATGATAAAACATAAATAAAAGAATTGGTCTTGTGCTTGATCCTGTTACTTCTTTCCTGCTTTTTGTGAGATGAGACCCCTTATTCACTTTTGCCCTTTGCTTTCAAGAGGGAGTCGAGATTTTTTTTTTTCAAAAGTATTTTCCTCTTTAGCTCTTCCAAAGCATCCCAGAATCTGTAGGAAAAGTGCTGTAGACTGAGAGGGATTACTCACAGTTGAATTATGATGATGTGTTTGTTGAATGCTGGTGGTAGCTGAGAAGAGACAAGTGTGGCTGGCCCCTGTGGCCAGGGGAGCTTTTCCAAGGTTCCTGGCTGCGTACGCATCTTACAGGAAGAAAATATTCCCTAATTAAAAAAAAAAAAAAAACAAAAAAAAAACCAAAAAAACAAGAGGATGTTTTATTTTATGATTTTGGTGGACAATGGGCGAGCAGAATGTCATCTGACATATTTTTAACATTTCATGTTCTAGCATGAGGTTTTAGCTAGGTCCCTAAGTTATTCTCCCTTGCCTTCAGTGAAACAAAGAGATTACCAATTAACTAAGATTTTCTTCTAGGAAAATCCCTAAACCTGTTGAACTTTTCCCTTTCCAAAATCATGAATAAAACTAACAGTGTCACATGGCAGGTAGGTAGTAAGTCAGTCATATCTCAGACCGAGGGAAGAGGGGGAGATCAGTATTTGGGGCTGAATGATCTGCTTCCAAACTGTGATCCTTGGTCATGGTGACTTCTGAGCGTCACCTGTTTAGGGTATGTGTTCCTCCACAGCCTGAAAGGGAGCCAGGAGAGAAGGGAATTTCTCATGTGGATGCTTGACTTTTAGGATTTCTTAGGCTAAATCCAACAGTTTAGATAAATGTCTCTTTTTAAATTGTTTGTCTAAAAGAGTTACATTTTTAAGCCCTTGTGGTGCTACATATTGAATTTTTAGTGGTTTGTAGCTTAGGCAGGTCTCTCTGATAGTTTCTTTGCAATGACTAAGTGATGGCTCAGGGGTTTCTGCTGCTTTGGCAGTAGAACAGCGTGCACAGACCTGTTTATCCAGGCCTTGAAAAGAATAGCTGCCACTAGCTTGGGCTCTGAGAGGGGCAGAAAGCTCAGGATGATTTTCAGTTTGCTGTAAGCCTCTAGATAACTTAATTAGTCACTTTAAATGTTGACACTCCTCTGTCTGAAATGTATAGGTTGGCCTGGAATCAAACTATTGAATTACTGTTGTATTCAAGATCCACTTGTATGATTTTTTTCTGTTTAGGCATTGTCCCCTTGGATTGAAAAGAGATCTTAAAAGGTCATTTCCAAGAAGGTGGCTTAGAATACTTCCCATCTTGGTTGGGTGTGAGCTTCTACATCAGCAAACAAATGCATCTATTCTTCTGTCTTAAAAGTTGCCTTCACTTTGTTTTAATGCCTGCGATTTAATACTTGAGCAAGGACACCATCCTGAAAGCCCTGGCTAAATTGATGCAACAATTCTGTTTTATATTCTAATAAATCAGAATACTGAGTTATGCCAGCTGTTTCTTGGTTTGAGGCGAGGAAAGAAGAGAGGCTATTTCTATGGGAATATTAGATAGAAAAAACAGATGAGGAGGGAATCCTAGAGCACGTGGGGGACATGGAGCACTGAAAACATGATTTAGAGTGGACTGAGATAGAATATGAGAAAATAAGAAGTGCTTAGTGCAAGTGGTGCTTATTTTAGTCAAGTTTCCTGGTCTCCATTCAAAGGTTTTCTTTGGTATAAAGTACGTGTCAGGAATTGGCACTTGATTTACTGGGATTGATGTGAATTTTGAATAAGCTTCAGTTGTCAGTTCCAGTTCTCTATGTGACAACTTCTTGCTGCAAAAGATTGTTTTGTACATTGGGACAACATAGTCCTAATTATTTTTGTTTATCAGACATTTAATATGTGGTAGCTACAAGCTGGTTTTAACAGTTCTTTGGGATTTTCCAGTAGTTACTGAGATGAGTAAAGCTTTCTTTTTTGCTATATAGAGAAACTTTGTAACACTGCCAGTTTCTCGTACCAAGAGGAGTCAACCTATGTGTTCTGTGCCTAAATTCTGTGAGGGTTAACAGGGTGCAATCATGTTGCTTATTGCTGTGAAACAGTATTTTAATAAAAATGAATTGTGTTCTTGTTTCCAGAAGATCCTTAGATCAGACAGCTTTTTCCAGAGGCATGTGTTGAGGGATAGTTTGTAGTATTCAGAACTACTTAAATGGCAGAGTGTCAATTGTTTGCTTAAGAGAGAAATCAAGTCAGTGGTTAAATTGATGTGAACCTTTTGACAGGTGCTTGTCCAGGAATGTCTGCTTATGGTTCAGTAGGAGTGCTAGAAAATTGAAAACCAGGATCAGCAATCTCTGGAAAGGAAGAGTAATACTATAAGACATTAATTCTGATTTATTGTTTTAGCTACATCTTTCAAAGAACAGCTGTAATTTTGAGAAGTGACTGGTGACTTGGGGTGCCAGGCTTGAGACCCTGTGCTGGAGTAGCCATTAAGATGTCCATCATTGCTCACTGTCTGCTGTCTCTCCCATCATTTTAGCCAGCTCCTGTGGTAACACATCAAGAACATTGTGTTATACTTGTGGATGTTGGACTCCTGGCCCACACTGTGTATGTGAGGGCCTTTCCTTGCCTGCAGCCACAAATCATGAAGCTGTGTCCACCTGTATTTACACTGTATCTATAGCAGCGTCTGCAACATGAACCTGTTCTGAAATGAGCTCACCACAGCCCACATCCTATAGCTGCTTGTTTCATTAGCTAGTAATTGCTTAATATCTATGGGAATAAAAGCTGTCCTTTAGCTAATCCTGCCTCCAGTCAGGCAGCTTCCTATTGCAATCAGAGCTAAACAGATTTGCACCCTTTCTCTCCCCATCCTCCCAATCTAATGCCCTGTCTACAGAGCTGCTGCTGCAGGTGCTGAGCACTGACAGCTTCACTTAAAGATGGACCCGTGGTCAGGTTTATGGCTTCACAGGGAGCTGAGATGATCTAATGCCTTTCTCTTCCCAGAAGAATGATCTTCCAGCTTGTCAGACCCCTTTGTAAGTCCATGAAATTTAGTAAAGTGGTAGAAAAATTACTTGCTCCTTCTCTGAGTTTTCTTCCTTTTTGATGAGTTAAAGCAACCTATGAAAGTGTCTGACAGCTGCCTGACTTGTCACAAGGTGAGCAATGACTGGAAATGATGCTTCATGTACTTTATGCTCTCCATTGAGGTGGTGATGATCCCAAGCACCCCATACCCACCCCGGGCTGGCAGGATGCTGTGTTATCACAGCATCCATAGTGCTGGGCAATGCTGTCTTGGTGATTCACAGGTTGTGGTGGCTTCTGTCTTCTTGGGCTGGAACTTTTGTTTTTAAATGGAATAAACTGTCTTCAGAAATTACAGCTCAAGCCAAACAGAGTGGGTATGGTTTTATATAATTAATTATGTCTGAATTGCTGTTCCCATTGATTCTATGTTGTTTCTAGGTACTGACTCTAGAGTACTTCCCTGAAATGTTTATTTCCTTTCTGTAGCTTTGAAATGCCACAAAAGGACAGTGTGCTGAGACCCCAGTGAAAGGTTTTGTGAAAATATCCCACATTAGTGTGTGGTTTTTCCTCTTCCTTTACTCCATCTCTTGAAACTGAAATGGTTGTGCAGGAAGGCACCTTAAGCAGGTGCAAAAATGCTTGGCTGGGCTGGCAGGGGAGGAGTGTTGAAAAGTGCATCTTCTGGTGAATCAAAACCGGGTCTTTTGGTGGAGTTAAGTCCACGCCAAAGGGGTAGTGCTGCACTTACTTGTTGCAGGGAGCAGCTAAGTGTCCTGTCAGGGACAAAGTCCTTCACTTTACTTTCTCTTTGGAATACTTATGGTTTTGAAGCTGACATCCTTTACATGTGGAATTTAAAGTTGTTTGATGTCAAATTTGAAATACAAACTTGTTTTCAGTCTTCACTTAGTGTTATGTCCTACCACTATTCCTCAAAACTTTTAGAGCAGAATTGCAAGTATTAATCCAATATTGACATTCAGTTTAATAAAGGACACGACACCATAAACTGTTAGAGGTTGGGTTTATCAGACAAATCCACAAGAACTTTGTAGTGTGATCCTAATACAGCATTGCACATGTTGTTAATTATGGAATGAAAATGTCCAAATGGAGTTGTTATAGAAATAATCAGGAAGGGTTTCCTAACACAAAAGAGAAATTCAGGTAGTTATTTATTTGCATAAAAACCAGGAGTTCAGGAGTCCCAGTTGAGAGCTTGGGTCCTCATTATTTGTAAACACTCCACGAACAGAGCAAAGAGCATTGTTACCCCAAAAAAGTGTTCATAGCTCATGGGGTTCCTGGAAAATACAATTTCGAGGAAATAATTTAACAGCACCTTTTCTTTCCTATCAACACTTTTTGTAAAGATAGTGTTCCCAGGAGCACTAGTTTGGCACAAATGGAAGCAGAAGGTAGAATGAGCTGTCTGTGCTGCTGCCCTTGCCTGCAGGAGGAGGAGAGAACGGTGCTGTACAGCTACCCAGGAAGCTTTTCCATCGTCTGTAGCCTGTCAGGAGCAGGCTATTTGTGAGCAGGTCCAGGCTATTCTGGGAAAAGTACTTGCAGTAGTGCAACATAAGGAAGATCGGTTTAGATTTAATATTAGAAATGTGTTGTAACCCTGCATGTCATTGTCCCTCTCTCCAGAATCACCAGTGTTAGCAGCAATGTTGGTGCCTGCAAAGTCCCTTGGCTACCCCTGACCTGCAGTGAACTCAGTTGTGGTGTTAAGATACAGACACTGATGGAGTCGAGGCCACGTAGCTGCGATGTAGCTGCTCTGGAGGGAGGAACCAGGGGTGTAACAGGATCTGCAGAGCTGTGAGGCTGCTGCAGTCCTTGGCAGAACTTCAGGCAAGGTCCATCATTGCTGTGGAAGAGCACGGGACACATGGTGTGGTGAAGCTCTGCCCTCAGGTCCCGTGCAGCTTCTTGGGTTTGACTGGGAAGGTGAAATTGTTTTGGCAGTTAGAAAAATATCCGAATCCATGCGTTCCTAATGAACCTTCCCAAGTAAGATGCTTATAAACTGCCCAAAGCAGCTCGCAAAATAATCCAAAAATAGCACAATGACTGGTTACTCTATCACTCTGCTGCAGATCTGATTAGGATAGAGCAGAGTGCCTAAATTTTGCCACATGAGCAGTGTATTATGTCTTCCAGGAATGCTAACATGAAATATGTTTAGGTTTTTTATTTGCTTGTTTTGATTCCTAATGAAGTTTATTTTTTTTTGAAAAGCCAAATTTGTTTGATATATTTGCGATAGTGTCATTTTTTAAAGATTTATTATTAATATATGATCATTGTAGGTCACATCCATTCACAAAAGGCATCTGATCAATTAGGTAATTTCTCACTCTGCTATGAGTGATAAGATACCTAACTCTTCATTCTCTCTGGCTTTGTCTTAGTGTGTGAGAAACTGCAGTGATTTACAGAAATGTCAGATGTTCTGACTTGAAAGTACACTGAAGTTTGTTCTGGGAGACTGGCGGTGGTGCAGCTATTTTAACATTTTGCATATGGATTTTCAGTGTTTTCACACTCAAGTTATAGTTGTATTGTGGGTATGTTATTAAGCTCTTACTAAAAATCAAAACAAAACCTAAAAATTGGTGCTCAACATGTGCAGTAATGATGAAAGCATCTGCCTTCCTTTGATATAAAACTATGATGAAAATATTGTATATGAAGCAAGATTTTTTAGTGAGATTTTAAATGTGCAAGGTCTCTGGAAGTACAGTTGCTGATGTAAAGAAGAGCTGAAAGGCAGGAAGAGTTAAAAGAGAGGCAAAAAGAGCAGACTGCACCAGTACTACCCAAGTTGTATTCTTAAGTAAAAACTGTGTGTAATTCACTTTAATTAGTAGTGTTTGCGCAATCGTCGTTAAGACAGACTTGTTTAGAGGTTCCTGTAAGGAAAATGTATTCCCTGTCAGGGGTAGAGAGGTTCCTTGCAAGCTGAGTATTTGTGAATGGTGAATTAACACTGATTTAGGTTCAAGAGTTGCACTGTTGCCTGTAATATCCAGTAAACGTATCCCAGTGAGCTTGGGCTGGCAGCAGTTGGGGAGTAAATGGTCCATATCTTTCCCAAAGTGTCAAAACCATGAAGTTTTAGAACTTGCAGAAGGACAGCTTCTGGCAGGTTGCTGCAAGGCTGCTGTGCTTCCCTTTGGCTGAGGATTGCCTGGCTCTTCCCGAGGCTGAACCCTAAGGCTTGCCAGGAGCCACTGAGTGTTTCTGCAGTGTTTGTTGTTCTCAAGTGCAATTGCTTCAGTGGTAGGTGACTTTTTTACTCCTTTTGGTATGTCCTCAAAAGGGAGGACTGCTGTTAAATGCAGTGGTGTAGTTGACAAAGAAAAATGTCCGTAAGCATCTAATAAAATTTCTTGTATCTAGTTCTCAGCTGTATATAACGAATTTTCATATACATACAGTGGCATTTTCTGCTCTTCACCAAATCACACAAGCATGTTGAAATAGGAATATTTCCATCATATTAGTGCCTTGTGTAGTCTTGTGGGAAAAAATGAAACACCCTGAAGTACTCATGTAGGTAAGGGTGAATTTTCCCACAAGTCAGTTTTGCATCAGAGCTCATGAAAGCAGGGAGCCCTTAAGCTGGCTGTGGACTAACCTGGAATTTGAGTTCCGCTGAGGGGCACCTTGCTATAGGGATACATTTTGCTGCGAGTTTGTAGCAGAAATGTGTATCACTGATTTAGGTCGCTTATTTTCTGCTTATTTAATGTTCATCTTTTTCTTGCAATAACCTTTGTCCTGTTTTAGGACCGTTGCCTGGACTAACCTAGAAATCTTGCTTCTCTGAGCACCAAATCAGAGCCTGCTGCCTTAACTTTAATATTTGTGTCTGCCACACAAGATCTACTATCTGTAAGCTGGCCAGGATCACACATATCCACTGAGATGTGGACCTGATGTTCGATGTTCCTAAAAAGTCATGCTTGTTCCCTGATTCCCATTATATTCCAATGTCAGCATTTCCCTGGCACGCAGGGCTGGCTTGGACACCAGGGGATAGTGTTACTGTCATTTACATATCAAAAAGGGGAAGAAATGAGCGAACCCAAGTTGCTCTTGAATAGCACTGCTCTGCTGCTCCCAGATCCTGTTAACATTGTTCACACAATGGAGCACTTAATGAAATTGCAGATGGCCTGAGTTTTTTTTATTTTTTTTTTTTAAGTATAAATTTTCCCTTTCCAGGGGAAACAGGATGGTAGTTTTCTGCTGGGGTGAGAAAAATAGGGGGGAAGTACTTTGTGGAAAACTGAGAAAGGAAAATGAGACTGGGGTATGAAGTGGGAGAGGGCAGCAGTGGCTGAGTAACGGGAATGTCTCATTTCTATGGCATACCTAAGGCACCAGTAGTGTTGGCACAGATAACAGACAACATCTAATTATGAAATAGTGTTTTTGTCTTAAAATATTGCTGAAAATAGAGGAAATTATGTCTGAACTCGGGAGATTCTGAAATGCAGCTCTGCTCTCATTAGAGTGTGAGTCAGGTATCCTCCTTGTTTACTCTGGCAAGCTGTCATAAAACTGCAGCGTGTTATGTTGAGTAATTCCATGGGCTGGTGTTTGGAGGTCACGTGGGGCACTGGTGGGACAGCATTATTGCTGCTTGGTTGGAATACCTGCCTGCTTTAATCGCTCTGCAGATCTCTTCTTGTCCAGAAAGCAGGGCAGACTGGGGTAATGCCGAGTGCCAGCTTGGAGACAGATGTTTTGGGGCTGAGTTTTGGTCAACTCTTGTGTTCCTGCTCAAAAAAACCCAAAATCTGTGTGCTACCTCCGTTGAAATTACTTTTAAAAGAGAGGTGAACGGCATCTCGGGAAAACATTCCATCTTTCCCTGGCACTCAGATAGGTTCAGCTGTGTACTGAAGTCATTACTGGTGGCTTTTATTAATAACATGGTAGATGAGCTTCTGGTGACAAAGATGTTACAACCTCTTGTGGGTACCTGCTTGGGTGGTTAACTGTGCAAACATGCATAACACTTATTCAATATTTAATCTGAGTTCACCTTGCTGTATTTAAGGTATTTTAAACTGTAATTTTTGCAAATGTTTTTATGTAGGGTTTTTTTCTTTTGTGATTTTAACTACCTCTTCAGTGAGCTGACCAGATGTTTTTTGCAGGTTTGTTCTATGTTCTTGACAGATAAAACACAATTATGATAGTACAGTTAGATTATTTCCGTGGTATTTTTTTGGTAATATTTCAGATTTACTTTAAAGCTTCAGAAATGGTAAAACTGTTTTTCTAACTTGGCAAACAGGTCGAATCATTTATTTTGGACCAAGAAGATCTTGATAACCCAGTACTTAAAACCACATCGGAGTTATTCTTATCGAGTGCTGCAGAAGGTGCGGACTTGAGAACTGTGGATCCAGAAACACAAGCAAGACTAGAAGCCTTACTGGAGGCAGCAGGTACTTTCTTTGTATAGTTTTTTTCTGAACCTGACTTGTACATGGATCTGGCAGCACATAAATTCTGACACTAGCAAAATGTTCAGGAGTCTAGAAATTTACCATGATGAGCAGAATGCAGAAAACAAGCTCCTAACTCTTACAAGTGTTGCAGGTTGCTTGGCCCACTCTTTCTGTACATACAAACTTAGAAAAATTAATTTGAATTAAATGGTATTTCATTGACTTGAGATTACAAATGTTACCAGAAGGAGGATTAATGGTGACAGAATAGAAGAAAGTAGACTTGCTAAAATGACTTTTTTTTTCCTGCTGCTTTGGTCAATATATAATTATTAATTCATTACTCCAGAAAAAATACTTTTTCTCTGTTTTAATTTTCACAAAAACATTTTCACATTCTGTAGTTCTGAGGTATCAGTGTTGGAAAATACATATTAAACATTCTTGTTTTGGAACCAGACATGATGAACATGGTTGCCTCTACATTTATTAGCTTAGGAGTGAAAACTTGACTTATTCATGTCCTCCTATGATTTGTTACTGGGGTCTTTGCATTGGATTTGAAAATTATTTGTTGGTTTCAAAATTCCAAGGACAAAAAGATGCGAAATCCCTGTTTTGAAACAAATCCCATTTGATCATCACGGGTATATACTCAGAGTTGTAGTGGTATGCTGAAATTGGAGTTTTCAGACCTTTCTTTGGAACACTTAAAGAACTACATAAAATAGCACTTATTTGCAGGTGTTTAGATGCTAAGCTGTGTAGAGTCTTAAAGGAGAACTTTATTCTGAGGAAGCAAAGGTGGCAGGGATTTGGGATTTGGGTTCTCTTTGCATTTTGGATTTGAAAAAAACCCCAACTCAGAGCACAGCATAGCTTTGTCAGCAGGAAGTTGCAGCAGCCTGTCTGCTGTAACTCTTGAGGAACAAACTTTGTTTTGCAGGGAAGACAGGCTGTTCCTGCGATACTCTGTGCACTAAGCGAATTTGAATAATATAGTCCCCTTTTAAATGCTTTTAAAAATGAAAATCAGTTCCTCTCATGTACCTGCTGGCTGCTGTGTCCCAAAGTCTGTTTCTGGCTTTATAAATTGCCTGTGCATCTGGATGGTGTCAGGAGGCAATGCCTCTCTGAGGTGTGTGCTTAGAGCTGGGGTTGCAGTGTTCCCAGGGATCTCACAGTATTTGCCATATGCAGGAGGTGCCTTTGCTGCTAGTAACACCTGTGAGAATGCTGTCTTCAGATTTCTAAGCAGTAGTTGGGTATTTGTCCCCAGGATTAGATGATTTGTTTTTAAGCTGAGGTTTCCATGCCTTGGTTTTCCCAAGTACACAGGGAGAACGGAAGGAACCTGGAAAGAAGCGCAAACCAAAAAAGGAGTGCCTTTGTTTAAGGAGTTCATTTCCCTCTCTGAAAAGACTGGTCAGAATTAATGCAACTTGATGAATGTGTGAGATCAAAAGAGTGAAAATACTCTGGGGAAAGTTCTCTAGTTAAGCTGTACTTGTCTTTCCCACTGTGAATTGGAACACTGAAAATATCAAGCTGACCTAAAGAAGATGCTGCGAATCTGGTAGTTCATTAATAAAAGCCATAATTTGACAGTGGTTGAAAAAGAAGTTAGTGTTTCTGGGAGATGTTCTCGTATCTTCACTGGATTTATCTGCCTGGTTTTGCTGAAAATACTCTTTTTCATCCTAAGTGAGCTTCTAGGCTTCCATCATGGCAGCCTAGTGTTGGGCCTTTGTATTCTTTTGCAGTTTGGCAAAAGCAATTGATTTCTGCTGTTGTTTTAATCCCAGTTCAGTCCTCAGCATTAAGGACAGCTTGGAAAAGTAGATGGCAGAACTACGGCTCAAACAAGTAGTTCATTTAAAGCCTTGTCTGTGGTTTCCCGCAGTAGCTTGGCCTTGGTTGTGATGATCCCCCTCTTCTGTGATAGGCTTGATTCTTCCTTACAACTTAGAGGAAAATCAATCTTGTATTTAGTGTCTTGGATTTCTTGGGGTTTCTCACATGCCAGGTTTGTGGCCGTGTCATTAAGATCTTAATAAGTATGACTTGCAAAACTAGTTTTGCTCATTCTTCCTGAATCCTTTTAGTGCTCAGATCTCACATGGACACGTTGTTTATTAGTTCTGGAAGGTAAGCTCTAGCAACTGCAGCCACATGGGATATTGTTCTTCAAAGTACTTGTGCAGAAGTGGTTTTCAGCTATTGTGTACTGTAGGATTTGGAGGAATTGTGTTTTGTTTGTAAGTAGCTGTCTTGATTTGAGACCTGCTGCATACGTGATTGTAGGAGCCAGAGGTTATTTGAACTGCTTGAAAATGTTTCCATAGGTTGTATTTACTCACCATGAGAGTGCTGGATATTTTTTTCGCTTGCTTGTTCAACTTGCCTGTTGTGTTTCAAGGATTATGGATGTTGAAGGTGACAGCCTTAAGCCAAATTTCTAGCAAGAGGGTTGTGTCTCACCCCTCTTGGCATAGCAGCAATTACACACGTGCATATCCATGTGCACACAAACACAGATTTCTTGTGTTCGCCAGGTCCTCTGAAAACCTGCCCGATTAGCTTCAGTTTAGAAAACCATACTTTATTCTGTGAAAAAAAAGGCACTTTATTAATGAACAATTCTCTTTAAACAACTGTCAGTGTTTGTATTATTTCACAAAAAAATAATTCTACAATCTGAAGACCAAGAGAACATTGTAAGTATCAGTTGTTTCCACCTTCAGAAATTGAAGATAAATTGGAACAATTGAATCCTGTTGTTTGGCAAGTTTTAACCCAAACAAACCAAATTTTGTGTACCTTCCTTCAGTCCTATTAGCAGAGAAGGGGTATATAGGTAAAATAACCTATGGAATGAGAACCATCCTGCTTGGAGGATGTTTCCATTTTTCAGGCTGTAATTAAACAGATTATTGGTATTCTGGGAGTGGAGTCCTGTTCTGCACTAGAAGCATTTTGCTCCACTGTTAATTAGAGTACTGTTGATTTCTTAAAATAATATTTCAACTCTGAAAAGTCACAATTCTTGTGTGGATCTTCAGTAAGAAAGTCTGTTACATGCCCTTTTTATGGACAGTAGTTGACAGCTGGAGATAAGAGCTCTTTGCTACTGGGAATGAATGGTTAGAGTGCTGAAAGCTCTTGCTCTTCTTGGGTTCCTTGAGGGTCCTCAACATGTGTTGGTGAGAGGGCAAATTGGGAAAATTTTGACAGGTTAAACCCATTTAATCTTCTGTTCCCAACTTGTATTGACATCAGGAAGGGGAAATTACTCTTGTGTTGTGCAGTCCTCTTTCTGCAGGTTGTTTTAGAGGACAGAGAAAGGTGTTGGTTCAGGCACATAGTCAGATAAAAATCCTGGATGCCCGTTTGGTAAATTCTGCACCAAAAACACTGAATTCTACAGAAAGTTATGAAATGTCAAAATGTGAATCCCTGCAGTTAGTATACCCTGTTGATAGTGTTTCTGCATGGTTTGGCAGAGTTTTCTGGGAAGTCACTTGAGGAAATAGCTTGAGTGCCTGTGTCCCAACAGAGACTTTAAGTGTGTCCAATCCGAACTTTGAAACACTTTTGACAAGAAAGCATCAAAAAAAAGATGCAGAAGAAAGTGGTAAAGAAACTTTGGCTGCCTTTGGAGCACATGATGTTCCTGTTGAGTATCTATACAGGGAGGAGTTCTGTAAGCTGTGAGTTCTTCAGGACTCCTACTATTGTTTGCAAAGAGGCTTGTGAGGAAAATATTTTGAGAGGGAGAATGTTGTTTAATGAAACATGTGAATAGTCCATCCTTATGTTCAAACAGGGAGCAGAGTTATGCACATCCTTCTTTTCTGTTGAAATACAATATTAAAGATCGCTGGAGCCCCTCACATAAGTGGCTTGGTGTTTTTGAGACTTTGAGGGATTCATTGTAGTGTAAATGGTGAAAGAGAAGTCGAATTCTAATAGTGTGTGTCTGTTAATAGCTGTGAATTTCAATAGTTCATTCAGGCATGAGGCTGTGATGCTGCTCTTTGGAAAGGTGGTAGGGTGGTGGTGGGCAGAATAGGTTGTGTATTTTGAAACTGACAAAGGCAAAAAGTGGAAGTGATCACCTCCTTAGTGGAAATAGAGAACACAGATCAAAGTGTGAATGAGCCCAGATGAGATCTACCTGCTTTAGGATAAATTGAAAGGTTAGAGTAGATTCAGCAGTTGTGAAATTGAGTGCTTTCCTCTGTGTGTGCTATTTCTATTTACTCACTTGCCAACCTGTTGACCAAACCTGCTTTTTGTTTGTTTTTTTTCTTGTGATGTGATCGAATCCATTCATTATTCACTAACAACAAGGGTTACCAGGGAGTGAGCTGTGGTCTAAAAGAACAGTGCCATAGAGGTGCAGCTTACTTTCATCCTGCATCTGAGGGAACCCTTGGAAAGTGTCAGTGACTGGGCTAGAGAAATTCTTTGATCATGGTATTTGTGATGAATAAGATTCATGTGTGGACTTGGTGTTTCTTTTTGTAGGGCTGATGAGTAACTAAGCTGTGATTTAAATGAAGGTGGTCATTAGAAACTTAATGTCTGAAGGGTTGTCCAAGCTCCACTTGAAACTATAGAAGTGGAGGTCTGCAGAAAACAGATTCATGTTTGTCAGTTTATTGGTTACTCCTGTGTGCTTGTGGAATACAGCAAATGCATATCTAGATCTGTATTGGTGTTATGAAATAAAAAAAGAGAAGTAGGGTCTTTTTTGCGGGAAAGCAAAGAGGATTGCTGCAATTTGAGGAAAGATGTAACTTTATTGTAAAAATGTCGCAATATCAGATTTGGAGTGTATTTAGCCTCCTTCAGCATGGCCAAAATCTTACCTTAGTCCAGTTTTTGTGACTGATTGTAAACCAAGAAAGGCTTTTCACCATAATTTGATCTGATCCAAAATACTTGGTGTTATATGGACATGATATACAGAGCAAATACGAGAAACAGTTTTCACTTGGACAGTTTGAATAGGCTTCATTGTAGGTGTTTCTTTAGAGATCAGAACTGCACTGCCACTGAAATCACCACTGTCTTGTTAACTGGAAAGCTTCTGCCTTTTGAGATATTGGCACATTACAATGACTTACTCGTTTTCTTTCTTCACCATCTAAAGATTCAGAGTGGGAAGGAATATATGGTATGTGAACCATACAGATTTGTTGTGCTTTTGAGTAAGCTGGATAAACTGAATTGTGTGCATGTAATTGAATTATTAACATTATATTTCTCTGAGATTTTGCATGATTTAAATATTTTTCCTAGTCTAGTAGGCTTTTAGATTAGAAAAAGTCTAGTCTAATCCTGCTCATAGTCAAATTAACTTCCGTGCTTTGACAGTGTGTTAAATGTACCAGCTTCATATTTTTTAGCTGTTTTCCAGATGGATTTTGCTGTGAAGAACAGTCTCATTGTCATAACACTTAAATTGATGCCTTTAGGTATCAGATGGCTAAGTTACCTTACCATCTCTGAAAGCTATACTTTTGGAGTTCTTTGGCAAAGATGATTTTAACCTTTTTTCAGAGGGGATGGGGAGTGGGGAGAGATGAGAGAAAAAGTTTCCATTTTTATTTTGTGAAGTATAAAAGTTGGCCAGGGTTTTCCTCAATCTCTCAAGTTGCCAACATATTTATATATATCTGTGTATGTATTTCAGAGGTAATCATAAGTAATCGGCAAGTTCTTCACGACTGTACCACAAACTATTTGTGCAATTCTCCTTTTAACCACATTTTTTTCAGTCCTGAATAGTTTTTATTAACTCATCTTCTCCTTTCTATTTTCCTTCTGCTATATTTCATTTTTCATGCAAGTTGGATTCTTTGGTAAGATAAAAGACACTTTGCTCTCTTGTTCCAATATGAGGAACATATTCTTGCTGGTTAAAAACTATTTTCCATTCAGTAATGATTTCAGAACTTACTCCTCTTTTAAAGTGCTTGGAGTAGTCTCAGCCAAAAGGAATGCAGGGAGAGTTTGGACAGGAGAAAAGCAGCAGTGCTTTATTGACAGTCCTGGGTAGTGCCTGAATCGAGACAGGATGTCCCTGGTACAAAGTTGTTCTCTTTGGTGCCAGACTTGTTCTCTTTGGTCCGTGTCTCTGCTTCCTCTCTCAGCAGATGGCTCTGGTGTTGTGCTGTCCTTGGGATGCTGGGAGAGAGGGGAGCGGAGTTGGAACTGTGGGAAGTGAAACAGTTACTGCTCTTGGAAGTTTGAGTTCACCAGAATGTAACTCTTCTAATGAAATATGTCAGGAGAGAGTGAGGAGGTAGACAAGCCTCAATCTCTTGCTTGTATCTCCTGCCAGAAGAGTCTTAGGAGTTTATTAAAAAATCTCAATTACACTGACTTGAAATCTATGTTTGCCTTTTTTATTGTTGTCTGCATTTGTCCATCATGTAGTTTCCTTAGCACATGGTGATAAAATCAGAGTTAGAAGTGTTCAAAAGAGAGTTTGAGTGTTGACTGGATGCTTTGGGGTGTGCAGATGATCAGATCTGAATCAATCTACCAGATTTCCCTTTTGGGGTTTTTTTGGGGTTGTTTTGGTTGGGTTTTTTTGGGGGTTGGTGGGGTTTTTTTGTTTTTTTTTTGGTGGGTGTTTTGTTTTTTTTTTGTTTTTTTTTTGATGTTCTGTAGCTTAATATGCAAGCGTGGTGGCAGTAACCAGTGCCAGCCACTTAGCTCCATACTGGACCAACTGGTAAGTCAGGTTGGCAGTCAGGATGCAGAGCCACCCCTGTGGAGCTGCCGGAAGTGTCCTGTGAGGAGTCATTACATCAGAGCAGGGCTATTTGCTGCCAAAACCGTCTGGGTCGTGTGCTGTGAGTGTCTGGGGACACCTGAGAGGAGTTACCTGAGCTCTTGGTGTGGGCTACAACACAGCTATCTATAACACTTGTGTCAATTTTATACTCTTATCAAATATTTGGGGTCTTTTAAAGTTTCAGAAGTAGCAGATTTACTGAGTCATCAATGCTTTGCAGTGTAACACATTAATCATTTGGGTTTTTTAATTGTTTACTCACCTTTGACAAAATACTGCTGTTGTGTATTTAGCAAATAATTATAAGCAGGTTTCTAACAAAACAAATGGCAATACTGTATATGCATAGTGTAAGTTATTAAGTTCTGCTTATTTCTAGAAAGTCAAGCTACTTTTCACCAGGTTACTGAAAAACAAAATATGTAAAATATACTTCCACTCATCTTTGATTCTGCTTATGGAAACAAGTGGCTTTTTTTGCAGTGGGGTATGAGCTTCTTCGTTTCCTGCTAAAACTTATTTTGTGCTGTTTTACAGACCTTAATTCAAAAGCTAAGAACTTTAATCTCTAGATTTAGAATGAGTTGTAGTACTTTGATCATCTTGCACAAAAAGGCAGATTATATTCTTGGTGAATTATTTAAATACTTGAAGATTCAATATATACTAGGATATGTTAAAAAAAAAATTACTGCGTTGTGTAAAGTTCTCCTGCTTGTATCCATAAGGAAAGTAGTTGGTGTGGGAGCAAAATGCATAGTGCAGTTCTTCAGGGACTTTTCCCCCCTGTGTAACAAAGCTTGCCTCCAAACCAAGAATTGTTAACTTGTCATTTAGGCCTCACCTTTCTCTCAAATTCTGTACAGCTTCTTTAAAGTTTTTCAAAAATCTGGCTGAAAAAAGTCTTCAGTAGATTCAGTTTTATCTTCTTCTCTTCCTTCTCCCCAGGCAAATTCAGCTGTGCTTGTGCCATTCCTGGCAGTGGCTTTAGGAACTGGTTAGACAGACTATCTCCAGTGCTGGAAGCTCCACAGCATGCCAAGCCCACTGCAGTCCTTGGGATGAGAAGGTTTCTTGGACTGCTAGTCCTCAGGGTTATGCACTGAAATATGTAACTCAAGAGTGAAGGGAGTACTGAGCTGCTTCCTTTGGAAGACCTTTGGGAGGGAAGGAAGGAAGATGTAGTGAAGCAGTTGATGGTTTTTAGTGGCTTTGGCTGCTTGTTCAATGCATCTATCCAGGTTCAGTGTTCCCTTTTCCACTGCAGCCATCCTTAGAGCTGGCTTGCAGACTAATATCACCCTCAGTTATGGGTTTTTTTTTTTTTTTTTTTGGTTTGGTGTTTTTGGGGTTTTTTTTTTGGCTTAATAATAACAAACATTTCTCTGTCCTTAACTCATGTTCTTTAGACTTTCATCTGCTCTTGTTCCTCTGGAGTCTCTGTACGTGATCTCTGTTCTTCATAACTTTATGCCCCAAATGAGTCGTGTTACTGAAGTTGAGCTCTATTGATGCATGGAGAGAGGAGTGTTATTTCATCTGTCCTGCAAGCTGTGCTTTTGTTTATACATATCCATTTGTTGTCTGCCTTTTGCCTTTGGTTTGCAAGTTGAATTTGACTTGAAATCTACCACTAATTTCCTGAAGAACTGGTATAAATTATTCCATGTTTGTGCATTTGATAATTCCTGTGTGTGCAGTTGACTATTCCTGTGTATGTGTGTGTGTATATATTTTTTTTCTGACACTTATGTTTGAATATGTCCTTTAAAAAAGCTTCCCAACTCAGAATCATTATGAAGGCTAGAATTGTCTTTGCTTTCAAAGAATTAGTTGGCTTTTGAGTAGCAAAGGAAGACCACAGTAAGAAAGAATGTTTTAACCAACCTGGCCTGACTGTGTCTAGTATTGTCAAAACCAAATAAGCAGTGTGCTTTGGAAAGCTCTAGAGGGAAAGTAGGAAGATTTGCTAATGAAAAGAGGATAAACTTGCACTGGGGCTGTGCTTTTGGCTATTAGCCTTTGCCTATAGCAAGCACACCCAGTGCCTGATCCTCCCCAGCTGCAGAGACACAGCAAGAGGTAGAACAACTTTATTTTAGTCTTTACACAGATTAAGAGCAAAGACCTTTGCTTTAAAGAAGCAAAGAAGTTCGCTTTGGTAGAACCTCAATTGACTAGATGTTTCCATACTCACTGTTGGAAGCAACTCCCTCAGTTGGATTTGTGCTTGTTACAGTTTCTCTCTGCATTGTTTTACTGAGCTCCTCATTGCATCTGAAGAAACTTAGTAAAACTTGTTCTCTGTGGTGCCACATGTTCATTCTGTGACCTCTGATGAACAAAATCTCCCATCTGAAGCACCGGAGCTTCAGACACGTGAACCTGGGTGAAAGTGCATCTCTTCCCTTTTGTTTTTAAAGCTGCAAGAGTATGCTGCAAAAAACAAAAGCTGGGATGAGCCCCCCATGACTGTTCTTGTAGAGGGTTATTAGTAGATGGGTGTGTTCTTTCTTCAAGTTGGGTCATGGTAAAATAAATTTGGTATTTTATTTCTGAAGCCTGTAAGTATCCTGATTTTTGGTAGGTTGGTACTTCAATCTACTGTGGCATTCTCAAAGGTCTTACTTTGAGGATATTTAGTTATGCAGCATGGATGTAATGATGACAGTATGCTGAAAGGCTGTGGATCATTTTAGGCAGAGGAGAGGGTTTTATGAAGAGTTTCTCAGATGTTCAGTTTGAAACATGAATTTATACACTAGTCTGTGCTATACACCCTTAGTGTGGTGATTGTTTTTAAAGGAAATGCACTTGATCAGCCTCTGTAAATACTCGGTATTTTGGCTTGCTTTGCCATACATAATTGGCATAAACTGGGGGCTAGAAGTCTGTGGGCTTCTGAGTTAAGTCAGTGATGTTACTGGTGCTCAGTTTGCTCTTAGATCTTTGCTTGTAAATGTACTACTATTTTCAGATTTATTTTTTTTACAGATAGTCACTGAGTACTGTACTGAGTCAGAGTTGCTTTGTGATTGAGGAACAGCCTTGGGGTTCAGTTTCCCACTGACTGCCAGGAGTTTTGAGAAGAGTTCAAGTGGGCTGTTTGCCTATAAATAGCACTCAAAGGTTACTTGAGTTCTTGCCTTCCTGCATCTCTGTTGTTCAGGGGGGTCATATCCTGGAGTCAGTCTCCATAGGGTTATGATACTTTCCCTTCATAAGCCTTAGGTTACTCAAGGAGCAGAAAGTAATTCCCCTCTCTTATCCTTGTCCTACTGAATAGGTGGGCGTGTCTGTAAAGTAACTTTGTTTTCAAGGGACACAAGCCCTAAAGAGGATGAGACATGACATACTGGGCTAAGTCAGAATGCTGGAAGTCAAGAACAGGAATTCTCTGCACCTTTCTCAGCGTGAATATTTTTTTTCCTTCTCTTGATGTTTCCCAGGGATATGTGAGGTTTTTCTTTGCTTCTTCCCTTCCCACAGTGGACAGTGTCATTTCCATGTTCCTTCTTTCCATGTTTTGGTAGCAGTCTTAGCTCTTTGATATGTATCTTTCAGTTTCTTGGAGCCAAGCAATTGTCCGACTTGAAATGGGAAAATATTTCTCTCTAATCAGGCATGAAAGGAAGAACCAGGAAATGAAGAATAATTGCCAACCATTAGCTGTGATATTTTTCTGTAAAATAATTAAATAAACTGTGTACATTTTTCCATATTTCATGGCACAAAGTAAAAAATTCATAACTTTCTTTATGGCGGTCATAATTTCTGGGTCTGGATCATGTACCAAGTAGCCACCTTTCTAGTTGTGTGGATAAATATTGTACACACTACAACCTCAGCTTAAAATAAATTCCCCAAGTGTGACTTGAGGGTCGAAAACTACTTTGTGTAACCACCCAGAAGCAATCAGGTTCTATCTCCTCAGTCTCTTGCCTGGATGTTTCCTTGACACAAAGGAATGTCAGAGCTGATGGCCAAAGCTCAGAATTTGAGCAGGGGATTTCTTCTGTGGTTCTGGGTGGGTGACGGCAGCTCCCCATGTCCGTTCAGTGCTGCATGCCCGGCACTGTGCTGGGATGTGTGTGCTGGGATGTGTGTGCTGGGATGCACTGGGATGCCCGTGCTGGGATGCACTGGGATGTGTGTGCTGGGATGCACTGGGATGTGTGTGCTGGGATGCACTGGGATGCCCGTGCTGGGATGCACTGGGATGCCTGTGCTGGGATGCGCAGGGATGTGTGTGCTGGGATGCGCAGGGATGTGNGGGATGTGTATGCTGAGATGCGCAGGGGTGCGTGTGCTGGGATGCTCAGGGATGTGCAGGGATGCGCTGGGATGTGCAGGGATGCTCTGGGATGTGTGTGCTGGGATGCGCTGGGCTGTGTGTGCAGAGATGTGCTGGGGTGTGTGTGCTGGGATGTGCTGGGATGTGCAGGGGTGCGTGTGCTGGGATGCACAGGGATGCGTGTNGTGCTGGGATGTGTGTGCTCGGATGCGTGTGCTGGGATGCGCAGGGATGTGCAGGGATGCGCTGGGATGTGTGTGCTGGGATGCACAGGGGTGCGTGTGCTGGGATGCACAGGGGTGCGTGTGCTGGGATGCACAGGGGTGCGTGTGCTGGGATGCACAGGGATGTGTGTGCAGGGATGCGCAGGGATGTGCTGGGATATGAGTGCTCACGCTCTACTGGGCAGGCTGGGAGCAGGTGACTGCCTGGCTCGGGAGATGTGCTGACGCTGCCATTTAACTGTGTCCAGTTCAAAGCCAAACAAAGCCAGGCGAGCAATTCTGCCTGTGGCTGAAGTTTTCCCTTAGCTAATCACAGCAAGGCTGGCAGGCGTGATACAAGCAGGAGAGCATTTGTTTTAGGTCCATAAGTATAAATGGAGTTGAGTGCTCGCTGGTGCTGCTGCAGCCCTGTGGAAGGGGTGGTGGGATTGTTGCAGGGGGAGATAGCAAGGGAGGGAAGAGAAGACTGACAAGGGAAAAGGCATTGGGCACCCAAGTAGTTAGCTGTGGTTTTGTTGCTGTGGCAAATCATTCTGGGTGTGTATTGCTGGCTTTTATCTGTGTTAAGAGTAAAAAAAAAAACAAACCCAAAAAAAAAAAAAATCCCTGACTTGGTCATTGAAAAAAATTTTGAAATGAAGGGCTAAGATCTTCACTGTGATATCCAGTAATTCCCATTTAATCCCAGCAAAGCACCAAAACAAATTCAGGTTTTTCAGAGTCACACAGGTCTTTATAAAGCACTGTTTAATCCCATTGTTTTCCTTTATAATTTGAATTAAAGTTAGTATTGTGTTTTAAATATTTTTATCGAATCTTACATTTTCTTGTAGTCAAAAACAATTTGGGAAGAAGGTCTTAGTTGCCAATGGATAAGAGTGCTTTTTTCACTAAGAAAATAAAAACCACACCAGAACAAACTCCAGCAATTCACTGGAGCTGACAGAAATAGCTGTTACTCTCAGACAGAACTGGCAATTGTTTTCACTGTAATATTGCTTCTGTCCTAATTGTAGCTGCTGTTTTAAAACACAAGGTAACCCAAGAGTCAGAGTTCTCTCCTAGATGCTCACCTGCAGTGAGATGGGTGGAAAAGCTGCTTGCTGCTGCTGAGGTACATCTGTAATCATGACACCGGAGTAATTCATGATGCTTCCATTTAAAATACATGCAATATGTATGGGATCAAAGTGCATTTGGTTGAGTGATCAGTATCATTTTATGCACATACATGATGAGTATGTCTGGAAGTCATGGTTCCTGTAAGGAATCAGCAGTGTCAAGGGTTGCACCTGGGAACTTGTTGCCCTGTAGTAAGGCAAATGTTTCTTTGACAGAGATTTAATAGGAACAAAAACTTGAAAAATTGAAAGGTTGAATTTCTTTATGAAGATCCTGGATTAGGAAACAAACATTTGGAACAAACATTGTGAATACTCGAGTGACGGGGGAAGGTGTGTGAGGTGGATAAAGTGGTTAGTGGTTGTTTGCTGTCAGGCTGTTCCTGCAAGGTTTTCTCTTCTCTTACCAGTTCTGGTGGTGCCTAGAAAGACCTTTTCCCGGTCAGACATATCTTGCTGTGCTGAGAGAAAAACACCCTCTTCTTTCCTCAGTGTGAGGGCAGTGGGGTTGCTGGGAGTGCCTGGGGAAACACAGGGGAGAGGAGCAACACAAAGTCATCCTTCTGGAAGTGGCCAAATGTTAGATTGGCACAGAAAAGCTCATGTTATTGTAGCTTTAGAGAAGGTAACTTAATGTTCATACCTGGGAGAAAATGGATGCCTAATGAAAGCTTGGAAAAAATGAAACTGACAGAAAAATTGAGAGTTCTGCTGTAGCAAAGTCTAGCATGGTCAGGATTTTAAATAAGATGAGAAGTATTGAGGAGATAGTTATGTAGATAATTTTTCTGGGATTGTTCAGTCCTATTTGACCTCTCATAGGGTAACAAATCTCTGCTACAAGGTTTAAACCAATCCTTTATTTCAGTATTCTAAACTAAAATATGTCTGGTATTCCCTATCTGTAAAATACCCGTACTCTTTCTTGCATTCTGAAAACAAAGGAATGGAGTGGATTGGGTTGGTGGAGAGGAATTAGATGAAATTGCAACCTATTTGGGAAGATTGGGATTTTTCTGGGAACATCTGTAAGTCTATGCAGAGCTGGTTTTCATTGCTGAATTTGCTTACTGGCCTTCCAAGCTTTACTAGAAGTGTAAGTTGGTGGCTGAGGTAGTGAATTCCCTGACTAGGTAACCCTTATTGAAGTGACATGAGACTAAATTGAAATCTAAATTTCTAAACTGAAACCTAATTAATCTAATTTCTCAAAAGTAATCTTAATGAATATTGCCTAGTTAATCAAGGATTCATATTTATGTGGAATTTAAAATTAGTTTTCAGATTTTGAGATATTTGAGCACACTGATGTAAAAAAGAGATGATCTCAAAAAGGAACCCTTGCCATCAAAATGTTACTGAAATAACAGTAAGAACTAATTGTAGCTGCAGAAGTACTTCCTGGCTTTTGATTCTGGAAAAGGAAAATCTCTCTGCTACAGCTGCCGTGCTGGAAAGTGGAGAGAATGTGATGGAGATGGCTGATTCCTGTTCTGACAAGTGTATTGAAATAGATGTAAATGCAAGTGTAACATTAAGAGTTTGTAGTGTCAAGTAGGTGCAAATTAGGGGAAGTTTTCTTCAAAGGTGTGTGTATGTTGTAATGGCCTTTCAGGTTTTTTCCAGGCTTCACCTTTCACTTGTGAATATTGCTGATGGATATCGTGGGTGATTTCCTATTATATTTAAGAGTGTGGATTTGTGAAGAAGTGATATTTTGAGATTAAGACCATGAAATACAGTCCAGCAGAATAAATTTCTGCTTTTGCCAGAAAATGCTTAGCAGATGATCTGAACGTGATTTTTCAGATTGCACTGAAAATGTCATTTTTGAGTGTCACAGTTTGCTGGCAGCAATATGATTTGTAGCATTTGAGAACTCGGCTGCTCTTGAAGTCTATGAGGAACTGTGATGGTAACACATGAAATATTGTAAAATGCTAATTAATAAAATTAAAAAAACCCTCAAGCTGTAGCTCCTAATTTCATGCTAAATGAGTTTTATTTAGCATGTCCAAATACTAACTGAGAAGAAGAAAAATAAGAATTCCAGCCAGTGAGCTCTGTTTATGCCATGCATTTGGTGAGATGGGAAAATAGTTTTATAGTGAAAATAAAAGGATATGTTCTCCTGTGAAGTGCAGATACACCAGAGCTGGTGGAGGTACAGTGAATTTTCATTGCACTGGAGCTGTGCTGAAATCAGACCATAATTGTGATTTTCAGTGGTAGTGATTCCAAAGGCCTGTGCTTGTCTTGGAAAGGCTGAAAGCCTCAATGTAGTTTTTTTAGTGTTTTAGAAAACAAAGCTAAAATAATCCCTACCATATCAAATCTCTGCTGTTCCATGTCTGGGAATAGTAGTGTTGAAATGACCCACTGAAAAATGGAGAAGCATTCTGGATAATGCTTTTCTCCAAAAAAAAAAAAAAAAAAAAAAAAAAAAAAAAAAAAAAAGCTTGCCCAAAAGTCCCAAATGGTATTGCTCAAGGTATGCTCTCACTTAAAACAGTTATTTTCCTCATACTACAAGTAGACTTTCCCTGTAAATCCAGTGTTCTTTAGCTTAGTGTGAATTAGGGTTTTTTAACAACACTTCATGTGAAAGTTTTTAAAAGCATATGAATTTTAGAAGATGAGTACACTAGAATCAATTCTTAGTATTTTATAATTTCTCTTCCCAAAGAGCACTACTCAATATGTGGCTTTTGCCTTGAGGACTTCAGTCTGAGCAATCAGCATACAGTAAGCTACAGGTTAATATTTAAAATATATTCAAAAAATTGTAAATATATTTACGTCCCTCATTCTGATGCTGCAAATTAGATATCTGAATGCAGTGAAACTTGCAAATGACTGTTCCTTTTGATTTGCTTGGTTTTGGACTGCTCTTTGCAAGCAAACAGAGGATGATGCTATTCTTTGGTTTACCAGCTCTGAAACTGATGTAATATGAAACTTGTGTTTGGGAAAATATTTAGACATCATCAGAGAGGAGTCAAGTGCATCCTTTTTTGTTACTTACACGGGCAATTAGCCACCTGAGACCTTACAGAACAGCATGTGTTCAGTTCTGCTTGTTGCCTTCTTGTCATGTAGTAGCTGTGTGATGTGCTGGAGTTAACACTCTGCTGGTAGGGTAACTGCTTGTTGGCACGAGGCTGTAGCAGTTGCTTTGGACAGAACTTGTCAATTCCTCTGAAAGGAGATTCCAGTAAAGAACCTAAAACAAAGTTCTCCCCTCTCCTTCCTCGAACCCTCTTCACCTTGTTTGAGGTGCTACTGGTACACCAGGCTGATTAGAGCAGATTCCTGACATACTGTTAAAAAGATAAGAGACTCCTTTCTGGGCCATGATTCTCATTTTGTGCTTCTTTTGGGCTTTTAAAGCTGTTCACGTTTCCATCACAACCTGTGTTTGTGGTATGTAAGCCCTGAAGGACCCCCTAGCTGATTCTGTATGAACTGAAATTGAGTTAATGATGAATGTGAGGACATAAATTGGACATGTTACAAGTAAATGTCCTCCAGTGTGTGTTAGAACATGCAGTGTGCTGGAACTGACAGGGAAAGCACACAATCACCACTGAATCTGCAGGGCTTTTTGAGCATTACTGGACATTAATTCTCGGATATGTTGAACTTTTTGGAGCAGTCTCCTTTGATGTTCAAAGTGTATGTTGACACCAGCTGAGTATCCCATGAGGTGCTTAACTGTGTTTTCCAAAAGCACAAACCTGTTGGTGTTTCATTTTTTTTTTGAGGCAATATCTGTGTTTCTGACTTGTTAGATCACTCTGAGAAGTTACCAGATCATTTCAGCTTACCTTAAAACTCTCGCCTTGGTAGTTACAAGGTGGGAATACCCGGATGAGTCTGAAAGTCAACAAGGAAATTTGAGTGGTGGTTATAGGAGCGTAGGTGTGTGTCTGATGAGCAAGCTTTTCCCTTGAAAGGTGAGTTCCTTGTTCTAATACACCCCTGTAATCAACTTCAGGCTAATTTAAATAGTTTAGTAATATGCCATTAAGGTGTGGAACATCTGGCCCCAAGTTCACTCATCTCCCTCTTCCATTGTTGGGTAGTGCTGCTGGCCTTGTTCCTGCCAGGGTTTGTGAACAGCAGGATCCAGCAGCAGGTGTTCAGATGAAGAGCTGCCCACTACAGAAGATGTGAAAATGTGTCTGACTCTGTGGGCCCTGCAGTGGCCCTGCTTTTCCCTGCAGAGGGTAAAGCAGAAACATCACAGTACAGGTGAAACTCCCTCCACTCTTTATTCTTCCTGTTTTCAATTGTTCAGGAATATCCTTAAATAGTGACTTTCAGGACCACTGTTCTTAGGCTGATAGAAGGCACAGGCATTACAGTAATTCTAGCCAAGCTATTTTTAGTTTCACCTTTTTGGTCTTTGCATGGCAGCTCGTGTTGGATGAAGGCACTTCCTTTTGGCTTGCTTAAAAACACACTCTTCATAATTTTAGTGGTAAGCTGTAACTTTGCATTAGAAACATCACCCTCTCCATATGATTAATGGCTTTGGACTGTTCTCATTAGAAAACAATGGATCCAGTATTATCTTTTCAGACTTAAACCTTCAACAGTGATCAGTCCATGAAAAGATGGAAAGGATGGCCTCTATAGAGGCTTGTGTAATATTCCAGGAAGTACAGAATGTCAGATCCTGGGGTTCAGTTCAGGCAGTGTCAGATCAGTAACATACTAGAGACTGTTAATAATGTGAGAAATTGTGATCGCTCTTGTTCAAGAATGTGTAGAATGGTCCTGAGCATGCTTTCAGTATTTGTTGGACGGGAGGAGGCAAGAAGAATTTTGGCCCAGATCCTGCACATAAATTAGACTGCTACTGTCCCCGTGTGTGTGAGAGTGACACAAGAACAAGTGGTTTGGACACAGAATTAAGTAAATTAGAGATTAAAAGACATGTGAGCATTACAGCATTGAGATTCTGGCATAATCATCCTAAATCATAGCAAAATAAAAACTTCAGATTGTTATTATATAGTAAATTATTGAGTATAATGTGCAAAAGGGGAGTGAATGAATGGGTGTCTACAGTGGTAATTCTTGTAATCTGTCTTCCTTTGACTCCAGCCAGCCAAACAAATGTTAGCTCTGATGTCTTCTGTGGCTGTTGATTAGTTTCAGCATGTGCAATATAAAAGTATGAAATTAAGAGCTGGGGATGACACCTGGATTGAGCTCTAGCTGGTGAGGTAAATAAAAGGCATCTTCCACTTCCCCTCTGAAAGGCCTTGGTGTGGTTATAGCTCAGTTTTTGGAACAGAGTTGGAAATGGGAGTGAGCTGTAAGTGCACTTTGACTCTCCAGAAGGAAGAGCCTGTGACCTGTGGTTGGTGAGTCCTCCAGGAGACCACCAGCTGTAATCCATGAAAGCAGATACTTTGGAATGGGAGAGTTGTAGGGCCAGTGTAGCGAGTTCATTTATCTTCACCAGGCACCAGAGATCTGTGGTGTGACCTCTGCCTTCAGAAATCCCAGGTATGAATGCCACAACAAACTTTTAAAACAGAGAGGGTATCAGGTGTAGGTCCTGCTTGTGCAGGCAACTTGTAAGTTCTGCTGCCTTGGTGAGCTGAAATGATGGAGATATCCAGTGCAGATGCAGATAGCCTGGTCACTTCGGCTTTTGGGTTGTGTGGGGTTTTGGTGGTGGTGTTTTGGTAGTTTTTTGGGTTGGTTTCTTTTGGGTGGACTTCATATTTTCCACTTATTTTGTCAACAGTAGAGCTGTTAACAGCTCCTTCAATTAGACCCTTTTAAAGTGGAGGGAAACTGCAGTTGTGATGCTCCTTGTAAGCTAAATCTGTGCATTTTTAGCCTTAGCACAGGGGTCCTGTGGATTTCTCTTGAGTACTTTTCCATGTTGTTTACCATGATGTTCTGCTTTGGTTGCAGCAGTCCCAGATGAGGCCTCAGTGCTGAGTTGTGAAGACTTAATTCTTTGTCTTTCCTTCAGCAGTGCTTTATGTACACTGCAAGGCAGCATAAGCCAGCTCTGCCACCAGAAATAGCTTGTGTAAACATCTCAGCAGTTACTCTGTGAGCCATCCTGGGGAAGCAGAGCTGTGTAAATACTGTCACTTTCTCGGTGTGCTTGGTGCTAAATTGATGTCCTGGCCCAGTTTTGCAGTGGCTATTCCCCACTGTCCCACCTGCTCCAGCTGCAGAGGTGCCAGGACATCCAACCCCTTTACCACCAGCAGCAAATTCAGTCTACACAGATACATGAGGTGTGAGCTGAGGCATTTGAGGCTTGTTTACAACTTCGCTGTATTGAGCAGCAGTGGCCACAAGGGTGATGGCCTTGACAGTTTGGAGGTGGAAGGGGGTGTGTGGCCAGTGGCTTCAAAGAGTCCATGGCCCCTCATTTTTGTGCTCAGATTGCTTTGGACTGGCCAGGCTTCCAACCCAGACAGATGGAGCTGTGATTTCTGATTTCATTGCAGAGTGACTAATTAGTTATAAACTGGTTTTCATAGCCCCTTGGCAATGCTGAAGGGATCCAGATGCAGGGTGTTGGAGCCGGGGAGGAGGTGTGCAAGTCTCTTAAGCAGCTCATTGAACCTCCACTGCTCGTTCCCATGGGCCAAGCAAACTGCAGGAGAGGGGCTCCCCATCATTTCCAGCAACCCCACATTCCAGTGCTGTCAGCCAGCACTTGGAGCACTGCACCACCAGCCATGCAGGGTAATGTCACACAGTGTACCTGGTGTGTGCTGGCATAAAGAGGTTTAGGGAGGAGAAATTTGGTAAGTATTGATTCTTACACTATCGAGAAGCAAATTGGATGCTCTCAAACTGGGGAAATATGTTGTCTGAAGACAACATTCAGACTTCAAATACTATTTGGGTATTTATTCTGTAATAGTTACAAGCTGGGTTGTAGGAAATGTGATGTAAATAAAACCTGCAGAGATAAGCACATACCAAATAGCAAATCTTCTGAGGGATAAGGTGCCTTATTTCCAGATGTTAGTATCTAATTTGACCCTTTTTAACAGCTAAGGAATTGAAAAGTTACTGATTCATGACTGGTGAAGGTGGCTGATCTATAAACCAGGAACCATTTCCTTTTTGTATCACACAAAATCGATTAATTTCTGTTTGGGGTGTTTTGGGGGTGGCTGAAAGGTGCTATTTGCCCATTTGTACATGAAGATACAGGCCTTCAGTGATACAGTGACTGCATGTGTTAAATAGGCTGTGATGAACTATAAGAAGTAAAACCTGTGTGGAGTAGAACTTGAGCAAAGAAACTAATAAAGAAACTGTTAAGAAAGTTCCTTGAAGCTAGGCATATCTACTGTGTTATGTCTGTGAAGGAGAGGCATTGATTTCAAGTATACTTAAAATATTGGAAATTTCATTTAGTAACTTTTTGTGGCTGTAGCTAGAACTGGGCAGTTTAGAGTGGTAAATTACTGGAAATTTAAACTAATAAACTTTAAAGTTTTTTCCTACTCTTAAAAATATATATATATTAGAGCTCAGTGTGCTTTGTTTTGGGTGGGAAAGGGGTAATAATTGTTTTAAGTTGAAGAATTCTTCATATTCAGAAAATATTAAATCAAGCCTGTTTCCCGAACTTCTGGTTTTGGGCTTCAGTGCCTGGAAGTTGGCCTGGATTTATCCTTATTTCCCCAGTATGATGGTTTTGGGGTTTTTTTAAGTTCTTCAAAGGTATGAATTGAGACTTTGGGACAAGTAACAAAGCTGCCAGTTGAAAGGGTTCCTACTGGTATATTCTAGTTTATTAAATATTCAGGTCTTGGGCAAATGTTAGCAGACAGTTTAGTTTTAAGTAGCTAATTATCTGGCATGTCTGCAAATGATTTGTAACTAATAGTGCATGTGGCTGAACTCTAAAATAGTGTCTTTGCATTTCTTTTGTGTGACTTTCCTACTAACCCGACTGATGAACGAACGTGCACTGAAGGAATTGGTAAATTGTCCACTGCCGATGGCAAAGCCTTCGCAGATCCCGAGGTTCTCCGGAGGCTGACGTCGTCCGTCAGCTGCGCGCTGGACGAGGCGGCCGCTGCGCTGACGCGGATGAGAGCCGAGAACAATCACAACAACGGACAGGTGGACAAGTACGTACTGACCCCTCCCAGATCCCCAGCTATGGAACGTGATTTTATTTCAAATTTACAGAGTCACACTATCACCAGGTTGGAAGAGAGCTCTGAGATCATCGAGTCCAACCCATGCCCTAACACCTCAACTAAGCCATGGCACTGAGTGCCACATCCAATCTCTTTTTAAACACATCCAGGGATGGTGACTCCACCACCTCCCTGAGCAGACCATTCCAGTACTTTATCACCCTTTCTGTAAAAAACTTCTTCCTGATATCCAACCTGTATTTTCCCTGGTGCAGCTTAAGTCTGTGTCCTCTTGTTCTGTCACTTGTTGCCTGGAGAAAGAGACCAAACCCCACCTGACTTCAACCACCTTTCAGGGAGTTGTAGAGAGTGATAAGGGCACCTCTGAGTCTCCTTTTCTCCAGGCTAAACAACCCCAGCTCCCTCAGCTGTTCCTCACAGGGCTTGTGTTCCAAGCCCCTCACCAGCCTTGTTGCCCTCTTCTGGGCATGTTCAAGTGTCTCCATGTCCCTCCTGAGCTGAGGGGCCCAGAACTGGACACAGCACTTGAAGTGTGGCCTCACCAGTGCCGAGTATGGGGGGAGAATGACTTCCCTGGTCCTGCTGACCACACCATTCCTGATACAGGCCAGGGTGCCTGTGTGTATAATTCAGTTAATTTTATAGTTAGTGCTTAGTAATGGAGCTGTTCTGCTGCTAGCAGAAGCAAAGGTATTGCATCTGTAGGTGTAACTACTGTTCCATCAGGTTATTGGCTCCACAGGGTAAAGGAAAAGTACAAAAAAAAGTTGTTTTCTAACCTGCTGCTCTTTCTGTGTACCAGACAGTTGAGTTCTTATTCAAGAAAGGCTAAGTTCTTAGCTGTAGAAGAGTGGGTGATTGCTCTCTTAATTACAGAAGTTTGTCTGGTTATAGTATTCATATTAGTGGTCTCTGTGATATTTGGCTGCTGACTTTTTGGCTTTGTCTGTACTAGGAATTTGCCTTGGCACCTGCAGTCAGCAGTTTGTCATGGTAACAGCCTCTGTGTGTCTGGCATTCCCTGAAGAGGGAATAGCATCAGGGAGGTTTGTTCCTGTCTTGCAAACACCACAAAACCCAGCTTTGAGCACTCCTCTCTGCATCTGGTCTGTATTGAGAGCATATTAAGTGTTAACAGCTGGTGAGAACAAGCTAATTTAGACAAAAAGGAAGGTGTTTATCTCCATTTCATATGTGGAATTAATGTGTGTGTGTATATATATATATATACACACACACACACATTTTAAAAAAATCTATAAGGTGTATTTTCGAGTAAAGCTTAGCATTGAAGTCAAGAGCCTTTCCTAAAGGCTTCCTGCTTGCCTAGGAATGCTGCCTACCTATTGCAGATGTGTTTTGAGCTCACTGTGTGGTAACTGGTTTTGCAGTCGCAGTTTGGCAGAAGCATGCTCCGATGGGGATGTAAATGCTGTCCGGAAGCTGCTGGACGAAGGACGGAGCGTAAATGAACATACTGAAGAGGGGGAGAGTCTGCTTTGTTTGGCCTGCTCAGCAGGATATTATGAATTGGCACAAGTGAGTAACAAACACAGTTAGAACTTAACATTTGTGAAGCATTGGCTGAGGGGCTTCTTTGATAGGTAAACATTTCAGCTATTATTATGGTCATTACAATTTTTATTATTTCAACAGAGTATCAGTGAATACAATTTATTGTGGGTTTCCAGTTGCTGTAATGGAAAATGCAGTCATATATTCCTTTAGGTTGAAGAGGCTTGTCTGAGGAATGAATCCTATGTTTTGTGATGTATCTACTTTTCTGGCCTTGTTCTAGATGCAGTCCAGCTGCTCTGCCAAGCGAGAAGGTCTAAAAGAGCAGCAAGCCCCAATACTACTGGTTACAGTCTAAAAACTCATGTCTCAGTCACACAGTCCTTTTGTTAAATCCCATTTGTATCAACAGTGCATTAATTTCTGTTGATTTTGAGTTATATTGCTGCTGTATCTAAGGGAAGCTGCTTTGAGGTGTTTAGGTGATAGTTCTCGGAAATGCCCAACTTCACGTTTTAGTGCCCAAATAGGACAGGGAGAGAACTTCTCACCTGTGAGCTTGACCTCTGGGTGCCCTCGTCATTATTGCAGGTGACAGTTTGTGTGCTGTCACTCTCGTCAGTGAGTTGCCCTGTGACTTTTGAAAATGTCAGTATTTCACTGGAACTTGCAGATATGAACAAAAATAGGAACCCGGGATTTGCTGCAGGAGAGCCCAGTGCAGGCAGTAACTGTGAATGATCCTGGGGGTGGCCCTGGGCTTCACAGTGGGGCTGGTCTGCAAGGGGCTGTCACAGCTGGCTGGGTAAGCAGTCCCATAAACCCCACTGAACTAAAAACAAAAGGTTTGTGTTACAAGTTACTCACTGTAGTGACCTTTCCCCTAGGTGCTACTAGCCATGCACGCCAACGTTGAAGATCGAGGGAATAAAGGTGACATCACTCCCTTGATGGCAGCTGCCAGCGGGGGCTACGTGGATATTGTTAAACTTCTCCTTGTCCATTGTGCAGATGTCAATGCACAGTCCTCCACAGGTAACTGGGGAGCAGGAGCACAGTCAGTAAGGCTGGCACATAAGGCACACAGCTCTTCTGAACATCTGTGTTTTTGTCTAACACTTTCCTTCACAAGAAAACGTGACAGGACCTGTTAGGAATAGACCAGATCTGCAGCAAATGTGTTTGGAGTCTTAACTGGCCATTAAAGATGGATTTTAATATAAATTCTGATGGAAAGCACTGTTCCTGTGCATTAGAGGGCAAGAAAAATACATGCAAGTTTATCTTCTGTCATTGGCATAATCCAAAATTGCCCTGTAACATGACCATGGCATACATCCCATCATGACTGGTTATTTCTGTCTGGTTTTTTTTGACTAAAGAGGAGTTAAAATTCTTTGAGTGCATTGAATGTTCTCTATGTTGCTGGTTCTTGAACACAGCCTAACTAACCTTGTTGAGAGCATCTACCTGCAGATGGATTCTGTTTATTAAGACAGAATTTAAACTTTGTTCAAATTTTCAAACAAGTCATGTGTCCAACTATGAGGTATTCTTTCATCCTGCTGTTTAGCCATGTTAAGCAAACTTACCTTAAAATTGACTGTAGCATTTAAAACATGAGCCATATGTGAGTGTCTGTCACTTACAGTACCAGAGTTTTAAATTATAAATTTATTCTTAGCCAGCCAGAAGAAGTTTTTCAAGGAATTACAGGATACAGTCTTAGGCAAAAAAAAAAGAAAGACAAAACAAACAAAAAAAAAACCCAACCCCCCCAACTCTACCATAAAAATTATTCATTGATCTTTTTGTGTGTATTTATTTGATCTGTTTTTGTGTGCTAAAGTAGGAAACATAATATTCAAACTAAAAAAAATCCTGTTTCATAATACTGGCTTATCATTAAAACTTAGATGTTAAAACTTAGTTTTGTTGGGATTTTATACCCAGCCTGGAATGATGGGCTGGAGTGACGTTGCAGTGAGGTAAAAGGCTGCTGCTGGTGATGTACTTGCTTTTGTTCTGAGCTGTTAACACTGATCTCCTTCCCCGAAGTATGAGAGGCTGTTGGGACGGGCTCTCATGCAAACTCTCCTCTGCAGGGAACACAGCTCTCACATATGCCTGTGCTGGGGGCTTTGTGGACGTTGTGAAGGTGCTACTGAAAGCTGGTGCTAACATAGAAGACCACAATGAGAACGGACATACCCCCCTGATGGAAGCAGCTAGTGCAGGGCATGTCGAGGTTGCAAGAGTTTTGCTGGAATATGGTGCAGGAATCAACACTCACTCCAACGAGTTCAAAGAAAGTGCACTTACACTCGCATGCTATAAAGGTATTGTCTCTTGCCTTGGTTTGTGTTTTTGTTTCAATTTATTTGCTAGGATTTATCCAACTAAAACTTTCAGCAATACTTTGAATATCTTCCTAAGAGTTTTGTAGTACTGGATTTTGGTTTTAAACTCATTATAAGGAAATGCTGCTCTGTGGTATAGTGGTTTTAAGTCCGTGCTTGTGTCTAGATGTGGTGGACGTGTTTGACATGTTGCAGAAGAAAACTTGTAACTGGCTATGTCCAAACTTGTGTTTTGACACACCACCATTCTCTCCTTCCCCCACTACCACATTCCCTATTTCATTCCCAGTTCCCTCACCAACTGTCTGGGAATTCTGGAAACATCTCTGTTGGTTCTTCAGAAAATGTAAATTTGGAATGTGTGTTTCTGTAATACCTGGTGGGGTGACAATGCCTCCATTATTACTGAATTCCTTTCTTTCAGTGTAATCTGAGAGAATGTCTATGAATTCTGAAGTATTATGAACTTTTAGGGATTTTTGACTTAATTTTGTTTGCTATTTAAACTTCAGTGTAAAGTAACAGTGCAGTGGTAATCCACTGTGCTTCTATAGTTTGTTTTTCAGCCATTGTTTTTCTACAGATAGAAACTAAGGATGTGGATTATTGTCATAGTAACTTTAGACTAGGGGTTAGGATTGGAGGATACATACTTTGTATAACCTGTCTGAGGACTTGCATCTGTATTTGTCATGGGTTTTCTGCAGCATATGGTAGTTCCTTACAGGGAAATTCCACTAATAGTACCCCTGAATATGTTGGAGGGTCATTCTTATTTCTTTTGACCTAAAACTTAATTGAGTCATGTACCTTGATTGACTAGAGATGTCCTGTATTATCTTTGACGACATGGTTGATTGTTTTCCTGTTAGTTTATGTAAGACTAAGTCTTGCCTTGGATGAGAATGTTCATCAGGAGGCTAAGAACTTAGAAGGGGCAAATTCTAAAATGACAAACTGTAATAAAGTTGAAATCAAGTTTAGGTAAAGCTCAGTAAAAGCTTTTAAAAATAGTGTCAGATAATATATAATGCATGTATCGTAGTTCTCAGAAATATATCTGTGAGTGTTATTAAAAATTTTAAAGGTGAGTTCAGGTTTACATGGACCCATCTCTAAAAGATAATTCCCCCAGTTGTATGCTGCCTTGGAACTCTTAAATGATCTGTCACTATACAGTTCAGTAGGAATAAGCACAGTTTTGTAGCTTGAAGTCACCAAGGAAAGGTTCTTGTGTAAACTTGAATTAGACAGGTCTGTCTTCATGTCCCAGCTGAGCAGTATCTTTGGGAAAGGCTGGCTGTCTGAAGGCTGCTGACTCGTTCACACTGGTGTTTTTTAAAAGAGTACTTTAAAAGCCCAGGTTTGCCAGTTATAACTTGTGAAGATTGTAACAGCAAACTGTGAAAATCTGAATGATTTCATTAACTGTATTGTCTGTACTACTACAAGTTGATGTTGTGAAATGCTTATTTATTTTGATCTGTTTCATTTGAAGGCCATTTAGATATGGTTCGTTTTCTGCTTGAAGCTGGAGCTGATCAAGAACACAAAACAGATGAGATGCACACGGCGCTGATGGAGGCCTGCATGGTAAATACCTTTGTTTGTCCTGCTCCCTCCTCAGGGAGAGAGGAATGCAGGAGGTGATAGAATAGAGTGAGCTGTTTGGGGGCTGCAAGTGAATGTGTGTGTTGTTAATGTAAGAAAGTGCTTGCTGTAGCTCCCACCAGCGTCTCACTCTAACTGCTCAAAAGGAAGAAAATACTCTAATTTTTGGGGAGTGGTGTGTTGTTCTAAATGCTCCCTATGTGAAGGGGTGATTAATCTGCAGTGCAGTACAAGTCACTGGTTTGGGGGGTTGTTTTGGTTTTTTTATAATGTGTTTTCCACCTTTGTTTTTATAAATAAAGTCTCTCTGAGTATCATGGAATGAGCCTTCCAGAAGTGCGCTGAGCTGGAAGTCACCCCAAGACATTGATTCATGCATTACAATTGTCTGTTTATCACTGCAGGAAGTGTTTTGCATGGAGAGATGACTCACTCTCTTCCAGGTTTCTGTGAATGAGGTTGTGAGATTTTTCTTTTGACCTACCATTTTATTTTGAAAAATAACGTAGTCCTTAGTTCTCTAGCAACTGTCCATGTAATTTCAAAGCAGCCATTGAGGAAAAACTTCCCCTATCCAAGAGCATCATATTAATAGTGTGCTATTGTGTCAAAGCATATCTGCAACCATTTCTGTGGTTGGGTTACCTTTTCTCTCTTCTTCAAGCTGGGGAACTTTTTTGAAGAAGGACCTTATTTCCATAGGAAGCATAGCAATAAGAGGGAAATTGAATTTTCTCCCGATAGCCTGTAATCCTTAGAAGAGAGGCTGCAGTGTTCCTCCAGTCTGCTGGGAGCTGGAGGATCAAGTGTTCTTTCAGTGCAGTTGTGAGGTGATGATGCAAGTGACCAAGGTCAGGTTGTATCGTGGGGAGCTGTGTCCCAGCTTTTGGATAGCGAGCTGGTAACTGTATCCTTGAATAGCCTTCCCTGCAGGAGAGCCTGGTGCCAATAAGGAATTCAGAAGGACAGTGGGTGTATGCTGTCACCTAAAGGAGATTGCAGCATGACTGCAGACTAAAGGTTAATCAGCCCACTGTTCTGTTTATGTTGGGTTTTTGTTTACTTTTTCTTAGTTTCCTGGTGAAACAGTCCGAGGGCTGGCTTGACTTGGAGGCTGTGAAGCACCTCACTTGGAGGAGAGATTTGTGAGATTTGCCTGCATGCTTGCAGCTCTTAGGTGTTTCAGACGAGGTGTTCTGACTTTAGAGTGTATTGGCATTTGAAAGCAACAGAAAGGAAGATGAGCCTTTGAAGTCCCAACTCCATAGCAAGGAATTTGTTTCTTGTTATCATTCGGCTGCACCCTTGCACAAGGGAGCTGTTCCCCCAAATTGTTGTGACTGTTCCCAGTCTTCATCTCTTTCCATCTAAGGAATGCAGCAGGTACAGGTTGCCGAGATGTCTGGTCTCTGATCACCAATTCTGTTGTAAGTGTCTCGGAGTTTGTTTTGGTCGGGACAGTGCCACACTTAGGGTAATGCCTCTAATGAGGTGGCTGTTGGCTTTTAGCCAACCTCTCTGAGCACAACAGCCTGTTTAATGTGCACCCCTGATTGCTGTCCATCTCAGGTTACATACGACCTGCTTCATGGTCAATTTAAGCTTTCCCCCTTTGCCAATGTTGTGGCTCTCTACCAACTACACCTTTGGTGAAATGTGGATTTTAGGTACTTGGTCTATTTCAAGTAACAGAGAAGTTTAACAATACTTTCTTGGGAAGCTGACAGATGCATCTATGTGCTTTGATTGGTAAGGACTCGGACTGCTCTGGAAATCCTATTTCTCTTATTCTGTGGCTTCACCCCAAGGCATTTTTCAGTCGCCTTTAAGAGGTTTTCCAAGTCTTCTCTCTTCCTGATACCTGCCTTATTGTTACCCACTTCAGTTTCTCTGCAGGTATCTTTCTCAGGGTTTAGAAGTTGTCAGTTGGGGCTTTTTGGTTTTTTGTTTGTTGAAATCATAAATTAACTACTACTGCAAAGAATAAGAAAATCATTTTTTCTGATGCTTGTTTTGAGGTTTAGTCATG
Organism: Rhipidura dahli; assembly: GCA_013399225.1. Classification (NCBI taxonomy): domain Eukaryota; kingdom Metazoa; phylum Chordata; class Aves; order Passeriformes; family Rhipiduridae; genus Rhipidura; species Rhipidura dahli. The sequence goes on along the minus strand of VXAC01007548.1, from coordinate 134,961 downwards.
GAGTGGGTTTATTGCTTACAGCACGTGTTTGCTATCTCTAGTACTGTTGTGTCCCAAAGACTGTGCTGGGTATTTAAGTCTTAAATAATTCTTTAAGATAAATAATTGTTTTTCCCTCAAGAAATAAGAACACCAACGTATATCTAGCTCTTTTTTCCTCATGCATTTAAATCTCATTTAGATATAGGTGGAAACCTAAATGTTGGTTAGGTCTGAGTATTACCACAACTGTCATAATTAAACCATCAGAAGTAAAAAGGCCTTGTCTTTGTAGGATCATTTTCAGACCTGGTATGATGGTGGTTGCAGCTACAGCATCAAGATACTTCAATTCTGACTCCTGGCTTGCCCTTTGCTTGCAGGATGGCCACGTGGAGGTGGCACGCTTGCTGTTGGACAGCGGTGCCCAGGTGAACATGCCCGCGGATTCCTTCGAATCCCCACTCACTCTGGCTGCTTGTGGTGGGCACGTGGAGCTGGCAGCGCTGCTCATCGAACGGGGAGCCAACCTGGAGGAGGTTAATGATGAAGGTTACACACCTCTGATGGAAGCTGCCCGGGAAGGCCACGAAGAGATGGTGGCCTTGCTGCTGGCACAAGGTGAGATCCTGTGGTGATGGAGGGACAAAGAGTGATCCATGGCCAACAGGTGTGCTGTGCAGATTGCTCTGATGTAGCCTGGGGCTGGCACTGCTCAAACACCCAAACTGTGAGGGGATTATGAGCATTCCCCTTCCCAGCCAGTATGTGGCCAGGTCAGTAATGGCTGTTTTGTTTCCCAGGGGCAAATATAAACGCACAGACAGAAGAAACGCAGGAAACAGCCCTCACCCTGGCGTGCTGTGGAGGCTTTTCTGAAGTCGCTGACTTCCTTATTAAGGCAGGAGCTGATATAGAGCTTGGTTGCTCAACACCTTTGATGGAAGCTGCTCAAGAGGGTCATCTTGAACTGGTGAAATACTTGCTGGCAGCAGGTATGTGTTCAGAGCAAGCAATTAAGCCCACAGATACCATAGACTTGATGTGTTCTGTATGATTTGGAAGATACCTGGGCTTTTGATAGTGACAGTGGTGTAATGAGAAACAGTATTTTCAGATAACTTAGCAGGAAGGAAAAAGCCTATGTTGCACCTCAGTATTGTTCGATACTGTTAACAGAGGAAAGTGCCTCCTGGAGCCCTAGATCCTGTTCCATATCTAGAAAGCATCCACATTCATTAGAAACATTGTTTCCAGCTATCTGCATCTAGGACAAAATTTTAATACAGATAATGCTTGGTTTTGCTTGCTACTCCAGTTTTGACTAAGCCTGGTCATCTGCCTTCAGTCTCTCTGAATAACCAGTTCTTTAGGAATGGTGTGCTGGGAAGTAGTGTGCAAGGCAGATTCTGGAATGTGCTGAATTTCTGTGATGAATGAGCTTTATTACTAGATTATACAGTAGTAAAAATTAAATCTTGCTGGATTTGGGGGTGAAATGATGCTTCAATGTTCATCTTTCAGTTTATAAAATTGGTAGAGTCTAAAGTGTTCTGCTTAAAATAATAAAGAGAAATAAGCTGTATATGGGATATCTTCCTTGTTGTGGAAGGTGATTTATTTGTATGCTCTTTTCTAAGAATAAGCATAAAATTGGCTGGATTTGTAATTTTAGAAAGTAAAGCTCCCTGCTCATCGAGGGACAGTAACAACTGTGCCACTTGGTGCAGTGACACCAGCATGTGACACCTGTCACCAGCTCCCTTGGAACGCTCCCTGCTTGCACTTCACTGCTGATAGTGTAAAAAGTTGATTAAGGAGCCTTGTTTTGGCGTCAGGGAGTCTCTAATTATACCTCACACCTTAAAATAAGAAAATGGCTAATCACATTGGCATTTCTTTTTTTAAGAATTATGTGTTACATATCTAAGAGTCACATGTAGTTTTCACAGAGCTGGTGTATATGAAGCTAGACAAATTATTTCAACAAAATGGTTTTAAAGCAAATGATTTTAAAGAGCAGGAGAGAAGGGAAGTTTGTGGAAGTGTATGGGTTTGTTGTATTAATACTAATTCAGTAATGTGCATTTTGTCTGGCTTCCCTTGGCATACAGCTCTGGGTCAAATGGACAAGTCTGCACAACTGTCTGGATTCCCTTTTACTTGCTGTAACAACTGAAATCCTTCTTGCTGTAGAGGGACTGTAGGAATAAGTGAGCATCTAGGTTTAACTGCTTAGATTGTCAGTCATGGTTTTTCCAAGCCTTGGCTTACCCCCTCTCCTTTGAGTATTTTTACTATGAGAGCAATGCCCTTGGACTGTGGAGGCTGTTGGTCTGTAGGATGTAGCTGTTGTCAGAGATTTTTATGTTTATCTGATGTGAAATACTTTATAAGGACATGTGCAATAAGAAAAAAATGTTGTGTTTGTAGGAGCTAATGTTCATGCCACTACAGCAACGGGAGATACAGCTTTGACCTACGCCTGTGAAAACGGACACACAGATGTGGCAGATGTGTTGCTTCAGGCTGGTGCTGATCTGGTAAGGCTTCTGCTGCATCTTGTGGGCAAAGTCCTTTGGTTTCAAACTGTAAGGCAAAGACTTTGTGCTTAGAGAACAGAGTGATGAGTTTAGGAATAGAGATTTATATATGGCTCTGAAAAGAGGCATGAAAGAAGCTTTTATTAAAGCCTGCATATTCTGTTTGGTCTACAAAATAAAAGTTCTTACGGGTAATCTGCTCTGTATTTAAAATGTTTTGGTATTAGGAATTACTGCTTCTCTATGTCAGTGTGGGTCTGTGAACACTGTTAGTCTGTTAACTTTTGCAAACCACTACACAAAACCCCCAAACAAAGCAATGTATTTTAAATGATCAACATAATCTGATCTCTTTTCTTTCTTCTAACTCTTGAGTTTAGCATATTGCTTTCCCCATGTTTGTTTTCTGTAATGTAAGCTAAGTTGTTTCCTAACTGTCTTTTTTCATAATTATGTAGGAGACCCAGAACTGCCTCTTCAACAGCTACAGGGATATAACATTTGACTTTTAATTAGTAAAAGCAATTGATACTGTAGTCTTTCAAAGATGTTTAGGAGCCTTATGTCAAACAAGGCTCAAGCAGGAAAGGTTGTTATTTTTGTTACCTAGGAGGAGTATTCTCCTTTTTTTCCCCCATACATACTCACTGCTTCTGTGTTTTAATTTGCTTGTGGGGTGGGTTGGGATTTTGGTTGGATATTCTGCAACTTTTGTTCTTTTTAAAAAACTAAGAATTCCAGAAAAGTTTCTCATTGAACCTGATAAATCAGCATAGTAATGAAGTTACTTACATTTCAGTCATTAATGAAGTTTTTTTATTTGGAAATATAAATAAACTAATGCTGTAGTTTGGAATAATATTTCCACTCTTCAAGATGTTACTTTTTTTTAAGGTCTTATTAATTCTTCTGCAGTCATGTCAGTGATGTTCTGCTTTATTTGCTCTTATCAGGGAGGAAGGTCATATTAATGGGGAGGGCTATGGGATTTTTGGCATGCTTACTGCACTTAGCTCAATTCAGTGTTGGGTACCAAACATGAGCCACTCTGATAGAGGCAGGATAGGTATGGGGGGATCTACTGCATATTTTTAAAAAAATATTGAAGTACTTGGTTATATAAAGTTAAAACCTTTGGAGTATCTCATTGTGGGGAGCAAAGCCTGAAAAGAAGAAAAAAAACTGCTGTGCATAAACTTTAAAACACGCAAGAGTTGCTGCTTAAATGTCACTTGAAATTTTTGGGGTTGTGTCATTTTTCCCCTCCCATCACTGAGGTGAGCAGTGCTTGTGGCCACCAGCATCAGCTTCTTAGTATTGCAGAGGACAATCTAAATCCTTCCTAAAGTTTTATTTCACTGCATTTTCTTGCACTGCCAACAAAAATGTGGAACAGGCAAGGAAAACAGAGTAAGGAAGCAAAGGAAAATTGCTTTGAAAGAAATTCCTACTATGTAAATCTGCCAGTTTTGAATTCTGATTATAAATTAATTGGGAAATGCCTGCAGAATGGTAGCAATGCTGATGGCAGCTGCCTCTGGTTTGAAGCAGTTTCTCTTCAAATCCTTGTATTGCTTTGCTTTATTTGAAGTTGGGAAGAGTTTTGAGTAGATTTGGTATGTTTGTCATAGGCTGAGAGAGGGCTCTGAAGGCTGTTACCCTAATGCTGGGTATGAAAAAGCTTCTTTGGCAGTACCATGGGAGACTGTTCTTCTAGATTTCAATTTTCATTCAAATGAGTTTAGATGATTCCATCAAGTTGTCCCAGCAAGCTGAGAATTGCATGGAGATCTGGACTTAGACATTTAGCTGGTCTACATTTGTCCAGGTAATTCTGCTCTACTGCTGGTGTTCAGACCCAGAAAAAGAAAGTATATCTCCTGTTGCTTTTCTTTCCTTCCTTTTTCATCCTGCGGCTTCCCTCTTTCCTGGGATTGCTTTCATTGATGCTTCATTGTTTTCCAGGAACTTTCATTATCCCTGTGGTTTAATTCAGATTCACTGAGGAGTTGGACATGCAACATCTTACCTGTTGGAAAGCAGTTCTTTTTGAAGAAGATATTGGTTATACCCTAAACAGTAAAATAAAACAGAAAAAGCCTGGTCTAGTGGAAGGTGTCCTGGTCCATGGCAGGGATGTTGGATGGGAGGTCTTTGAAAGTTCTGTCCAACACAGACGGTTCTATGACTGATTTATGAAAAGTGATTCTAGTCCTCAGTAGGGTTTTGTCTGAACTGGGAGTGATCATTCCCACCAGCACGAAACAGGTGTTCTGGCAAGTGAAAACAGGATCTGATGCTTTTCGGGGACTGATCCTTTGGCCTAGATTATCAAATATGTAATTCAGTTCAGGAATCAGTGAAGATCTTGAGAGCTCTGTTAGATACATTAAGCAATGTGGCTTTGTAAGCACCATGAGAATTTTAAAAAAGGATGGCTGGGATGAACTTTCTTCAGTTTGTGGTTAATTTTTCCTTAAAGCTCTGCAGTGACAAGTCACACTAGAAATGAGCAGTGTCAGAGTGCTCATCTGTCTGCTGGAGAACTGCTCAATCCTCTGTGGTACTTCGATGAATTTGTCTTCTTGTGACTAATTGTTCATGAAGTCTGGCTTGTTAACAATTCTTCTGTGCTTTTCTGATGCCCTTCTTCACAGGATCTTTTCCATGTCCTTACAAAGTTGGCCTGTCAAAATCTGTGGCAAAACTAGCTGGCAGGCCTGTAACTTTTCTTGTTAATGTATGCATTCTGAAATCAGCTCGTTTTTGCCAAGTGTAAGAATGACTGAATCTGAGGCACATCTGAAGCCTTCAGCCTGTGCTCCCATATGTGCCACAGTTACATTCTAGTTCCCCCATCCCCTTCAGAAGCAGGGACTTCCAGGGTCTCAGCTTGAGCTCCTACAGCTGGATCAAATGTAAATTTTACTCGTTTGCAACCTTTATTTGGGACAGAACACCTAGATTTTGTGATCTGTGTGTGATCTATGTGGGTAAAATTGTGGAGATTGGAACTCTGAAATATGAATTGATGAAAGCATTCTTTGAAAGCAGCTGTAGGGTTTAGTAATTTCAGGAAAAAATATCCAGCACTTCAGTAATACTTCTATTTACCAGTGTGGAAAGGATTGTCCAATTTCAAAGGTGAGAGGGTAATTTTTCCTATAATATTTCTTTTTTTGCTCCTTTTTTGCTCCTATTTTTTCTTTGTGTGTTTCGCAGCAGTTACCTTCATCTCAAGGGTTGTGTAAAGTAAGATGGGGGAGGTACATGTATGTTCCCACAGGAGCCAGGTTAAGGACTGTAAATCTTACAATGAGTATTTGTGATATTAAATGAGAGGTGATATCCTGCTTTTAAGCTGCTTACCTTTCAATAAACAAAAAGGACCTTTTTGGATGCCTGTTCCCTTTTGATGTAGAATCACAGCTGGATTAAAGGAGATTCTGGTGTCCCTTTTGAAGGTAGCACTGCTCTTGGCAAGGTGGTTGCATCTTTGTCTGTTTCAGTGTAGCTGCAAACGAAAGAGAGATGTTCTTTTTTTGGACAGTGAGATCATCTCAGCTTTTCTCAGCTGGGAAATATAGAAAAGAGTTTTAAATAGGGATTTTTTAACCTGGACCCTCTTGCAGCTGTTCATGAGGCTCTGCTACATAGGGGTTGATCTGGTGATGGAGTTTGCTTTTCTCCTACAAGATATATGGGAGCTTTTATGCAGAAACTGAGAGATGGAAGAGAACCCAGGAGAACAACTTAATCCTCATATTTTTCTCATTTTACACTGTCAGGGTCTCTCCGGAACTCTTCAGTACTTTTTAGGATTCCACATCTTGCTTCTTGCTTAGAAGACTAAAACTGGCTGTCTGGCATCCACACAGCTCTAATTGCAAAAAACCCCCCAAACACACATGCTAGACTACCTCTTAATTCTTCTCCTATGACACAATGCTTTTACAGACATGTTTCTGTCGTGGCAGGGATCACTGTTTTGCCTTCAGGGGATATCATCCCTCACACTAACGTGGCTCCTAAATTAAAAACTCACTTTCCTTGATGTATGTGACACACTGTGGGTTTGATGCATTGTGCATGAGGCACCATTTAAACATCTACAAAAGCAGCCAGTCTTTTTGGATTTGAATTCAACAACTCTGGAGGTTGCTGTGCTGCTGTTACAGTGAGGAATCTGAGGTGGTGTTGTTTTTCCTTACTGGTTTTTGAACCATCCTGGGAAGGTCAGGGGTTTCTGGGTTTTTTAGACTTGGCTCTTAGTCTTGTACAGATGAAGCATGCTAGGACGTGTGAAGCTCATTTTTGTAATCAACACTTTTTGTCTGTTGCAGTCTCTGGATGGTGCAAAGTACAATGAAATTCTTTGTTTTGCCAGTAGTGAGCAAATATCCATCTTGTCTGTGACAAGATTCTGTGTCTGACCTTTATATTCTCTTTGTGGATCTGGATGGCTCATGGTAGGAGTGTGAACTCATGAGAGCTTCATTGCTTGGTCTTACCATTGTTCTTGCTTGCCTCATGCCAGCAAGCCAGTTCCCAGCTGGTGGATCTCATCCAATTTAAGTTCACATTCCAGTTCTTCATGACCAGGAACATTTGTTTGTAGAACAAGAGCCATGAGTTCTTTTTTTTTCCATCCTCAGGAGGACTTTAGGAAGATTATTTTGGAGGGCATAGAGCTGGGCAGGCATCAGGTGAGGTTGGCCTTCGATGCTTGTGAGCTGCAGCCTCAGGACACATGCTAAGGACAAGCACAGCTTCAAGGCATCTCAGTCTCTTCAAAGATCTAGAGACTCACTGTGTGGACTGGATGAGGCATTCTTGTCCTGTATTTTCCCTTCTGTTGGGTTTTCTAAAACTGGTTTTAAAAAAAGAATGTCCCAACCTTCCCAAATGCAGCAGCGTATCTCATTGATAGCAGCCTTCTTAAATCTGTTAGTTTCCTCTAAGGTCTTCTCTTTTTAGGTGTTTACTTTAAGCTAAAGGCCTAGTTGAGTTTTCAGGAAGGTTATTTGGGGCAGGTAGGTTGGTGACTGCTGGAATAGGAGTTCAGTCTTGAAAATCAGCAAAGTGTAAGGGACTGTATTTTTTGCATCAAAAGCTTTCTCTAGATTATTTTGTTTAGAATAATACTTAGATTTCTGTTAAATATTCACTGTTGTCATGAATGAGGGAAGCTTGTTAAAGAACTGAAAAGTTGGACCTTTACTTTGAAAATACAGATTTTCTTCCTGAACTTTTAAATAACATGAGACATTGGGAAAAAAGCCTCAAAAAACTATCCTAGTGATTAATATAACTATGAATATTTGTGAACCAAGAAGAACTATGTGGGGAGAAAGCCTTTATGTAGCTGATCTTGGAACTGCCTAAACCAGAGAACTTGAAAGGAAGAATTAAAAAATACCAGTGATTGTCATAAGATGCCCCTGATGACTCTGCTTCTGCTCTGCTCTTGGAAGTATTGATTTGGCTAGAAAGGAAATAATTACTGCTGACTGGAATCTCATCTCCTTCCTGAGTCTCAGTGGAAAAGGTGCAGTGTGAATTCCTGCCTGATTTGGGTAACACTCTCACTTTCCTTGCCCTTGCTATCTGTTACCCAAACCCACAGAAAATTCTTCCCAGGTGTTCTTTCTATCCCAGCAGAATTAGCAGGAGAGCATCACCCAGGGGTTTAGAGAATGGATTTTTTTCCAGATGTGGCAGAGGTGTTCTGCTTTCTTCCTCTTCCTGATTGTACTGCCATATTCCTCAGGGCTGGAGCAGTGACAAGAGACAGGATTCTATGGGGGGTCCTGCAGTGCAGAGAGGCAAGGGAATTGTGTTTGGAGACAATTTACTGTGTTTGCATCTTACAAAATAAGATACTATTCACTTCATATAAATACAAGGGAAAAGCACACGGTAATGGGCATGCTTTGGATAACTTTAATTTTCTCTGTCTTCATTTTGATTATCTAATGCAGCTGAAAAATAGATAGATATCTATAGATATATATAATCTTTGAAACTTACGATTATTCTCGGTGAAAAGACAGGATGTATGTAGACAAAGGCACTACTGTGCTGTCTCAGCTTCTTATTTTGGCTTGTCCTAGATGTCTTCCCTTAAAGCTTGAGCTGATGCTGTCTGATAGCCATTATTAGGGGTATAGAGAGTGCTGAAGTCAGAATTAATTTCATCTTAAAATAAAATATGCATTTCCATCCTCCAATGTGAAAAATACCGTCAAAATGCCATAAGTTTTCAAGATCTACAGCAGGTGGGCACCCAAATGGTTTGGTTTGGCTGGACTGATGGTGTGCATGGTGCAGCAGGGATTGGAAGTGTGTAGTAGCTGAGGATCAAGTTCTGCCTGCTTGAGGAAGTGACAGTTGGTTAAACTGGGCAGAATCACTGCATTGCATTTAAATAAGGAAGCCTCCTGGCGTCGGTGTTTAAGACTTCCAACAGTGAAGTCTGTTAGGGAGGCAGAATGTTGCAAATAATTATACCTTACTGCCAGTTATCTGCTGTATCTCAGTGCAATATAGGAAGCTTTTTGCTACCTTGAATATAGCTAAGGTGAATTAAATAAATTTTGCATCTTGCCATCTTTGCATCAGTGAGGATTTAGAATTGGGTGTGAAATAGTTCAGGCAGCAGTGTCCAGGTCCTGCTCAGAGCAGAGTGGTGGACAGGAATTCTTTGCATCCACAGCTGCTTTTGGAGTGATGTGCTGGTGGAACCAGGGGTTTGCTGTGCTTCAGGCACACAGCACCTTCTGGCTTTTTAGGATCTCTTGGCTGTGGCTGAGGAAGGAAAAACTGTGCCAAATACCAGAGTAAGCATCAGGGTTCAAGGGCACTCTACTAATTCTTGCAATCACAGGGCCACAAGTTAACATAATTACATGTCCTGCAAACGTTTCTGCCATGCAGACAATCCAGAAGCATCTAAGCAGTCATTGCCCTGTGAGGGGAATTTATTTAATAAACAAAAAAAGAAAAGAAAAAGATGTGACTTCAGTAGTAAGTCTGTAAGGTTTTCTGAGTATGACTGAGTAAGTAAAGAAATCAGAGCACTCGTGGGATTTGCTGTGTGTTAAAGCAGTGGTGGACAGGAACACAGCTCTTGTGAAGGCTGAGGAGCAGAGCAGGAGAGGGGCAATGTAACCTCTTACAGTAAAGGATGGGCTTGGATTGGGGGCCAGTTCCAACAGAAGATCCAGTCAAGAGGTTTCCTCTTCAAGTGCATGAACAAAAAGCTTACTTAATGTGCAGCTTGCAACCGAAGCAAGCCATATGTCAAAGGACATATGCAGAGTTTTCAGGAACACAAAACTATGGGATGGAATTGAGTTGTTCTGTCAAATCTCTTCTTGATTTGTAAGTAGCAGTGTCATCCACTGTCAGTACTAAATACTATCAGGTGTACATGCAATTACAAAGTAAAGAGTGAATTTAGAGCTTGGCTTCCCAGATATTTCATTAAAAACCATTCCTAGTATATTATTGATCAGACTGAGTATTATTTAAATAGGGTAATACTGAATAGAGTGCACACACAAACGCTCGCAGGAAGATGATGTTCTCTCCCCTTGTTCTGTGGGAGGGTTGATATCATTGCTCAGCATTCTTTGTGGTATTGATCATGTCTACATAGCAGGCACATTGTCTAGTTCTGTAGTTGCTCTAATATAGTTGTATTCAACCACATCTTTCCAGTATTCAGAAACTTTTTAAATTAGAAAATTGTTCTTGATCCTCATTCCCTTTTCATTGGTTTGTATCATCCTTTTATTGTCTTTTCTGCTTTATTCTTCAGTCTTCTTAAAGACTTCTTGTGACCTACAGTGATTTGTCTCATTCTTATTTCCTCCTGTTCCTATAAAAATACATGTTGTGTGCACTTGAGGCATTATTGCAGTTTTGAGGTCTGGCAGCACGTGGCAGCTCTCTGGGTTGAGGCACTGCAGTTTGTGGTTCTTGTGCACTTCCTGATGTTGGGTGACATTCATGTTACATCTTCCACCCTTTCTGAGGAGGAAAGATGTTACTGTTCTCATGTGTGTTATGCATATGAACACTAAAATAAAAAGGGGGGGTGTAAGTATGGAAGCTTCCTGGTGTGATACCAGTATGGATGTGGTCCTGATCCTTTTTAACAGTGTAACTTGGTATTTTAGGTAACAGGAAAATTGACTCCAGTCAGTTTATATTTATTACAGTCTGCTTGTGGGATAGATCTTCTACTGAGAAGGGTAATTCTGGTCCCATCACAAAATACTTCAGGAGCTGAAACAATGTTACAATTTTTTGCCCATTTATACATCTGTTCTTTCTACTCTAGGAGCATGAATCTGAAGGTGGGAGAACCCCACTAATGAAGGCTGCACGAGCTGGTCACTTATGCACCGTGCAATTCCTTATTAGCAAAGGTAAATTCTAGTTTACAGAATTAATTAAAAAGCTTAAAATGCCACTTTACAGTGCCACATGTTTGTGATCTATATTCAAAATTATTCTGGTTATGTGGATATGAGCATTTGTCAAACCCATAAGGATTTTTTGAATTTCATGTTGTTCATGGTAGAATGAAATACAAAATATTTTGCTAGTTACTTTTCCTTCTCTGTTGTATAGATTAGGTTTGAAGTACAGCAGATATTTTCAGTTTCTTAAAAAAGCACTTCCTCCTTCAGAAAAGCACATCAAGTTCTGTCTGAAACAGTAGCAACTGCACCACATAGTGATGCTGCTCAGAGCTCAAAGTGAACATTTGGAATTATGCTTCTTACACCATGTGTTCCCTCACTTAACACTTACAAGCCCACTGTTGCTGTTGCAACTGCCTTGTCTTTACAAGGTGAGGAGGAGGATGTGTGGAGCCAGTCAGTTAGTTAAAATCCCTTGCTCTTTCCCTAGAAGTGTGTAGGAAGTAATTGGATTATAAGAGTAAAGTTTGTTTCACAAAATACTGTACTTGTTGATACCTTCTTTTAGAAAGAATTTCTTTGTGTTTAATTCTAAGCTCATCTCTTGCTAGGTGCCAATGTGAACAGGGCTACAGCCAACAATGATCACACAGTGGTGTCCCTGGCCTGTGCTGGAGGTCACCTGGCCGTGGTCGAGCTGCTCCTGGCTCACGGGGCAGATCCTACTCATCGGCTCAAGGTATTCACTTGCAGCTGTCATGTTTCGTAGGTTCTGAAAGAGCCACCTGCCTCATAGAATCATAGAAATCATAGAATCTTATGTGGGGATACTACACCGGGGAGAAAAACTCATCTTCTGGCTTTTTGTTTCCAAAAATCTCACTTCAGGATGGCTCAACAATGCTCATTGAAGCAGCCAAGGGAGGACACACAAATGTTGTTTCTTACTTGCTGGATTACCCAAACAATGTTCTGTCGGTTCCTGCAGCAGACTTGTCCCAGCTCACACCTCCATCTCAGGATCAGTCTCAGGTAAGGCATAAGGAGTTTTTTTTTAAATAGCACCATCAATGCTGGAAGGAAACACTTGCAGTTGTAACAACTTGTAGTTGTTCATTTCAGAAAATGAACATAGACAGTGGAAGGAATTTTAAAAACCTGCACACATGAGAATGGTAGACAGTGAAAGAACTGGTTGGTGCTACCTGCAGAGACCTGAAGAACACATGAGCTTTGTTCTCTTTCCTACACCCTGGACAGGACAGTCCTAGGATTTCAAAAGGATGTTGTTTTCTTTCCTGCATTTGCTCAGTGTTTTGGTTCTACAGTTCTAAAGCCTCGTGGTAGTACCCCTCACATGGTGTTACCGATTCTGTTTCTTATATAAAAGAAAATATATTGTGTAAGTTCAGAAGTCCGCAGTCTGAAGAGGCAGCTTTCCAGGAGAGTTAGCTGATTAAAAGCCTAAATGAATTAACAGTTTTCCAGTCAACACAGCCTGGGATCTCACACAGAGTAGCACAGTTAACTTTGACATATTATCCCCAGTAAAAAACACGAGACAGGCCATACCAAGGGGTAGCATAGAATGCTCAGTTTGGGAGGAGTAGACTGGACTGGGCTGTTGAATCTGTACCTTTGTACTGACACTTGAAGATCTGGTCTGCCAGCAGTGTTTTTACCTGAGCGCGTGTCTGTGCCTCTGTTGAAGGTTCCCCGTGTCCCGGTGCATACGCTCGCTATGGTTGTACCTCCCCAGGAGCCTGACAGGACCCCTCAAGAGAACTCCCCACCTCTCTTGGGAGTGGTGAAAGGTCAGTATGTAGCCACTCAGAGAATATATGTGGTTTGGAAATGGATAGACTGGGGACCGTTTTATTAGAGCTTATGCGTAGTATAGTGCATTCCATCAGTTCTTGAACACCTCTAATGAAGTATAACTTAAAACTATTTTATATAGTTGATAGTTTTTTCCTTATTTTCTTGCATTCTACAGTATAGCAACATTGGTTGTTCTAATCTTATTATGCTTATTCTAATTTATTAGAATTATGCTTATTCAATTTTTTGTGGAAGGAAATGCTTGTGGTAACTGCCATAGTGCAGACAGACAAAAAAGTTCATGTGCTCTAGGTGTGGTGTTCACTTTTGAGTATTGTGCATTGGTCTTCTAGAGTAGTTGCAGCTATTATCCATGAACTTGATGCATCAACTTTTTTCTGTTCCTTCAGATGTTGGCACTATAAAATACTGGTGCAGATCTACTTACAGAGAATTTCTGTTGTATTAGTAATAGTTCTCTTGTAAGTAATCATAACATCAGAGTTTTTGCTTTGAACATGGTCAAACTGATTGGTTAAAACTCCTAGCAGTCATTAAATGGCAATTAAGGAGTTTGTTTCCAGCTGTGGATTCTGTAACAAAATCTTCATATCTGCTAAGTCAGCTCAGAAAGAGAAGCAAATTCTCAAGTGCGAAGTTACAAACTGCAGCTCCTAATGGTCTACAGTTTTGGATGGGGATCTTAAATGTTACAGTATCCAAAGCTCTGCTAGCTAGATCTGCTTAAATCCTTTGTTTGAGGAAGCACCAAGCACTTCCAGAGCAAGCAACCAAAATAAATCCCTTAGGGGCACAAATAAAGGGAGAAAAACATCGTGTACCTGCTGGTGTGTGAATGTGCAGCTGTGCCCCTCTCCATGCATTTGCCATGTGTGTGACCTCTCAGATGCACTTGCTGTCTCATTTCCTAGGATGTGCAACACTTGATACTTTGGATTTCATAAACATGAATACCAAACAAATGGAAAGAATATACAACTTCTGGTTCAAATAACCCACCAAAAAGCTGTATACCAGCATGTGTGTGCCCTTCCAGTTCAATGCCTGTTAGCACTGCAGAGTGGGACTGCTCTGGGAGCACATTTTGTGGTGTATGGGAATCAGTAAGGGATTAGTTGATGCTGAGTCAGAAGACTGAAGTTAAAAGCTGAAAGTTTCATGTTATTTAATTAAATTATGAAAAGCAAATAGTTGACTATAGTTTAGGAAACAGCTCTCATTACTAACATCTTATTGCCAATGTCAGCACATCCTTAAGTGTGTTTTTTGCAGAACCATGATGTTGGGATGGATGCAGAGAGATCTCATTGTTCACAGGGGTTCAGGACATGCTTCATGCGTGTCAGCAAAACTCATCTGTGCTGCGTTGCAGGAGATGCAGCAATCCCAAATGTGTCATGGGGCTGATGAAGCATTCCCAAAAACTGTGCAAAGCTCTTGTGTCTGTCAGATCTTTAGGGGGGGTAATGGTATTTTTGTGCTAAATGCTGTGTGTTCATTGCTGTGCAGAGTTGGTGTGCTGTGCTGAACTGCTGTTTGTAACTCGTTACACCCAAGTGGCTTTAATTCACCAGACTTCCATCACTACACTTTGTGGGAGAGGAGGGGCAAAACAGGGGGTGAGTTGAGGTGGTCGTTATTTCCGAGGCAGGAGAGCAGTCAAGTTCTTGCATAACAAAATAGTTTATCTGGGGGCAGAGCAATTACTTGCCTGCTGTTAGAAGTTTTTGTATAAACTGTGAACTTCTGGGAGGCAGGAGAACAGTACCTTGTCTTCTTAACCGTAGCACGGTAAGATTTTTTTATGGACCTGTGTGAGTTTTGCAAGACATGCAATAGAGACACTTTGTTTTCTGAAGAGTTCTTGGCAAGTCAAATTAAAACTTGAACACATTTAAGTCTTCCTATTACAATTCAGGTATGACATGAGGTTTTTCAAGAGGAATTTATGGTCTGATTTTGAATTTTATTATTATTCTTCAGTAAAGCGTGAAGGCATATGGGATCACTACCATTTGAACAATTACTTTGGCAAAGGATTTAATGTCAGTGTTTAGCAACTGAAAAGAGAATCATTTCAGAGGCAACAGTGGATCTAGAGAGGCTTAGATAAAGGTGTCACTCCAAGATGGTAACTTGGAAAGAACTGAAGAAAAATCAGGTGAAAAAGGGAACAGAATTAGTCATGGGACTGACCAGACCTCAGCTCCTACTTGCTTAGGAAGGATTGTTCTCAATGCACTACATTCAGCATGTGTCTGTTGTGTCTATGTAAAAGAAATCCCAGTGCAGTTCAGCTCTTTTTGCCTCCATGGGGAGAGGCAGGAGATGCCTTCTTTGGCAGATTCTACTGGCTGCTGCCCTCACTGAGCAGGGGCAGGATTGCTCAGCAGCAGCTGTGGTGCAGCACAAAGAGCTTTTTGGGTCCAAAACCCAAGTGTGCTGTTTCCACAGGCCCAAGGGACCTTCCCAAGGTACCCCACAAGGGCTGTCCAGTGCAGGGCTGTGCTGCAGCTCCACGTGGCCCTGTACCTACTTCCCTGGGAGAGGGGCTTGGAGCCCAGCCCAGGGAGCAGTCCAAAGGAATGCTGCTGAATTTCTTCAGGAAATCAGCTGTTGATAATCCCATCTACTTGGTAAATGTGAGTGAATGGTTCCTGCAGAGCCTTGTGCAGTGTGCTGGGGAGTGCAGGGCTGGAGCACAGATCACGCTCTAGATCGTCATCAAACACTCTGGGACAACAAAGGATGCTCAGAGAGCCTGTGCAGGGTTGTTTTTGTAGTCAAAGTATTTTGACTATCAGCTGTTTTCAAACATGTCAAAGTTCAGAGCAGTCTGGTTTTGGAGAATGAGGTACCAGGTTTTCAGTACATTTTTCTCCAGATTTGTTTCACTTCATACTTATTCTGAAATTGTGCTTACAAATTAACTAATTGGCCTAAAGTGAGTACTTAAAACCTGTCAACATGCTGTCATTAGACTTTTCTACTGTCATTTTTAAGTGGGCAGTAACTTGCAGCAGTTCTCATTTGGGGTGCAGGGTTTTTTTAGAATTCCACAAGACCAAATAGACTTACTCAGGTGAAAGGTGCCCACATCTGCCTTTGATACCTGTGAAGGATACCAGAGTTCCCCTGAAACTGAGTGGTACTTTTAGAATCTATAAGCTTTCTCAGCTAAATATTCAATATGTGGTTTTGATCTCTTGGATCCCCATGCTAAATCTAACAATCTGATGGTGTGGAGAAGGGGAAGAAAAACTCTATGTAACTTCAATAGCTACAAATTCGATAAATGTTTTTTACTCTGATATCTGACTTCTAATATTGCCTAATACTGAGTTACATATCCCAGCAGAGATCTCATGCCTTTTGTGATTTAATAAAAATAGGGGCCAGGTTAACAGTAAAACTAGGAAGTTGTATGACTCATGGAGGTAAAAGCGTTGGTAAAGCAAACTGATATTCCAGCTTTTCCAGCTTTTACATTCTGATTTTTACCAGATTTTTCTACCCCACAGTCCCAGCTGCTTCATTGTTTAATGTGCTTCAACATCTGATCAACTCTTGCCATTTCCTCCTGGAAGCTTCCTACCTGGGTCAGTAGTTGGCCCAGGTGTTCCTGAGATGAGTTCCCAAGGGAGATTTCACCATCCATGCCTCCTGACTTCTGAACTTTACTAATACTTTCTTTGTAGACCTAAAGACTTTTTTCTGCAAATCCTCAGCAGTGCAGGCAGGTGATTTGACACCCAGCCATGTGTAGCTCCCCAGGAGCACAAATGTTTAACAGTCTTTTCACAGTGGTTTGTGAAATTCTGCTCCTTTGAAGCTTCAGTCAGCTGCTTGCCACCAACTAATTCAATTACATCTTAGCAATTTTCTAGTTATATACCATGAAGCCACCAGAGGAAACCTGGGAAGAAGACTAAGATTGGAAAGTAACGCAAATTTTTGAATGGCTGAAAACTGAGTTCATTTTGGCTTGGTTTCAGCTGTGTAGCCATTGCCTGTTGGATAGCATTGCACCTATTCCCTGCAATTTTCCATAGAAACAGCTGCAGGTGTGATAAAGATTGGCAGAATTCCTCCATGGTTCCAGAAGGGATACTGTGAACATGCAAAATCATCATTCAGCCTTCTACCAATTAACCTCTTCTTTGTAAAGAAGAATTCAGTAGGTATTAAAAGCCATGTAGCAGATGAATTTGCTTGGGAAAAGCAGGCTTCTTTTGTTTTCCAAATTAGCAAGAGTATGTAATATTGTACTTTGCATTTGTGTGTGTATGGAGCAACTGATTGTTTCTCCAGGTCCTTAGAGATGAGTTTCTTACTGATACAAATAGTAGTTCAACACAGAATTTTCATGACAATTCAATATTGAGTTCATTTGATTCTTGTTGATGAGGCTGGTGAGTTTTGATTGCAGACTGCAAATTGAACTCTCAACTTCTGAGTGAAATCAGATTTAAAAAAAAAAAAAAACCTCAAGTACAAGAACAACGGACGAGCGGTTCTGTTACAGAGCACACAAATGACATGGTGATTTATACAGATTTATATAACAGGGTCTCCAGCAGAGAAGATGTATTTGAATGTACAAATGGGTATCACACAGCTGACTTTTTTCATACTGTCATTTCTTTTGTGCTGGAAAAAATCTTTTGGACTTTACTGTTTGGATTTCAATCCACTTTTTTTTTTTTTCTATTTAACAATGGCAACAGAAATTAAGGAGTTGTTAACAAATCTCAGAATTTTGTCTAATAAAATATATAGTATAATACAACTGAAAGGCATATAAAGTAGTTCTTTCCTGGGAGAAGTGACATCCTATGGATTTTCAGTCAGGGCTGGAAGAACAAGTTCCTTGAGAATCATAACCATTCATGAGGAAATATGGTATCAGGCTTGTTTGTTGGCAGCAACTATATAAATACTGAATATGTTCTAAGCAAATTTAAATTAGAAGAGTTCAGTTGCTTGAGAGAGCCACCTGAGGACTACAAAACTGAAGGGTATTTTTCCAGGTTCTTGCTCATAGTGTTTAGGGACTTTAAATGTCATTTGCAGCCATAAGCATTAAAACCTGGTCACAGTGTCCTCTCTGCATGTTACTGGGTGCTCAAGAGACCAGGAATGATGCCTGGGAGAGGCTCATGGGGGTGAATGGGCTGTTGCAGCTTGGGTCTGTGGGAGATGATCTTAAATGTATGGGAGAAATAGAGGAAATTGCTGTAGGAAACACCTGTCACTTCCTGGAGAGAAGTTGAGATCAGAGAAGTGGATGGGAAGCTGTGTTTGGGCAGCGTGGGTCTTACCCTGGGTCATACCCGTTGGTCCCAAACCTGGCTGAAGATCTGTGCATGCTCTGCAGGAAGCATGGTGAAGGCTGGGTTAGACAGGGTAGGGACCAGAACTTGTGGGAGTGTGCAAATGCAAATAAAAAGAGCAATTGGTGATACTGTTCACAAAATAACTGGGGAATCAGTCCCTTCTTTACTCTGTGGCTTTCCTAGAGTAAAACCCTACCACTCTGGGCTTGCTGATCAATTTTTTTTCCTGTAATCATGGTACTGGATGGCAGGTGGTATCTGTGTAGCAACATCTGGATTTCAGTCACCTTCAGTCTAAACAACTTCACTTTCATATTAACCAAGTCTTCTCAAAGTGATGAAAACTGTTGTTTTAGAGGCGAGATTGACAGCTTAATGCTGCTAGGTATAATTTGGTAGTAGGTTGATTGTGTAGATGACTGATGCTGCCCCCAAAAGAGAAATGTACAAAATAAATTTTTTAAAAAAAGGATGATTGTGATGTGGCCTGTGATTGGATTCTTAAGCCTTACTCTGCTTACATATTTCAAAAGTGAAAGTATAAAGTGACTGCTCATAATTATCTACTAAAACAGGCACAGTATTTTTCAGATATTCAGATACTGTAATGTAGAGGAGATTTGGATAAACCAGGAAATGCTACTTTTTAGTACATCCAGTACTTGCATATTCAAAGCTGCCAGCAGTGTAGCCTTCTCCACCTCTGGTTTGACCTGACTGTTCTGGTGGACATGTCAGGTTTAGTAGATCTTTCCTCCTACCCCTTGTCCTCTTCCAGTATCTCCATTTACAGGTTGCAACTGTAAATTTTCTGGCATAGAAAGGCTGATCTGGAACCTGAAAAGCGGCCTTGCTATCTAATTAGCAGCTGATTAATGTCAATTTCTGTACCTTTTCTGGAAGTTGAGAGCCCAGCTGGTCTCCTAACACCTGTCTTCAGAAACTGTCCCACCTTTCCATGATGATTACCAATTGGAGCTGCTGTCTGAGCCCAGCCCTGGCTCCTCAGCCCAGCCCAGCTCTCGAGGTGGGGTTGTGCTTCTGCTCTTTCCTTCCTGTGCTCCTGGAAAAGCTTTCCCATGACAGCTTGTTTTCTCCCCAGCTTGGACTTAATTGAGAGGGACAACATCAGTGCTTTATTATTTGGGGGGCTCTTCGAACTGCAGCTTTTCTTTCCAGAGCTGCTGGGTTGTGGGAATGCCCTGTGTTATGTTGGGAATTATAGATACAGGAAGCTTAGGGATGACATTAAGCAGAACAGGGGCAGAGGTTTCCTGTCTCAGCTGAAGGCAGAGTTCATTTGCAGTTTGGTTATGATGGCAGTGGAGCACAGCTCAATTTCAAAACAACAATATTGACAAGCCTTTCAGAGATTTTTGGTGAGTGCAAGTTTATATCTCGAGTGGTCTCAGAAGCCTGTAAGTTGCACTTGTTAAAATTAAAGGATAAACCCTGAGTGTGTGACAAAGCCAAAGAGGCCACGGGTTATAGCGGGCTCGAGCTAAACAGCCACCAGCCAACACAGAGCCAGGGGTTGCTGAACTTCCCCCAAATTCTTTATTGTCTGCTGAGAAATTGGCTGGGGACTCAGAGCTAATAGCAGTGATGGGGAGAGGTGCTCAGCTGGAGCTACTGACCTGCCCAGAGTACAGAGCTGCAGAAGAAGTGTCCTGAAAAGCGGCTCCAGGGGCTCTGGAATGCTGGGCTATTTCCTGGAATCAGTAAGATTCTTGTTGTTTCCCATCTAATTAGATATGATTTGCTTTCACTCCCAGGAGTCTGCTGAAGGTATGCAGTACAGAGTTGGTCCAATTCTATTTTAATATTTGTTCTTTCTCTTTAGAAGAGAAAAATCTCACATTTGTTTGGTTCACAATGAGTTCCTCCAAAAAAGATTCATTTCAAAGTGAAGTGTACATGACTCTTGTTTTGACAGCAATGCAAAGTGAATTTGTTTGTGAATTAGTGTCCTGGTGAAAGATGGCCCAGAGAGAAAGAAATCTGTGTTTCAGGAAACTGAATCCTTCAAAGGCTGATTCATCTACAACTTAGTTCTTGCATCCAGACTTTCACTTAACTGTGTTATGCTTAGGTAACTTTATTAAACCATGGCTCAAACTGTACATCATTTTAGATCTCCTTTTAAAGATTCATTATGTGAGTCTGCTTTGTAAAACTTTAGGTGTTTTTTTTTTGGTTTTTTTTTTTTTTTTTTTTGAAGGCTCCATATATCACTGTTTGGGTAAAGCAAATGAGTATTAGTGCAAAAAAGTATTTAATCAGGCTAAAACCTTTCACATTTTTAATTAAAGTTCTGACACTGAAGTAATAATTAAAATTTCAGCACTTAATAGATTAATTTTGGTAAGACGTGACTAGAGTTTTCCAGATGTGGCTTTGGGGAAAGCAGTCATGGTTTGCTTGAGGGCAGTCAGCACTTGGGGCAGGGCTGCCCAGCTTTGGTGGGCCTTGGTGAAAGTTATTTTTAAAGTCTTTATAATGAACAGAATTATTCATTTGTTATTGGAAGGGAAAGTGAGCAAGTTGTTAGTTGGGATGCAGAATTTTTCAAAAGGTGCTAAAACTTCACTTGTAAGTACTAAGTTTGCAGTGGCAGGATTCTGCTTGTGATGGGAAGTGTTTGGAGAGAATTCCTGGTTCAAAGTATCATCTCACTGTCAAGTTAGTCTGCTCTCAACTATTGAGTCTTTCTGCTCCTAACCTCAGTGTTGGAAGTCAGCCTCTGGAAAATACTCTTATTTTAAGCTCTGCACACACAGAAGAACTTTGGGAACTCAGTAAATCATATAAATTGCCTTGCTGTTCCTGCTGATTCCCCTTCCCAAGTGCATTGTCAAAGTATGTCAGCAACTGTAAACTATGGCTGTGCTCAAAGGGTTGTGAGGATCAATATGGAAAATTCCAGCTATCTGCTTTTGTCCTTTCTTGTCTTAACATGGAGTGTAGGGTTTACCTTTCTGTGCTTTGACAGCTGTGCAGTGTTAGTTGTAAAGATTTTTTTAAAATTTTATTTTTATTATTATTATTTTTGGTGGGTGAGAGGGGAGGTTTGGGGTATCTTCAGCATGGCATTTTTTCAAACATTTTTCATGTGCTTAGGTGCATCCAAGCAGAAGTCAAGTTCCCTGCAGGTAGCAGATAAGGACCTACTGCCACCTTTTCACCCATACCAGCCTTTGGAATGCATAGTAGAAGAGACTGAAGGCAAGCTGAATGAACTTGGACAGAGAATTAGTGCTATTGAAAAAGCACAACTTAAATCATTGGAGTTAATTCAAGGTGAACCTTTAAATAAAGATAAGATTGAAGAACTTAAAAAGAACAGAGAAGAACAAGTACAGAAGAAGAAGAAAATATTGAAGGAGCTGCAGAAGGTGGAAAGGCAGTTGCAGATGAAAACCCAGCAGCAGTTTACCAAAGAATATTTGGAGACCAAAGGTCAGACAGACACACCACCTGCCCTGCAGCAGCAGTGCTCACTTACAGGGGTCTTCCCAGAAGTGGAAGCCGATAAGGGTCTACCAGAGGATAACTTTTCAGGGTTACCTCAGGTTGACACAATCTTGTCTAAAGATGATGAGCAACACCAGTCTCCACCACCTGCTGAACAAATAGAGTTTGTCCCTATCCAGCCTTTGCCAGCACCGCAATGTAATTTTTCTGGTAACTTAGGTTATAATGGGACAGAGTCTCTTGAACTTCAGAAAGCATTAGGGAATCAGCAAAATGTAGGACAGCAGCAGCAAATTGCTGGGCAGGGGCTCTTAGTTCAAGAACCAGACGGATTAATGGTTGCCACTCCAGCACAGACGCTTACCGACACTCTTGATGACCTAATAGCAGGTGGGTTAAGAAATATACCTATTTTTGCATTAATTTGTGTGCTCAGTTTCCCTCTCTCTCCTTCCCTTCAAATACGTCTTGGGGTTTTCCAGTTTGGGAATATTTGCTTAAGAATAAAGTTCCTGATTAGTGCTATTAATCCTAACAGTGACTTCCAATTCTAACATGATACTTTTAAATACCTTTTTTTCCAAAGTGCAAAACTTCCTGTACTGGACACCTATTTTAGCCCCTTTGGCCTCATCTGTTTCTGTGCTTCTTTAAAAAGCCTCATCATGAGTGATTAGTAGTGCCCATTAGGAAACCCAAAAGCATGACAGATTTATATCTTCTGTAGAATTTTCTGTGCAGGCTTATCAGTGACTTTCTTCAGTGTGGTAGCCATCTCTAGAAAAAGCCAAATTGTTGTCACTTTTATGGACCAATACGTCCCTCTCCTTGCTGCTGGAGCTTAAGCACAGCCTGGAATCCGCGCACAACCACTCCTGTTCTGTGATGGGCTTGTGTTTGCAGCATCCCTGCTAAACCCCACGTGTTGTATGGGAATATCTGCTCGTTAGATGTTCCACATGGCAAAAACGTGTCCTGTTAGCTGGATGAAAAGCAAAAACCCCCAGCATCCTTCCACGTGTTGGTGCAGTGTGAAGATGAATGGCAATGCCCACACATCAGGTTGTGTGAGTCCCCATGTGCAAAAACAGGGATCACTTTGGGTGACTTCATTTCATGGACTTGACTAGGATTGAGGTTTGCTGCTGGAGGTATGTAGGATATAGCCAGTGTTGTTTGGTCTGTGGTTTTTTTTAATTCAGTGTTTTCCAACTTTTCTTTGTACCTTGTGCCTGTCCCCCTGCCCATTATTTTCCTGTCTGTCTCCTCCTGCCCCTCCCGTTTCGTAGTCACTGCCGTGTCCTCTCAAGTTCACGTCAAGGCTACACAAGTGTGCAGTGAGCTCTTTGGCCAGCCATTCCTGGGAGCCTTTGGAATGGGAATTGCATCAAGCTCATGCAAGTCAAAACTACTTGTGATTTTGCAACATCCCATGGAACCCAGAGCTGGTGAAGTAGTGGGGGGGTTGTATCAGCTTCCGTCCTCTCCTCGGTGTAATTCCAGTTGTTTTATAGAGCATCGGTCTTAGTTCCCCTTGTTCTGGCATGGTGAGCCTCCCTCCCTGCTCTGTGGTGCTCTTCAGAATAGTCAGCCAGCATTCTAACATTCTCAATTTTTATTACTCAAAATTTTAGTACTGCAGTGTGTAAGGAGGAAAATTTGAATGGGTAATGCAAAACAACAATAATCAACAAAGGATTAATCCTTGGAGTAGTTTCTGTTGCTGAGAGTTGAACGTGTCTGGCACAAGGCCATGGAGTCTGTACCCTCTTGTGGTCAGCAGCTGATTCTGCAGCCTCAAACTCAGTGTCCCCAGTGTGAAAAGTGCTGCAGTCCAGCTGAGTGTGAGAACTGTGCTGTGGGAAAAAAGATGGCAAACAACCAGAAAAACTATCTTAAAAATAGTTTTTAAAGTTGAATAGACATTGGTTTGTTTTCTGAAAACAGCTACTGGTTTTGCTAAGTAATTAAAGACATTTTTTGGTAACACATGAGATTTACTTTTTTTAAAAATCATTACAAATAGCACCTTCTTCTGCATTAGAAACTACATTTACAAAAATGCAACTTGAGGAACAACTTTAGCTGTTCAGTTCCAGAGGCTTCTGCAAAAATGTTTTGATGTTGCTTTATTGAAATATATTTTCTTCTGAAATTCATAAGTTTCTCTCACTTCTCTCCTCTCCAAAAAAAATTGTCGGAAGATATTTTTCTCACTTTGTAAATCCAGACTGTGTAAAAGTGACCCCCATGTAAATTATAATCCCACTATATCTCAGATTTATATTCATGTAAAAACAAACTGTGAATTTATCTACTCAAACTCTTTGATCCATATCTAAAATGCACTTTTTCCACAAACTTGCCCATTAGTCCTTAATTTTATGAAGAAATTTTGAGCAATACAAACTGTTACAAGATCTGATTTTTTACATGCCTACTGCAGATGCCAGGTAAAATGGTGCAGGGGCTTGTACCTGGGAAGCCTGGCTCTTACACAGCTTGTGTCCCAGACTTGGGGTGTCATTGAGGGCTTCCCTTGATCCCCCTGCTGGAGCTGCAGAGGTGGTAGTGAATGACTCTGGGTTTAGAAGATGTATTAACATTTTTATTCCTGCTGAGTATTTTGGTTTGGGTGGGGACTGCTTCAGAAGAGCAGAAATTATTTTTCCCTCTGCTCTGAAATACCTTTCACTTTTGCTGTTACCAGTGGTGGTATCCAAAGGAGGCCATGGAGATGCTCCAAGGACTGGAACCCCTCTGCTCTGGAGCCAGGCTGGGAGATGGGGTTGTTCGCCGGGAGAGGAGAAGGCTCAGGAGAGACCTCAGAGCCCCTGCCAGCGCCTAAAGGGGCTCCCCGAGAGGGACTTTGGACAAGGGCCTGGAGGGACAGGACAAGAAGGAATGGATTCCCGCTGCCAGACGGCAGGGTTAGATGGGATATTGGGAAGAAATTCCTCCCTGTGAGGGTGATGAGGCCCTGAGGTTGCCCAGAGGAGCTGTGGCTGCCCCTGGATTTCTGGAAGTTGGCCAAGGCCATGTTGGACAGGGCTTAGAGCAACCTGGGATGGTGGAAGATGTCCTTGCCCATGGCAGGGGGTGGAATAAGATGAGCTTTAAGGTTCCTTACAACCCAAACCGTGCTGGGATTCTATGACATTGGAGGCAAATTTTTCCAAGTCTCAGATGGGACCAGTTCTAAGGAAGAACTTCAATTTCTGTGAAGCTACAAATTTGTATTTTGCTGACCGACTTAACAGTGACAACATAGACAAATGGAGTATTTCTTTTCTGTTCTGCTGGCAGGATGCCTCAGCTGTGAGGTGTTCAGGTGCTGGATGTCAAGGTGCAAAGTGTCAGTGAGGCATGACACACGTGCCCTCTTTCATAAAGCTACACAGAAGTAACTGAGTGCCTTTTGGAAAGCCAGCTAAAACTTAAAAATGAAGCTGCTCTTTCCACTCCAGAATGCTTTTGTTGTAAGGGATTTTTATTGAGACACACTGATGCAAAAATCTTGCACCTAATAGTACATTAAATGTGTGACTTAGTCAAAATTTTAACCAGGTTTACAAAAGAGACAGACATGGTGCAGTTTAGAATGCGAAAGCAGTGAATTCATTTGGAACACAGCTATCATTTTCATTATTCAGTATCTATTTGGTTTCTTGGAGCCTCTTGTCTTTCATATTTAGTTTCATTTCAGTTCACCTTCTGCATTTACCATAGTAAATTGCTTAGCTGTAGTATCTGAATTGAAGCTTTTTTCTGGTTTAGGGTATTAAAGATGAAGAACTTACTTTTCTGTGTTGCTGGGGCTTGTCTCTAGTTGGAATATTTTTATTTCTCTTTGTTCTGCTCAGCTGGTATTTTTAGTCAAGAGACTGTGTGTGCTTTTCTGTCCCACTCTGTCCCGTGAGCTGATGTTTCTAAACTGAAATTTCAGGTGTGTTCTGAGAAGCTTTGTTGTTTGGTTCTGACATTCTGGTTGTAGTCAGTGATACAGAATCCTGGTGTTTTAAGGTAAGGATTTGGAAGGTGACACCTGAGTTACTGTGTTGAGGATCGGTGTTTGGAGAAGAACTGGTCGCCAGGACAGTCTGGAGTGAGGAATGGTGACCGATGAAAAGAGCCGCAGTTACCAAGGTGCAAAAGGCTCTGCAGTAACAGGTTACTGAGAAGCTGCCTGGACAGGCTGAAAGGCTGCTCAGGCTTGAAAAAGGATGGTTCTCTCTGTCCTGAAAATCCCAGTTCCTTTGAGGAAAGGGGAACTGAAATCTAAGTGCAGTATTCCTGAACGACAGTGCTCGTGTCATGGCAGCGGTTGGGTAGCCACAGTTTTAGCCTACAGCTGAAATCTCACCCAGAGCTGCTTGCTCCAGGTACTGTCAATGCTCCAGAGTTGTACTTGGATGAAATACCAAGTTCTTGCTTTTTTTTGTTTTACTCATGTTTCCTTTGATATTTTTTCATAACTTTGAAAATAGTCATCCATGTCTTTAAAGACCAGCATTCATCTTCCAGCTTGTACAAAGACAGACCGTTTGGAACTTTGCTAACCCTTTGTAGAATGTGGGAAACCTAGAATTTGTCATGTGTAGGATAATTTTTTTTCTAAAAGCGGGTCTTTTGAATATTGAAATCTATGGACACATCTAAAACCTCTCTCACAAAATTGGTATTTCCCTGGAGTCAAGGGCAAGCAGTGTCAGTGCTGCTTTCACTGCTAAGCTGTGGTACCCAGATGTTCCGTGTTAATGCCATGTTGGAACCATTGCTGCAAGGTCACTTTCCAGTTAAAAATCTGTATTTTGCTGTGTAACTTGAACTGAGATAAACAAGTCCCATGAAATGGAGGCAGAAGTTCTCAGGGTTTTTTTGCTCCACAGAGCACAAATTATGCTGCTGCTCTATGGGCCCAGCTTGCCAGCCACACTGAGGAAGTAAAAAACCAGCATTTAGAAAAATCTTGCTTTTTTGTAAACTCAGCAGTTACAGAGGGGGTGATTAATTGGTGGGTGTTGTGGAAATATTTGTTAGATTTTATTTTAAACCACATTTTATGGTATCAGTGCAGGGTTTGTGTTCATTTCTACTGCCTTTGGTGTTCTCTGTCAGGTTTAACATTATTACTGTGCACATGAAGTGCTCAGTGCACACTCATATATTTCAAACACATGATGAAAATCTAAAGTATGTGAGAAATACTTTAATATTTTCAATCATGGTTATGAATTACAGAGAATTTGTGGAACCTGTGACAGCAATACTGAGTATATTACTTTCTAAAGCTGGCTCCAGTGGAGTCCCTCTGCACACCCTGCTCTGCATGCACAGCACATGCATGTGGTTTTATGTGTATTTGTAGTTGCAATATCTGAAGAAATTGAGCCAGTGTCTTCCATGAGGAAGGACCAGCTTGATTTAACATAAGTCCTTTGTCTGTATTTTGGAAGGAGTAATCTGTAGAAATCCAATTATTATCTTGCACTTCAGTGCATTAAGCAAGAAAACAATCATATTGTATTAATTAATGCTCATTTACTACTATAATCCATAGTGAATAGATGAAGGTGGGATCTTTTGTATTTGAAACTTTTAATACGAATCTGGTTTGCTCATGAAGGTTGTAACAGGAACTCAGATCTGGTACTTCATTGCTTAAATGTGGTGACCAAATGTTAATGCTGGTTCTGCCTATGCACTGAGGAGAATGCTTTGTTAAGAATACAACTGAAAATGGAACCTCCCCAAATTTCAGTGAACCCCCCTTGCCATGTTTTCAGAACCCAGTGGAAGTGACCCATCTTCCATGCTTCAGTCTGTGTTTGCTTTGTCAAGCACTGGCAGCTCTATAGGCTGAGTTAGTGGTATTAATGGTCATGTTGGGGCTTTTTCTATGACTTTTCCATCTACACCGTTTTCCTGTGAGTAACTGCTGGTGTGCAGTCTGTCAATGGAATGAGGAAGGTTGAGCTGGGAAAGGTTTGCAAAATTTTTTCTCAAAGTCATACACAGGTTTGAATTCATCCTTCCTCTTCCCCTGATGGTCTGACAAAAGCAAAATGCTGCTGCTCATTTCTTACCTGTAGCTGTTAGTGTTTTCCTTTAGTTACTTCTTCCAGGAATACTGCTAAATACTCTGTTTTGGAATAGCTAAAGCTCACCACGTGTTCCAGCTGATGAGGCTGCACAGTGGAGACATTTGGCAATCCAGCAGTGGCAATACTTGTCAAATCCAGCTGCTCTATCAGCGGGGATTACTGAAGCTAAAGCACACACGGAGCTAGTGCTTAGGTGTGGTAGACCTTCCTGGCAGGTAATCCCAGCTGATTACAGGGATCCGGGCTCCACTTGGACTCTCATCAGGTTACAGAGGCAGGCAGGAGTCCTGGCCCTAGATATGTCCAGGGAGATTTCTTTGCTTGTTGATTTAAAACTAGGTGGAAAAAAATCTGATTCTCAATTAATTAAAAAAAATTAATTTTTAAAAAAAAAAAAAAAACCAAACAGATAAAGTTGCATTCCTTGTGTCCCTGAGCAATGCTGGATCATCAGGATGAAATCTTTTACAGGCTGTGCATCAATCAGAATAAATTTTAGGGAGCACAGAGTTTTCAGCTTTCTTATTTTTGTTGACTGCCCCCTCCTGTCTGCTTCCCTCCCACTTTCCTGGGTTGGTTTAGCTCTGAGACGATTGATAGTGTGAGTCAGTCATCTTGCTCTGAAAACTTTCTCTGGAGGCTAAGTGTGCACTAACCTTTATGTGAAAAATTTTGGGATTCCAGAATAAGACTATGTTTTTGAACATTAGGTTTGTGTGTTAGTGATAAATGATTTGCCTGTTTAAACTGAGCATATGATTGAACTCTTTTTAACAGTGAAGGCTACAATTAGAAAAGGGTAACTAATCACCTTCATAATTCACACTTGTAATGCATACAGACTAATTCATAAAACTGTTTTCCAACTAGTTTGGAGACGATGCTTACACTGTTTAACTGCCAGAAATCTGCTTTTTGTTTTTAGGAACACTCAATTTGTTTCCCCTGTTACTGTTTTGCTATTAGACCATTGCAGTTTTATGGGACTTAATATTTTTCATATAAAATGGGACATTGCTGAGAGTGGATTAATAACCTGGTGTTTGTTTTCAGCTGTGAATAGCAGAGTGCCCAGCGGTTCCGCCAGCTCCTCGCACACTACCGAGTCCCCGACGCCCGAGCCCTGCCCGCAGGCAGCGAGCAATGTGCCCTCGCAGTCCGTGCTCCCCATGTACCCATCTGTGGACATCGATGCACATGTGAGTAATCGAGGTTAACTTTGAGTGGATTTGCTTCCTGATAAGTTGTGAAAGGAAAAAAACCCAAAAAATTGAGTACTGTTGTAGAAGTTCTAAAGTACTCTTTGTTTTTAATTGCTGAATATCTGCTTCTTTTTCTTTCCTATCGGTGAAGACTGAAAGTAATCACGACACTGCGCTGACCCTGGCGTGTGCGGGAGGGCACGAGGAGCTCGTGTCTGTGCTGATCGCACGTGGTGCCAATATTGAGCACAGAGACAAGAAGGGTAAGTGAGAGCCATCACACAGTTGGGCTGTGAGCTACAGCTTCAAACAGTGAATTTCAAAATGCGAACTTGGTTCTTGCACTTCACATAGTAACATTGGTCATACAAAGCCTCTGTCTGCACCTGAATGGGATCTTAAGCAGATTTGTGAACCATGAGGTACTTCTGTCCTTACGACTCGCCCTCTACAAATGACCTTGGCAGGCTGGATAGAGGAGCTGATGGGGGTAACCATCCAATCTTGGCTGACAGAGCTGAAGGGTGGCAGCTGTCAAGTTGGGTATCGTTGTTCTCAGGAGCAGAGTTCAGAAAAATCTCACTTCTTTTAGAGCTGAGACAACCAAACCACCACGCCATGTGCATTGGAGCTCATACTGACCACTGGCAATCAGCAACACGTACAGGGCAGATGTGGTCACTGGTTGGAGCTTTATTAAACAGTAATTAAGCAGAAAGCCATGACTTCTCCAAGGAGAGGTCTTGGTTGGAACTTATTCCAAACTGGTCACTAAAAGCACTGTTTAGATTTCTTTTGAAGAGCCTATGGCTCGATGTGACTGGGTCTGAAGAGGGTTGGGAAAGGTTCTGAGATTGTGGCATCCACCAGGAAATGCCCTGTCTGAGGAAAAAAATAGAAGTTATTGTGAATTAACCCATTTGTTCTCCTTAATAATACTTTTGAGATACTCAGGGTTGCTTTTTAATGCAATCTGGTGTTACCAGGTTTTACGCCTTTGATTCTGGCTGCAACTGCTGGACATGTTGGTGTCGTGGAAATTCTTCTGGACAAAGGTGGGGATATAGAAGCACAGTCTGAGCGCACAAAGGATACTCCACTTTCCTTGGCATGCTCCGGTGGACGCCAGGAGGTACAGACGTGTCCTCAAAGGCCTTGGGCTGTTACTTGCAGATAGGTTTTTTAAGTGTAGCTAATTTAAGGCTATTTCCTCTTCCAAGAAAGGAAGAAAGAATGAAAGACTTTCTTCTTCTCTCCCTTGCCTGTCCCAGTTTTGTTAGTTAATGGTCATGGTCACTTGTGATAACTTGTGGTCTTTCTCCAGTCAGTGTATCCTCACAGGGTAAGTACCTCTGTGAGGGAGGAAGATATTTATTGAGTAACTTCATTCACTGAGCACTTCCCTTATCCATCTTCCATGTTCTCAGACCTAAAACAGCCAGTGCAGGCCCACAAGAACAGAAACTGGGATTTTATGTGGGTAGTACATGGCTTTAGTGATAATACACAGGGCTGATAAGTGCAGATGCGATGCAGGACACATTGTACTACTCTTTTAAGGATGTTTCAGAGTTCTCTCAGATTTGTGTATGTGTTTTGTTACCCAAATAAGATTTGTTAAATCCTTCCTATTTCAGTCATGTGCATAGTACCTTAGAAGATGGCATGGAGATGGCCAAGAGCTCTGGAGTAGATTAATACAAGGATTAAAATAGTTGGCCAAAACTGGAAATTTTCCATTTTACTTTTCAGTTGCAGATCTTTAACAGTAAAAGTGCTTCTCATAAAAAAAGGCAAGATCAGCATGGCCTGTAGTAGTAGCATTATGTATTGAACACCTGAAGTCTTGTGCTCTTCCTCTTTATTTTTTTTTTTCTTTGTGCCAGAATCTACCTCTTACATTTCTGGCTTAGCTGGACAGCCTTTTTTCTGGCTTGATTGGAAATCACCTAGCTTATGTTAATAGTAAAATGAGGCCCACTGAAGTACAGTGCATCACTAAAATGTTTTCGCTTTATCCCATTTTATTTCTCTTAAGCAACTTCTGATAGAGGAGTCCTTCCTCATCCTGGTTCCATTAACATCTGTCACTGATTTTTACCACATGTTTTTTTGGAAAGTTCCTGTAATAGAGATGGTCAAACTTGGCTCAAGTGTCATTTGAATTCAAGTTGTTGGATGAGTTTCTCTGAGAGATGCTCAAACGTTGTGAGAGGTTATGGGAGTGGGGTAGATCTCTTGTTTGCAAACTTAAGATTCCCAGGAAGAGCTTCACTTTAAGGCCTTGCAGTTTTATTTAGGTACAATAATCTTTCTGCTGGACAAGTGTTCAGCTGCTGTGGTCATGGGCTGTGGGGGCTGTACAGAGATAGGGAAAAGTCAAGCAGAAGAGAGTGGAGGTTTTCCTATGGAAATTTGTCTGTTGGCAAGGGAAACTGGTAGCACATTGGAAAGTTAGTGCTAACATCCTTTCACTCCCTGGATAATAGCAAAGGCCACAATATGTCTGTTAATACACATCCTGCCTTTCCAGGTTGTTGATTTGCTCTTGGCCCGGGGGGCAAATAAAGAGCACAGGAATGTGTCTGACTACACGCCATTAAGCCTTGCTGCATCTGGTGGCTACGTTAACATCATCAAGATTCTCCTCAATGCTGGGGCAGAAATTAATTCCAGGTAATGTACAGTGTGACCAGCTGAGCTGCAGCATGGCACAGGCACTCCCTGTTGGCTCCATCCTGAGGCACAGGTTGGAATCTCAGGTGCTTTCAGACCTCCTTACAACAGTCTTTCTACACTGATGACATCTTCTATGTTCATGTTATCTTAGGGCTTCTAAATTGCCTTTAACTATCACAAATTTCATCTGACTTACCTAAAACTTAT
Source organism: Rhipidura dahli (assembly GCA_013399225.1). Classification (NCBI taxonomy): domain Eukaryota; kingdom Metazoa; phylum Chordata; class Aves; order Passeriformes; family Rhipiduridae; genus Rhipidura; species Rhipidura dahli. The sequence goes on along the minus strand of VXAC01007548.1, from coordinate 103,163 downwards.
ACCTAAGTTTTAAGGAATTACAGTTTGCAAACCTATTCTTTCCTTTTTCCACCATTCTCAGGTCTGGAAGTCAAACTATTTCAATAGAACCATGGCAAGGAAGCAGCCAAAGTGCTCAGGGCAGCTCTGTGTTTGAAGATGTCTTTTTCAGGCAGAGGAACAAATTTACACAGCAGTGTCTCTTAGGCCTGCTCTCTATTTGTTTTAAGAAAACTTACGTATATTTTAACAGTAGATAGAGCAAGAGAACTCTTAACTAGGGAGAGTTCAAGCTGCAGTTGTGCTAGAAGCATGTTTTTCTTTGAAAAAATCGGATGTAGCCTCAATTTTCGTATATGAAGCTTAAGGCTTATGTTTGCATTGGCCATCAGAATGTCTAACAGCTGAAATGTATTTTCCTCATTTATAAATTGCAATTGTCTATTGCATATAGCTCCTCTGGTGGTTTCTCCTAATTAGTTAAAAATGCTATTTTAGGTCAGTGCCTGTATTTTGTGTAGGTTATATGCTCCTTTCTGACTTAGAACAAAACATGTTGTTACTCTTGGATACACATCTATTTCACAGAGCTTTTCTTTGGCTGTGGGCACTGCAGTTTGTTTCTTTCCCTTAGGACTGGCAGTAAGCTGGGGATTTCTCCTCTGATGTTGGCTGCTATGAATGGCCACGTCCCTGCCGTGAAGCTGCTGCTTGATATGGGCTCTGATATTAATGCCCAAATCGAGACCAACCGCAACACAGCCCTGACCCTGGCCTGCTTCCAGGGCCGGGCAGAGGTGGTCAGTCTGCTTTTGGACAGGAAGGCCAATGTCGAGCACAGGGCAAAGGTAAGTGGGGGACTTGCCTTTCCTTGTGGCTTACTGCCTCTGAGTCATCACGTTCCTTCAAATTTTCCTGTAACTTGGAGCCTCTCTGGACTCAGAGCACTTAAATGTTCTGAAATAAGTTTGGTTTCTTTTAAACATAAAAAAGCATCAGTGATGGTGAATTTTTTGCATTAGGGAAATGCTGACCGGTCCTTCTGAGTTTATAATGAAACTTAGATTGACTCTTGTCTAGGTTTTTTCAGGTTTAAACTTGATACTCAGTGATACTCAGTAACAGAACAGATACAGATATTTTTACATGCAAGTGAAGTCTAGGCAGGAAGAGAATAGTGTTGCTTGTGATTCTCATATAGAGCAGACGTCTTGTCTACAACAGCAGTAGTGCAGTCAAACTTTGTAAAGCTTTTACATTGCTGTAGAACCCGTGGCTTCAGTACTGTGACCTTCTGTGCCTCTGAAATGCTCCACAGGTCCCATCCTTTGGTGCTCTGGGACAGCTTTGTGTCTCCTGCCATAAAGCAAGCTTAAAGCTTGTGTAGACAGCCAGACTGATTTCCCCAGCACAAAGGAATTTTTGGTAACTCCTAAGGCTGCTGAAATAATTGCTGTGTCTGTCTACCCCGCCTGCTTCTGGAATGACTGTGGCTGGAGAAAAGGGGATATGGATAAAAGCCAGCTCTCAAATGGTCAGTTGGGCATGTTAGCAGCTGGTGTAAGTTTTTTTAACAGTCTGACCTGGCAACTAAGTTGGGCCCAGATCAGTCTCAGTGCCAAGGGAGGCTAGAGAAAAGCTATAAAGCCAGTTTCTGAGTATTTTTGTAGAAACACTTGTGTCTTCATTTGAATCTGTTCTAACCTCTGTTGTAGAGATCTTGTTATAAACTTTGCATTTGCTGTTGAGACAGGTATCTGGTGGTTCTTAGTCAACAGTTTGCTTGGGTTTGTATAAATCAAAGCCCAAGAGTGTTTGGGTTTTGGGTTGGTTTTGTTTGGTTGGTTTGTGTGTGGGTGTTTTGTTTTGTTGTTGGGGTTTTTTTTGGCTGGGTTTTGGGGTTTTTTTTGAGGAAGAGACTGCTTGAAGTTAGGCTCCTAAACTAAATATAAGCAGCTAAATAAAAATCTGATTTCCCTTTGTAGGAATCATTTATGTCTTATCTGAAGTATATTGTACAGATTTCACAGAGTAACTTGTTCTCTTTGCACAGACTGGTCTCACACCTCTGATGGAAGCAGCTTCAGGAGGGTATGCAGAGGTTGGAAGGGTTCTCCTTGATAAAGGAGCAGATGTGAATGCCCCACCTGTGCCTTCCTCAAGAGATACGGCTTTAACAATTGCAGCAGACAAGGGTCACTACAAGTTCTGCGAGCTCCTCATTAATCGGTAAATCATTTCTTCTCATTAAGTGTTCAAGGCCAGAGTGGGTGGGGCTCTGAGCAATCTGATTTCATGAGTGGCATCCCTGCCCATGGCAAGGGGGCTGGAACAAGATGAGCTTCCAGGTCCCTTGCAACCCAAGGCATCTATGACTAATGATTAGTGGCACATTTGTTCTGTATCTGTATTCCTCTGTGGCAGGGGTGCTCTTGTTTACGTTACCTTGTGCACCTGAGAGCAAAGGGAATGGGAAGCTTTGCAAGTAGAATGTTAAATCTGTTCCCTACTGTTCAGAGTTATCTTGGAATATCTCACTATTGCAGTGTTAATTTAGCAAAGCAGGCAGCTGGGACCAGAGGCAGGCGCTCAGTGTCTGGCTTGGACAGCTTGTTTGTGTATGAATCCAGCAACTCCCACGTGAGCGCTTCCTCACTGTCATTTGGGGGGCAAAGCCTGGAAGTAGCTCTTGAGCTTTTCCAGCATAACCCAGTGTGCTGCCAAAATCTCAAGGGGCTGCTTTGTCCTGATGGTAGTCACCATACTGATAATTTAAAGGTTGCTGGTTGCATATCTCTGGTGCAGTAGGTGACATGAAATGAATGTTCCTTTCTGTCAAGGAGGTTTAAATAATCCTCGTGTCACTCCCTGCAAATGAAACAGCAAATTTCAGGGACAGAATTTCTCATATCTTGCCACTGTATTTCAGTTACTAAAGTTCCATATCCAATTGTACTCTGATGTTTTGTGGTCTTGCTCTCTGACTCCCACCTTTACTCATCCCATTTCACTGGGTTTGTGTTTTCAGAGGGGCACACATTGATGTTCGGAACAAGAAAGGAAACACCCCCCTGTGGCTGGCAGCTAACGGTGGGCACTACGACGTGGTCCAGCTGCTTGTGCAAGCAGGAGCAGACGTGGATGCTGCAGATAATCGCAAAATTACCCCTCTTATGTCAGCATTTCGCAAGGTAAGAGACCAAGTTCTTTTATGTTTTCAAAACAGTGCCTCTTGTTTGGTCTTGAATCTGAATGCTTGGTTTTGGAAGAATCAAATATAACACGGCAAAATTACTACTTGGATAAAATATCTGCTTCAAAGTCATAATTACTGTACTTCACACAGATCTAGTTTTTGAGCCTTGAAAAGCTTTGTTCCATGAATGATATTACCTTTATACTTTCCAGTTGAACACTGTGCAAAAACTTTGACTGTTTGAGATTTCCATATTTCTGCAGTCTGCACTGTTCATTTCAGTCCTGCTTTTGAGATGAACACACTACCAGTCTGTAAGAAGCTGTCCTGATTCTGTTGTGCTTCTCTTGTTCTGTTCCTGATCTGTTGTGATGGAACACTGTGTAGTCAGCTTTTTTGTCACCTTTTCTTCTTGGCAGGAAGAACATTGCTTTGTGAGGGTTCCATCAGTTGTGGTGTTGGATGCAAGGAACATAGCTGTGGCAGAGGAATTTATTAACTGTAGCTGCTTCGCCTTTAGTAAAATGGCAAATAAGTGTGCAGCTTTTTTGACAAACAACAATGCTGAGCTTGCCCCTGCTTTCACACTGCCTGGCTTTCACATAACTTCAGAAACAGCAGTTGGGTGCTTTGTGTGGTTGCACAGTGGCAGCAGAGGAATGTGCTTGCCAGGATAACATTCAGGTGGCTCAGTTCCCTGAGCTGACTTAGCTTGTAATTGAACAGTCTAAGTTAGCTCCATGGGGTGAGTGGCAAGAGAGTGATTGGGTGACAGATGGTGTCTAAAGGGGGTTGTGTCGTGTCTTGGCTGTTACTAAAACAGAAGATCTGCCTCTTGTCCTTGTATTTTAAAGTAAAGAATAACTTGTGGAAGAGCTTGTCTTTGCTACCTTGAAGCAGAACAGTGGCTGTGCCATCAGCACTGAGCAAGCCAAACAGCAGCTTACCAGAAATGTTCTTGCTTATTTTCAGTCTTTTGCATTGAACTGAGATATCAAACTTGTATTTTAATGATGAATGTTGACAGTTGTATACAAAATATTAGAATTTTGTTTGCTGTTGCAGGGGCACGTGAAAGTAGTTCAGTTCCTGGTGAAAGAAGTTAACCAGTTTCCTTCAGACATTGAGTGCATGCGCTACATAGCGACCATCACGGACAAGGTGAGCTGGACTTGGGGAGAAGACCCTGGCCTGAACTTCCAGCAAAAATATCCATGGGAAATTCTTAAGTATTCAAATACTGAACATACATGTTTGCTCACATATGTCTGATTTGGAGATTTGGGCATGTCTCTTTTTTAATACAGCTCTTAAAAAGTGAATCAGCATTTAGATCCTATTCTGTGGAATAGTTTGTATGTTTATGAATACAGAGGAGCTAATCTCATGTTGGTAGAGCAAACCTCACTCCTCAGTTGTTGTTCAGTATGGTGGTAGTAAGACAAGTTTGCATTTCAGGACCTGTTGAAAAAGTGTCACCAGTGTGTGGAGACAATTGTGAAAGCTAAAGACCAGCAGGCTGCAGAAGCCAATAAAAATGCAACTATACTGCTGAAGGAGCTGGACCTGGAAAAGGTGAGTAGAGCATTGCTGTCACTCAGCAGTGTTTGAGCTGTGTGTGACTCTCTAGGCTGAATTTCCTTTGGTGCTTCTTGGGGCAGTCAGTCTTCATGCTCTGACTGTATCTGTGTTCCTTCCCCTGATCTGTCATACAAATGAGGCACATACCGAGGGTGGCAAATTGGAACTGCCTTCTGCTTCAGCCACTCCACTGTTCTTTCTAGGAAAGCTTGGACTTGCCAATAGTTCCCTTAGGCAGTAGCTCTCTGGTATCACCTCATCACAGAAGGGGTGTGAGTAAGGGAGGTCCCCAGTCTCATGGTGTGGTTCTAGGTGTGTAAATCACAGTCCATAAGCATTTTATGGGCTTCTGCTCAGGGAAGTTGAGCAGATAGTGGAGAAAATCCCCTTTTCCCTTTGCTGAGAATACTGTAAATTCTCTGATGTTCTGGAGTAACACACTCTTGAGTGGGCTCTCTTAAATAAGATTCTTACAGTTTTTGACAAGTTCCACATTAGTTATTAAATTTTCCAGATTGTGGAACCTTGTTAAACACACATTAGCTGCTGTGCACAAACAATCCAGCAGATGACTGATTCCATATATTTTTTTTTTAAAGTGGTTTAAATTAAAGCCATATTATATAAAATATTCTTTTGATTACTGACGTTTGAATCAAAGATGTGAACATCACACCAAAAATATCACTGAGCTTATTAAATATTTGTTTGAGAAAGGACTGAGAGGATGAGAGATTTTTCTGTTTTTCCAGTATTTTTTTAATACTTCTATTTTGACTGTTACTTTGTTATCATTCCTTCGAAGTTTTGGGACCAGCTAGTCCTGTTGTTGCATAAGGCCTGCCCAGTTTCTGTACGTGCCAAAGTCCTTCTAGTTCATTGTGCTCTCCTTTCTCCTTCCCCCCAGATTTCTAGAGAAGATCTGAATTATAAGTATAATTTAGTCTGTGTGAAAATGTTTAAATATGGATTCTTTTCTCTTACATAGTCAAGAGAGGAGAGCAGAAAACAAGCTCTTGCAGCCAAAAGGGAGAAAAGAAAGGAAAAGAGAAAGAAGAAGAAAGAGGAACAAAAAAGAAAACAAGAAGAAGATGAAGAAAACAAGCCTAAGGAAACTCTGGAACTGCAAGAAGATGACGATGAAGAAGAAAACGATGATGAAGGTAAAGAACAAGTGTTTCTATGAACAATGTTGTTGTGGGGGTGCCTCCTTGTAAACCATAAAGGAATCTGTCTAAAAGCTGGTCCCTCATATTTGACAGCGTTGCATGGTTGCTGCCCTGGATTTTTCCCTCCACAGTCAGAGCTCCTGGCAAAACTCCTTTGCTCATTTTTTCACCCCCTACTTCATTCACAAAAGTCTTTCACTCTTGGAGGTTTTACAGCTGAATGTGGTGCAAGTAGTCTGACAGCTCAGGAAGGAGCATAACTTCAGCTGTAGTGTGTTCAGTGAGGGCACTGATTTATCTATTTTGTTGGTTCTGATCATATGTAAACTGCTTTCTTTCAGTGGAGCAAGAAGTTCCTATAGAGCCTCCAAGTGCAACTACTACAACTACAATTGGAATTTCTGCAACTTCAACTACCTTCACAAATGCCTTTGGGAAGAAGAGAGCTAATGTGGTGACAACCCCCAGCACGAATAGAAAAAATAAGAAAAACAAAACAAAAGAGACTCCTCAGAATATGCAGATAATTTTGCCAGATCAGCATATATCTCTAGCACAGCAAAAAGCAGATAAAAATAAAATAAATGGAGAGCCAAGAGGTGGTGGTGCGAGTGGGAACAGCGATTCAGATAACCTGGATAGCACAGACTGCAACAGTGAAAGCAGCAGTGGAGGGAAGAGCCAGGAGCTGAACTTCACAATGGATACGAACTCCTCGGAGCGGCGCTATGCCTCCCTGCTCATCCCCTCTCAGGAAGAAAAAAACAGCACCTCGGCTTCCAAAACACCAACGAGGTGAGGCTGCTCTGCTGCTTCCCTGCTGGTTTACAAGGTTCCACCTGTGCCAGTGTGAATTTTCTGTAGCTTAAGCTCTGCACCAACTGTGCACTCCCAGAGCCTAGAAAGACTGAGGCTGCTTTTTTTGAACGTTTGTTGAACACAACCTCTTTAAAATCTTGTAAAAAGAAGATTTTTTGGCATCATTGGCTAGTTTTTAATACTACTTGAGCAAAATGGCCTTTTCTCTGTGCATTTTTTAAGCATCCATGTTGCATTGTAAGCTTTGTTAGAGTAGATCTTAAAGTGAATATGCTGAGAATTTAATAAGGAAGTGCCAGCTTTACTTATCATCCATGTACAGAAGTGGACCTTTTGATTGTTTTATGGTTTCATCATTAACTCATTTGACTTGCAATCCCTTTCTTTTAAGGAGAGAAGAAGTTGATGACTCCGAGCATTTCACCTGCCAGGTTGATGGCCAGTTTGATATAACCTTGTCGAGCCAGAGGTGAGAGTCAGAAAAACTCAGGGAATGTACAGGGGCCACATAAAAGGTTCAAAAGGTCACTCAGTTGCCTGGGAATATGCTGATAACTTTTACAACACCTCTTTCTGACCTGGTCTGAATCAGAAAGCTTAGATCCCGTGTGGGTCTATAGTCTTTGTTTGGTTTTACATCTAAGTAGTACAGTTCTGATCCCCCCCATAGTTTTGTTTTCTCTTTCCATTTTCTGCACTGTCAGGAGAGGGCATGGAGGTTGATCTGCAGGACACTGGGCTGACTGAGAGGCCAGTGTCAATAAGAACACAGACATTGTGGCATCAAGAAAGGCAATGAGACAGGGCTGTTGTCAGACTGATTCAGATGCTTGTCTGGAAGTGGAAAAAAGAGTTAAGATTTTTGCTTTTTCCTATTTTTCCCCCACATGCAAATTAGATGCAGAATGAGTGGATTTATCAGTCCTTGTGATTAGAGGGTGTTTTGGGCTCCCTTTAGGAGCATTAGAAATTGGAATTTGTTCTATCCTATGAACATAAATTGTTTCTGTCTTGGACCTTTCAACCAAGGTTTGCTGCAAGAGCCTTGGGATCCTGTGCAGTTCCCTGCAGCAGGACAAGCTAAATTCATCCTTCTGACTCCTTGTTAGAGGTGGTTCTTCTGTTAGATAAAGTACACTGGGGAAGCAAGACAGTATGTAAACATCAAAATGGGGCTGGTATATTTATTAACTTCTGCAGGTGGCTTCTCTGGTCTTTGCACTAGACAGACTTTGTCTGAAAATCATTTCTAAGTTTGCTCTTTCTGAATTCTTCTTTAGTCACAGACATGCTGATGACAGTGATGCTGTAATTGAAACTGCAACTCAGACTGCATAATGATGCTCTTCTGAAAAATACCTAGATAATTTCAGATAAGGCAGGAAAAAGCTTTAATTCTGCTCTGGAATTGATATTTCCCAGTGGACTTTGTCCTTCCCTTTGATGTTCATTTTCTTGTTTTCTTTGCCTCAATCTTACAGTTCTCTGAGGACAAGTTCTCCACAGAATTTGCCAGTGCCTTGGCTAGGTATATTAGCAGAGAGCTAGAACTTACTAAGCTAAAGAGAGAAAATGCTGCCATCTTAGAAACCTTATTATCTAATTTTTGCTTTTCATGTAATCCCCATGCTTGGGTTACTGAGATGTTACTCTGAAGTTTGAAATGCAGTGTAAACAGTCTGCCTATGAGAAGACACAGCAAATATAAATGCTGTAAAGAATGGGGAGTAAAAGGGATGAATAAAAACTTGCGTATAGTAGAGCAGTGCTGCTTAGCAAGAGAGCTGAAGCATGAGGGCCTCTACATTTTTGAGCTATGCTGTAATTTGCTGGTGGAACCACACAAGGCCAGGTTGTCAGTGACTGGTGAAGATTGCTGCCTGTTTCGGTGCTGCAGATGAACTTGTGAGCTCCCAGTGCTGCTGTTTTCACCTCCACACAGACCAGTTAGGCCAACAAGAGATTGGCCTTTTTCTCCCAATTCCCTCTTTTTCTCTCTCACCCAGACTTTGCATATCAGTATATTATTGCTGGAGCATTATTAGCACAGGTAACAGTATCTGGCACCTGCTTCCAAATGATGCTGCTGTGACATAAATGCACCATTATGCTCAAATACCTGTGTTTCAGTTACCCCTTCATAAAATGGGGGAAGGGCTAGAACCACTTTGTAGGAATCTGTGACAGAGCTAAACCCCAGACATGTTCAAGGATTTAGTAAGAAACAGACCCTATTACCAAAGTACCTATTCTTAAAAAGCTATTTAAGAAGGGAGAACACAGTATAGACACATAATAAGGAGATGCCCAAGTGGCTGTGTACCATCTATTAAAACTGTTTTATGCTGATGTCCTTAGTGCTTCTGCCATTACTTCATTCAGTTTAACACTGCTTTTTGAAGGAAGGGTATAGACTGGACTAAAAGGTAAAAAATAAAACCCTCCCCAAAGTCACACAACAGTTGGTCATGGTAGAAAATAAGAATGGAAACAGTTCATGCTGCTAGTTTTAAGCTGCAGGTATGTAAACTGTATGCAGTCATTTTATTCTGTAGTTTGTAATCAGAACATTTCTGTTCCCAGACTTGATGGTGAAGGTCATTCGAATTCTTTGTCGACTACTTATAAAGCTGTTTCCCTGCCTCTGACCTCTCCAAATGTAAAGCTGAATCTGACCAGTCCAAAAAGAGGCCAGAAAAGAGAAGAAGGCTGGAAAGAAGTGGTTAGAAGGTAAAGACTTTAATACTGTGTTTAAAAACTGTCTGAATTTTTTAGCTTGTGAATTATTCTCAAATACAGAATGTCCAGCAAGATTATATAACTGAAGAATTAACTTTTAAGAAAATCCTACCCCACTTTCTCTTGCAGTGCTGGAAAAGCCAGCTGCAGCCCTAATATGTAGTAGCTCCTCACTAACTTAATGTGAACATGACATAAACACTGTATGTGGCATGGGAAAATAAAGAAAACCTGGGACTTTAGTGGAGTAAAGGATGTGGGGACAAGATAAAAGGAGAAGAGAGCAGAGGGCAGTGAAAAGCCCTACAGCACATGATTGCCCATGAACTAAAGGCAGAATGAATGTGATTAGAGGAGAGGCAAATGATCCCTTCAGGGCCAAAATTCACTGTGCTTTGGGCAGTGACCTTGATCACTGATTCGATGGAAAATTGTCACCTTTAAGTGAGTGCTTAGAGATACAGTTAGATTTAAAGATTTACTGTAAAGCAGTCTTTTCCTTTGAAAATGTATTGGATTTTACTGTATGGCCATTAGCACCCCAGTATCTCTTCTGTAACCTTTGTGTTGTCTACTGCTTGTAACTGGAATGATTGTCTGGCTTTGCTTTTTTTGTTCTCTTTATCAAAAAGGAATACAGCATGAACATACCAGTGTCAGATGCTTTGGTTGCACTTAGGAAACCCTCCTGCTTTTATGTTCTGCAGTGGCAATGACCAGATGTGCTCCTTTTGGAGAATTTTAGGCTACGTGTGAAGAGCATAATTGTACAGAGGGCTTAGTGCATTTGGATTAGTGGAAGCCACAGACTGTTCCTTAGTAAAGGTTAAAAAGGCAGTTTAATATGAAAATGTATGTGTTTGAACCCTTAGAGTTGGTTTGGTCTCTGCCTTTTGATGTGGTCACCAATGGGGCTCTCCACCATGACGTTGCCTTGCCGGGTGTGTGGTGGCACCTGGGGAGTCGTGCAGGCAGGAACCCCTCAGACAGCCCTGACCACCCTCTGACCCTGCTCCTGCTCTCCAGGGGCTCTCGAGTCTCTTTGGCTCAGCCCAAATATTCACATGGGTGTTGTCTGCTCTTATGTTGGCCATGGCAGTGTTCTAGACATGGCATGCAGAACCTGCCCTATCCTGATTTCCTGAGGAATCAGGCCCTGTGCCATAAGGAACATTCCATCCCATGTTCTGCACTGGTGTTTGCCGTGTCCTGCCAAAGAGCGATGCTGGTGACCGTAGATGTGCGGTTGCAGTGCCCAGGAGCTCCCTGTGCTAAAGTCTCTCCTGGTCTCAACAAGAATTCTTCTTCCCTCTCCCTGTGAGTGACCCCCAGCTAGAAGGGATGTGTATCAAAGTAACCGATGCAAACATCCCTTCTGCCCCTGACAGGCAAGTGGGCAGAGTTTTGAAAGACCCTCCTCCCAGCAACACTCTGCAGCCAACCCCAATTGAGCAATTTCAGCTGCAGAGAGGAGGGCGCTGCTGTTCCGGAGCAAAAAGGTACTTTTTGGGACACTTTTCTTGGTCAAAACCATTGGCCTTGGGAAGGAGGGAGGGAGGGAAAGGGCTGTGGATGATGGGTGGGAGGGCACTGAGCACAGGGGTGGGCTATCCTGGAAGAGAAATGCCTCCTTGAGTGATTGCCAGAGGTCCCCAGTGGGCTGAGGTAGAAGCAAACCAAGGTACAGTCAGGAGCCCTGTGAGCAATAGGGGTGTTCTTAAAACTTAGGTGATGGCGGCGCTCTGGTTTGGGGAGGGAGTTACTGTGATGTTTGTCTTGAGAGGGGAGCCTTGGAAGTGGAGGTGGGGAAGGAAACCCAAAGCATCAAACAGCCTTAGGATAGAGCTGGGTACATGCACTGGGGATTCTGGGGATGGGAAGGGTTGTAGGGTGCTGTCCTGGCTGGAATGGGGGAAAGAAAAAAACACCTTGGTGAAATCAACATGAGGTGTTGCTTTAGAACATTTCTATGTGTTTAGTTAGATGTTTAAAATAAAACAAGTTTCCTCTATGTTCTGTTAAGTGACAAACAATTCCCTGAGGATCAAGTTACTTAAAAGTTTCCAAGACTGGAATAGCTAGGTGAAGGTGGCTGCCTTTCCAGGGGTTGGTGGGGATCTGTACCACATTCAGAGGCACCTGGGAGTGTGGTGGTTTCTGAAACCCTTTTGAATCCCCTGTAACTGTTCAGCATCGAGCCAGTGCACATCAGTAGCAACCCTGAAAGCAGCTTATGAGTGCAAGAGGTCTGACACACCTTTAAGTCTGGGGACAGGTACCTTGGCTGAGGTCTGTCTGCAAGCAGAGCTTTGTGTTCAGACACTTCCCAATACTGTGTGCTTGCTCTGACCTACCAGTACCATGTGAATCAGGAAAACCCTAAACTGACTGACTTTGGCGGCAGCATTGTGGCCTGACAGTGAGCCTGCTTCTGCAAGTCCAGGCTGCTGTCACAGGGGCTTCCAGCAGCTCCCTAAATCACAGCACTGCACACCTTCAGCTGCTTCCAGCCACCGTTGTTTATTGGTGACACTGCACTTCCAGATGTTGAGGTCTGAAGGAGGTGGATACTAAAAGGTTGTGGATGCAGGTGGTATTACAGAGCTGATCATTGGGAAAACACTGTAAAGCCACCTTCTCCCTGCTATAAGCAGTCGAAGTAGCTAAGCTGTGGGCTTCTGTGTTTGAAGCAGCGCTGCTTGTGCAAATTCAGGTTGATAAGCTAAGGATTTCTCTCACTTTGGAGAGGTACCCAAGATAAGATAAAATCTAAAAGAGGTTCTGAAGTAGTGTGAGGCTCATATATTTGTGTTACAATAGGGGTGGAATAAATGCTAGTGGAGAATCCTTATCAGGTACTGAGGATGATGAGTAATTTGAGGGGGGGACTTTAAAAGGGGCTCCAAAGGGTGAAAAAAGGATCAGCAGAAAACCACTTACTGCCCTTAAGAATATTTCTTCAGCCACTGCTAGACAGTAAAGGGGGTTTGTTTGTCTTTGAAGTCTGAATGCATTTCACAGATTTCTGATCTTTGTGATATAGGTCAAAGAAATTATCTGTCCCAGCTTCTGTCGTATCTAGAATAATGGGAAGAGGTGGGTGCAACATCACAGCAATTCAAGATGTCACTGGTGCCCACATTGATGTTGATAAGCAAAAAGATAAGAATGGAGAGAGAATGATCACTATAAGGTACAGTATCTCAAAATTAAAGTCTCAAGTTAGTCCACAGTGTCATTTATTGAAGAGTTTGTTTGATGTATTTAGCTTCTTTGTTCTAGAATAGAACATACATTCCTGCTGCCAGGATATGCTGACAGTCGACTTCAAAGATAATCCTTAAGATACACAGAAGTCAAGAAATAACTTACTGCAGTAAACTTACAGTAGATTTACAGATCAGTGTAAGATTGAGGCTACAGAACGTTGCGCAAAGTGAGGTTTCCTTTTGCAAAAGATAAATCTGTTTGTGTTGAATCTAGGGGTGGTACAGAGTCCACGCGATACGCAGTGCAACTCATCAATGCCCTTATTCAAGATCCTGCCAAGGAACTGGAAGACTTGATTCCTAAAACTCATATAAGAACACCTGCTTCAAGTACCAAATCAATCCATGCAAACTTTTCATCTGGAGTCAGCACTGCGACTGCTTCCAACAAGAACTCGTTTCCTCTCGGAGCACCGCCCCTGGTCACATCGCAGTCATCAACACTATCTACTTTCCAGCCTCCTAACAAATTAAACAAGAATGTCCCAGCGAACGTGCGCTCATCTTTTCCAGTGTCTCTTCCTCTCGCTTATTCTCACCCTCATTTTGCCTTGCTGGCTGCCCAAACTATGCAACAGATCCGGCACCCTCGCTTACCTATGGCCCAATTTGGAGGAACCTTTTCACCTTCACCGAACACTTGGGGACCATTCCCGGTGAGACCAGTTAATCCTGGCAGCACGAACAGCTCTCCAAAGCATAATAGTTCGAGTCGTGTAGGTAGTCAGAATGGAAACGTTCTGCAGACGGAGTCTCCTGGGTTACCTACATCCAGTTGTCCCGTGACTGTCTCGTCTGTACCTGCTTCCACCCAGCCGCTGTGCGTGACCAGTAACCGGACTCCCTCCTCGGTCAGGAAGCAGCTCTTTGCCTGCGTCCCCAAGACTAGCGCTGCAGCAACAGCCATCTCAACTGTGACGAGCACCTGTAGCACTCTGCCCTCAGCTTCCTCTGCCCCCCCAAACAATGGGCAAGTGCCCACGGCGTTTCTGCCATCTACGGCTCCGCAAGCGCAGCATTCCACCCTGAAAGCGGACTCGTTCTCGGCTGTCTCAGCACCCAAGGAGAAGGCGTCGACCCCCGAGCAGCCGCCCACAAGCACGGGCGCACCAGCTTCAGTCGCCAGCAGCTGCAGTGTGTCAGCCAGCAGCAGCTCAGGAGGCACCGACACGCGCCCGGCGAGCAGCCCCGCTCCGCTCAACAACGCCCAAGATGAAATACTGCCAACCAGCATGTCTGAGATCAGCCCTTCCATGTCGATGCCTTTTTCATCCAGCTCAGAAACTGCTCCTTTAAGCTTAGCGTCGCCCAGGTCAGTTGTTGCAGATAATCAGGACAACAGTAACTTACCTCAAGTAGCTGTACCAGCACCTCGAGTTACTCACAGGATGCAGTCCAGAGGTTCTTTCTATTCAGTGGTACCAAATGCAAACCTCCATCAAGATCCTCAGTCTATTTTTGTTACGAATCAAGTTCCTTTAACACCTTCTCAAGGTCCACCTGCTGCAGTGCAGCTTTCGTCAGCCATGAACGTTATGAACGGTTCTCAGATGCACATTAACCCAGCAAACAAATCATTGCCTCCTGCCTTTGGGCCAGCAACGCTCTTCAATCACTTTAGTAGTCTTTTTGATAGCAACCAGGTGCCAGCTAACCAAGCATGGGGAGACTGTCCACTCTCTACCCGAGCAGCAGCTGACCCATCTTTCACTATTCAGTCTACCTTTCTGAATAATAACTCTGTGCTAGGACATGTGGAAAACGTCCATCCCGACAACTCCAAGGCTCCTGGTTTCAGGCCACCTTCCCAACGGGTTTCAACTAGTCCTGTAGGTAAGTCATTAAGATCATACACTGGAAAAAATTATTTCTTCAGCCATTGCACTTTGATCATCATGATGATGGAGAAGTAATCTACAAATGACAGTTGGAGAATGCTCTTGTATTGAGGATGACCTGTTTTTACCAAGTGCTCTTTAAAATGTTGACGATATTTTTTTCTTCAGTTCTTCTAGGTTGTTAGGCGTTGGGCAGATTGCAGGTGTTGCATTGCTTGTCCTCTGTGTGAGACAGGAATGCTCCCACCTGTTTGTAGCATTGATTTGAGGTTTTGGGTTGGAATGGAACACAGTGTGGGGTGACACCAAAGCTGAGGACCCCTGGAGGTTCCAGCTGCATGCAGGTGTTCCATATTGTATGTGAGACTCCAGCTTGACTCAGTGAGAGTGAACTCCCTGTGCCTTTTGATTCTTGATATGGCTCTGGGATTTTAATAAGCTTACTTTATGGAGCTTATTGGTGTGCTGCTGCAATGGGGTGTTTTATTCAGAAGTTCAGTATAGCAGTACTAGCACATCTGGATTTATTTGAAATGGGATGGAAACACTGACATTGAGCTCCCTGCCCTTCCTGTGCTCTGCCTGCAGGGTTTTTATCTTCTCCATGTTCAAACTATGTTGCAGACAACCAACTGCACCCATTTGGTTGGAAGAGACCCTCAAGAGATCTACTCTGTGCCACCCCTTTGTCCTTGCTGTGGTGGCTGTGGGGTCCCCTGGAGCTGGGTATCTGGAGAGCCTTGTTCTGGAGTCATCCTTACCCTCACAGTGTGTGTTGGGTATTTGGGCTAAAGCCTGAATGCTGGGCTGGGACAAGTCAAGTGGTTTGACTTTCAGATTAAAGGAGAAGGGAGCATTTGGAAGATGTGATAGTAAGGAAAGAAGATCTTCAGCATTCCCTTTCCTCTCAGTTGCTTGACAAATGTGCAGGACTTCTGCAAACCAGAACACTTGTCTCTGAATGGCTTTAACCACAGAACTGGGGTGTTTGCTACAACTGTAGTTTTCTTAGTTGTTTATTTTGGGCTGTATAGCTCTGCAAAGTGAGGGCACACCCAGAACTCTGTGCCACGTCCAGTCTCAGCATAGCAGGCAGAACCAGATGTGTGAGATAAATAACTGGTCTTTGTTCATTAGAAACTGTTAATAAAGAGCTGACAGACCCCCAGCAGGCTCCAGAACCACTTGACAATGGCTCAGCTTTTCCTCTGCAGTGCTCTAAACTGGGGTTGGCTGTTGCTGAAATAATTCCCGGGGAACGCAACTTATGGCACATGGGATCTGCTGATTTCCCTGACAGTGACATCCTGCATGTGCAAACACGGGTGACTGGGACTTCCCACAGCAGCAAAGTATTTGCTGTTCCCTTATGTTAAGATCATCTGCTTGTAATGGGGGAAAAATTCTTATATTTCTACTTAATATATCCTTTCATACTTAATATATCCTTAAGTGACTGTAAGTATTTAAAAACCAGTGTAAATCTGTTTCTACCCTTAAGAGAGGTTAGGTAGATAGCCAAGGAGAGCTCACACAGTTGACTTTGGGGGAGATATGTGTGAAGTTCTCAACTGAAGCTCAAAAATATTTGGACAGAACACACTTCAGAGTTAGGATTTGATTAGGATATTGCAAAGTGAAGAAAAACTGCTAGTAGGTAGTGTGCTGCTAAAATTGTGCCTGGCAGGAGGCAACTGCCAGGATTAGTCAGGTCCTTGGTTAAGTCGTTTAATGTCATTTTACTTCATGCTGCTTTTGATCACCTTTGTTTCAGAATCTAAATGTCCCAGGAGTAGGGGACTTAGTGGGGCTCGAGGACAAGAGAGTGTTTGGAAGCTGTGATAGAGAGGAAAGGAGTGAGTACAGTAGGCTGAGGACTTCTCTGTTGCTAAGTGGAGCTAAGTGTGGTCTGTCCACCCCTCTCATTCCCCACTTTGTCCCAGGGGAATGGACCTTGTCCTTCACTCAGCCCCGAGGTGGGTTGAACTGGGGATTTCATGGCTGTTTCCATAGGGCTTGGTGACAGGGTTCATGAGATTCTGAGAAGGGTCAGTCACTGTTTGTGCTCTGGCCAGCAGCAGCACAATGGACAGAGAGTAGCCAGGGCCTGGCCTGGCAGTTCCATGTGGTGAGAGGGGCTCAGAGCAGGTGGACACTCATCCTCTCATCTCAGCTGTGACTCTACACCTCAGGGGGCAGAGGTTTGCGTTTTGTGCCTCTCTTGCACAGTTGGCCCATGGCAAATTTTTCCACCAATCAACATTTCTAAGGGATCACCTATAAACTGATTTGGCGAAGATTTAATATAATTTGGTTATGCTCTAAACCAGGTTTTTCTTAACAAGTTCTCCACCTCAGGGTGGAGTTTTGGGTTGCTTTTGGGTTGCTTTTCTTGTTCATGGGTAAGCTCAGCTGCAGCTTGAGTTTTCTCTGATTCACCAGTTCTTTGAGGCACAGATACCTGAGCAGATCTCCTCACCAGCTGTGGATCCATTCTGGAAATGGCCTCTTTGTCTTACATTTTTGGGTCCCTTTGTCCTGGCAGTTTGCAGTTGAGGGCAGGCTTAGCCCAGCCATGTGGGGAGGCTGTGGAGAAGACCAAAAGAAATCTACTTATTACTTCTGTCCTCTGTTTTAAGGAGTTTGAGACCTTGCTTCTTAAAAGGGGTCACAAACTTGAAATACGCCAGCTTAGAAAGCAGCACATGAGTGTGGAACTGCATGAAATGGCTGGACTCTGTTTCACAGAGTGACCAAGTGCTGTGGCCCTTTCTCTAAAGGGGTGGGTAACGTTGCAGTAACCAGCATCTGCCTGGGGTCTTTGATAAACTGATCAGAGTTTACACTCTGAGTTTACATCAGTACACTCCTCTCAAAAGCTCAGTTATGCCTTCAGAGCATGACAAAGAGTTTGAGTTCGTAGCCCAAGTAACTGCAGAGTATGGTATTGCTGAAGATCCTGGTATTAGAAAACCTGATCTTATTGGTAAGTACACAAATAGGAAGCTCGTTATTGCAGTCAGGATTTGGTAAGTTATTGTTCAGAGTAGCTGTTTTTAATATTGAGCAAAGCTTTTCATCCACTTTTATGAAAGACAAGACAAGGTTAAAAAGTGTGCTTTGTGACCTGACTCTCCTGGATTTGTGCATCTCTGGCTGCCACTCTCCCTTCAGCCCATGGAGCATGTCCAGCAGTGCTTAAAAGGCCTTGACTGTCCAGTCATTGCACTTTACAAGCTGTGTATCCAAAAGCTGTGTACCCATCATCCTACTGAGCTGGGCATCCCTTTCCTGCAGGAGAGCTGCTTTTGTCACAATCCCTGCCTTGCTCTCTTTGTAGGAACCCAGCAGTGCCCCTGGGAGGCAGCAGCTCTGTTACCCTTCTGTCTGGGGCAGACTGGAGATGTTGTGTGCTTTGCCAGGCAGCTGGCAGTTTGTATTTCGGTGCGTGGTGGAATCAGTCCCCGCAGGGGCCTTTTGGCTGCCGCGTTGGTGGACAGAGGGTTGGCCACAGTGTCCAGTCAGTGGCTCCACAGCAGCTGCCCAGGGAGGGCCCTGGGCTGCAGGTGCTGCCATCAGCTTGTGCCTGAGCTCCATGCTGGAGCCCAGCTGCAACTCCAGACAAACTCGGGTCAACCACACTGCAGTCACAGGCACTGGCAGCCTCCTCAGGGCCACGGAGTTTGTGCTGTGACAAACCCAAGGAGATTCTCTTCCCATCATCGGGGTCCCTCAGCTGAGCACCCCATGTTCCAGCAGTGGGGAGGGGGATGTGTTTCTCCTCAGCTATAAGGGACACTTGTCTTTTTAACCTTTGGGCTAGTGGGAAAAATGCCTCCTTCAAATCCAACAAATCACTTCTGTCCGTGTGAGCAGGTTGGATCTGGCACTTCTGGAAGGAGTAAATCAGGCTGACTTGGTTGATAATACTGGGGGAAAAGACCTGGCTTTCAGGAACTATCCAGGCACTGAGAGGTGCCCCTCTGGTTTCTGACCTAAGGTACTGCCTGGCAGCACTGCTGTTGGTGGTGGGGTGTATGTAGATACAACCTTCAACCTCACTCTGCAGAAATATAGGCTGGTCCTGGTTGTGGTCATTTTGAAATGTTTAAATGGTTTTGAAACTAATCTTGTTTAATAGGCCCTTGAAACTAAACCCTAAACTCAGGTGAACTTATGGCCATGCCCATTTCTGCTTTCAGGTAATAACTTGTGATAAGAGCTTTGACAACGTTTTGGAAAAGTACTGAAAAGCTTTGGCTTATTAAAAAAACCTGTAATTCACCCTTGCTAGTAATTTTTGTGGGACTTTGAACTCTTTCTCCATCTCTCTCTTCCTCTCACACATCCCTGGAGGAAGCAGCCCCTTCCCCTGTGGTGCTGTGCCACGTCAGCCCTGTCTCTGTGGCCACAGCGTGCTCTGACTGATCTCTACATGAAGGTACCTCTGGGATGGCAGAGCCCATCCTGCAGAGAACTGCTTCCCCGGTGCTGGATTCCCCTGGGACTTTCACAGAGCCCTATATCCCTGTTGGATTTGTGTGGCTTTTTCTAAGCAAGATTGTGGCCACTCCCAGCTTTCCTGCTCTGCCCTCCCTGCTAAGATCATTTTCTTTCAGTGACCAAAGGGATGGCTGTTTTTGTTAAAACTTGAGGCCAAACCAGAGAGCCTCTAGAAATGCCTCTGCGGTTTCTAAGGGAGAATCGTGCACCTGTAAAATGACCTTACCATGTGCAGATGCCCCCAAAGGTGATGAGATGCTTTAATTATATTTGAAGCACTAGCTTTCTCTGGTGCTTTGAAGCAGGTTCCCAAAGAGAGATATTTAATCAAATTTATGTTTATTTCAGGCTTACCCTCTCTAGATCCATCCAACAGCTCTACAACTTCTTCTTCAGGTCCTTTGACAGGCTTTTCAGCAAACATACAAGGAGCACGGGTTTACCTTCAAGGGCCAGCGCCTGTTGGGACTCCCAGCTTTAACAGACAGCATTTTTCACCACATCCTTGGACAAGCGCAACAAATTCATGTAGGAACTTCATGGGTCTGTCTTAGTTAACTATAAATTCATAGCTATTGTCTTTAGTAGATTTCTAACTTGAGGGGAACTTACCCAGTAATGCACAGAATGCTTTCCAATTGCTTTTAGCAGCTGTGAGGATGGCGTGCAAATCCCAAGCTGTGCTATGTTGTGGGGTTTTTTCCCATGCCACTAGTTCTGGTAGCATTACTAAAGGCACATTTGGGCAAAAAAATGAGTCATTGTAGGCTCTTGAGAGGAGAGGGCATGGAGCTGTGGGGGAGTGGAGGTGATTACGCCAAGCTAAAGATTCCCCTCTAAGTAGTACGAGTGCAATATTAGGTGAAAATGTCATGTTTGCCATGGTTTGAAGTTATACTTGCCTCTTTTTTTTTCTTTTTTTCTTTTTTTTTTTTAAATTGGGATCTGGAATTATACTTAAAATGTTCCAAAATAATTTAACATCATCCAAGGTAACAGTGGGTTTTCCTCCTAATGGAAAGAACATGGAAGTAGCTTTACAGAAAATATGGGTCTTTGATTCAGAATCTTAGCTGAAGAGGTTTTTCATGTCACTGCATGCAACTTCATTGCCACTCTGAGTTTAAGAACCAAAATGTTCAAATGAGTGCTCAAAGGAAGTTGGATTTTCCAAGGAGAGTCAGTGACACTTCTGAAGTTGGCAGGACTTTATGCTCTTGGGTCACACCTGTGGCTTTGGGAAGCTGTCTGATTTCTCTTCTGCTGGAAGTGGTAGATACCAAAACCAGGCTGTTTAGATATTGATGGTATTTTGGCTGATGTTTTCACCTCTTCCTGAAACTCTTCCATGTTTCTTATTCTTTCTTGTAATTAATTTAGATACACTGCTATGTCATGAGAATGTCATGATTCTGATGGCTGAAAGCATTTGTGTTATAATGTTGATTTTAGAGTTAAAATAATTCCTAGACAGAATTTCTGTGAAAGACTTGAAGAATGCTTGCCAAAAAAGCCTTTAAAACGTTTTATCATTCGCTTTGA
Organism: Rhipidura dahli; assembly: GCA_013399225.1. NCBI lineage: Eukaryota > Metazoa > Chordata > Aves > Passeriformes > Rhipiduridae > Rhipidura > Rhipidura dahli. Next base: position 82,528 of record VXAC01007548.1, on the reverse strand, counting down.
GATAATATTGGGGAAATAATTGGGATGGCAATTACGCTTGCTACTTTGTGTGTAATTAAGCAAGAGAAATACTCTTTTCAGCAGGTGAATCTCCTATTCCATCAGTTTCCTCAGGATCATCTTCGCCCCTCTCAGCTGCTTCTGCACCTGCTAACTTGGGCCAGCCAAAAACGGGTAACGCCAATCCAGACCGGAAGGTGCCCCCTCCCATCGGCACAGAGAGGCTGGCCAGGATCCGGCAGGGAGGCTCCGTCACTCCCACGCCCCTGGGAACCAACTTCACCGCTCCCGTGGGTCACAGCGGCATCTGGTCCTTCGGGGTCAACAGCGTGTCTGGTGAGGGTCTCGTGCAGCTGCAGTAAAGAAACTGCCAAGGGAAGGAGTGTGTTTGAAAGGAGGGCTGGAGAGGAGGAAAAAAAAGGCCCACAGTCTGTGCTCCCATGTAGTGCATCCTCAGGGGAGAGCTGCCCTCAGTGCAGGGAGAGCACAGGTCAGTGGAAGCGATGTGGTTTCCCCTCCCGATGCTGGTGGTTCTCACCCAGCCTGGATCGAGTCTCTGGGCACATGTGAGCCTGCAATGGTGCAGGGACCTCATACAGAGTCCTCTAAATTCTTTAGAGTAAACAATTTCTATCTGTTAAGGGCGCTGTTTCCAGGCCTGACTGTTGGCTCCCTCTGCCCAAGTTTCTCTTTTGTTTTCTACTTATATTTTACAGTGTCAGCTGAGGTGCAGCTGAAGCACCCAGGGTCACAGAGCTGTGGCTGCTGGGTTTTGCACTGATTTCCTCATGACTCTTGAACAGTATGGGATAACTTCTGTTCCAGGCAGCCTTGGTTCCCAAATGACTTCAAATGACTTTGAAATGACTTTGAAACAGCTCAAATTTTACGTTCAGTTTCGTGGTAGTTGGGTTTTGTGGAAAGGAGGAGGTACAGCATTTGAGGTGTAGTGTTTCCACTGGTAACTTTCAATATAAACATTTGAGTCCTGTATTTGTTACATGCTTCAGTTAAGCCCTCCACACTTTGGTTAACTTCTGTCTCAGCATTGCTGTGTGTTTTCAAGTTTGTATGTGCTTACAGGTAGTGTTGGGAGCTCTGTTGGATTTTAGCTATTTTGCAGTGGACATGTGGAACTCACAGTTCATGGTAGTCCCCATCTTCTCCACCCTTATCTGGATACCTGAGATCCCTCTGTGGCTGTGTTTTCAGGGTGCCTTTGGGTGGACTTAGGTGTGTGCAGCTGCTGAGTTCTACTCAAGTGTCTGCAATGAATTTAATGAGCCACTTTTAATCTCTTTGCAGAAGGCTTGTCGGGTTGGTCTCAGCCTGTCATGGGAAGTCATCCAATGCATCAGCAGCTGTCGGACCCGGGCACATTTTCTCAGCATCAGCCAATGGAGAGAGATGATTCTGGAATAGTGGCTCCCTCGAATATTTTCCACCAACCTATGCCAAATAGTTTTGTGGATTTTTCTAAAGTAAGTTACAGAGAGTTGGGTTTATGAAATGATCTGGGCCTGACTTTCTTGCATCGCATGTTCTGCCTGTGTGCCTCTGCTGCCATTGCTCATCACCCCAGTTCTGAACTTTTTTTCATCCCAGAACTGAGCAGAAAATGTGCCCAAGCCTGGAGGCAGGTCTAAACAAAGCCAGAGTTTGTAGGTTGCAGATATTCTCTGCAGAAGTCCAGAAGGTCAGCAGCTGAAGGCTTTCATCACTCTCCAGTGTTTCGTCTCTCTGAAGCTCAGTTCTCCTGGAAATGTTTCACAAAGCTTGCTCAGCTCTTGAGGCTGATTACAAGTTTCCTTAATGCTTTCAGCACAAATCATGGCCATAATATCACATACCTTCCTTAGGGAAGTGGCAGGAGCAGAGGACTCCCAGCATATTTCAGAAGGAGCCATGGCATGTGCTCTTGGCATCTGCGTGGCAAAGCAGCAGCCATTCACCCACAGGAAAAGAATTCTCCTAATTGTGAAAAACTGCTCTGTAACTTGCTCTTTCTGAACAGGCAGAATTATTTTAGATGGCCATTAAGAATTAGAGAAAATCGTCAACCCAGAGTGTGTTTGGCTCAGTGCAGCCCTGTGTGCACTGCAGCTGTCCTGTGCTGCAGAGAAGAGGGAACACTGAGGTCACAGTGTTCAGCTGCTGGCCTGCCTTTGTGGGCTTATCTGAAAACTGTGGGTGCTGCAGCCTCTGCTAGGTGTAAGTTCAGAAACATGGCTAAGCTGGCTGGAATCCCCAGCTCTGAAGTCACTGTGTTCCATACTCTGCCCTGGTGTTCCCTCACAGTGCTGAGTTTCCTGACATTAGTGGAACATTTCCTATGGAGGTGACCTGACCCTGCGTGGTCCTACAGCCACCCTTCCCCACGTCCTTCACCAGTGCTCTCTTGTCCCCTCAGGGCCTGCCCATCTCCATGTACGGCGGCACTCTGATCCCCTCGCACCCCCAGCTGGCAGATGGCCCAGGAGGGCCCCTCTTTAACGGGCTCCATACTCCAGATCCTGCCTGGAATCCCATGATCAAAGTTGTCCAGAACTCAACAGAATGTACTGATGCTCAGCAGGTAGTGTGGCTGCCTTTCCCCACCTGTGCTTTCCTGGGGCTTTATACGGTGCTGTGATACCCAGTGTGGGCTGGGTGACACATTTGGTTTTTTCAGTTCTTTGAAACTGAATTAGGATTGGGATTGTTTGCATGACTTTTCCCTACAGTGTGTGTGTGTGTTCATGAAACATCCATGGCACTATCGGTACCAGGTAAAAGGAGCAGCATTTCAAGACTGCTCAGCCAGGTAATGGACTGTTACAAGTGAGAGGGTTTATATCCATGCTCAGCACCTTGCAGGTTGTCAGTCAGACCTTGGCCAGAGCTGGAGAGCTCCTGCCTTTGGACAGTCTGGTTGTATTTTGAGGGAAGCCTTATGCTCACCCTTTATGTTAAAGGAACCTTTATTTGTTTTTATAATAGATTTGTCTTTTTATTTCTTGCTGTAGATTTGGCCTGGCACCTGGGCACCTCACATTGGAAACATGCATCTCAAGTACGTCAACTGATTTAAGGGGGTCTGTCCTTTTTTAGCCTGGTTTGGGAATCTTTATGACCTTGAAGAACCCTGGGGATTTTTTTCATGTGCCTAACTATGCGATTTTCTGTGGGCTGTAACAATGGAATCTCAATTGCCCGTTGTATAAGAACAAATTGACTTACCTATAAAAACTGATTCTGTTCTCCAGTTAGTTTAGCCACTTCAAACTTAAAAATCAGACAAAACTAGTGCTTTTGGCTAAACACTACTGAATGCTCCTTGTATGCAGCAGAGAACTAGCTGATGACATGATTTTGACCTTTTAGGGTGGTAAATACCTGTATAATTGTTTACAGACTTAAAAGGAAAAGCTGAGTAAATTTCATGTCGTATAGTGGCTCAACTTTATGTAGCCTGTATTAATGTGAAATATTTACCTGAATACTCAATAAAAGGCAAACAGCATTTATAGGTTGTGTGTGAGAATTTTGGAAAGGGCTATATGTTGTTGTCCTCAGGAACTGCTGCCGTGCCTGGTGACGCATCTCCCCAGGGTCACATACTGAGCATGTGGCTGCAGTCAGGTTTGGGAGGGTTTAGAGCCACAGATGTCTGCAGAGTCCTTGCCCCTGCCACTTGTGAGCCTTTTATTGGTGTGAACCTGCTTCTGTGTTCTGTTTTTTTCCTTCTGGATTAGTTCTGCTGCTTCTGGCACTTTCTGCAGGTGGTCACCTGAGAGATCAGGTTTTGCTCGGGGCTAACAACAGGGGATAGGTGAATGCAGGGTTCCTACATCTGCCCAGAAAAGGATCTTAGAAAAGTGCTTCCCACTAGAGGAAAATGTAATTGATTCAGTTCTAAGCTTCTTGTAATGCTGTAAATCTGCTAAGAGCTCCTCAAGTCCTTTCTGTGAGGAAGAAGAGGATTTTTGCACACTGCTTAAGATGAACATTAATTCCTGACCCAGTTCTCCACTTTCTGCACTTGGACTGTGCTTATTTCTGCTTTTGCTTTGAAGCAATGCAGTAACTACACGGAATGTTGGATCCATTCCTTAAGCAGAAAACTCCAGTGCCCATAGTGTCTAATCTAATGGATCAGCCTCAGACTAGGTGGAGACTTCACCCTCTTCCACCTTACCCAGGCAAATCCTTACATGCAGCAGCAGAGTTTCCCCAGTAAAAACATAAAGAAGTACTGAAAACCCAAACTGCACAAGCAGCATCCACGTACCGCAGGCAAATCAACCTTGGAAGCACTCGTGGATGGTATATTCAGATATTTTTCTTGGTATTTGAGGACGAAATGCAAAAACAATTGAACTGCTGCTGCCCCACTGGTAATGCCAACACCAAAGGAGATACACAGAATCAGTCACAGAAAGGTTTGTGTTGGAAGTGGCCTTAAAGATCACCCCTGCCATGGGCAGGGGACGTGTCAGCGGCATCTGTATTGAAAACAAGCAGTGTTGTGGTGCAGTAGGTGTGTGCTCTCGGGGTGAGGTGCAGAGGAGGAGTAGGGTGCCCGCTTCTGTGGGTTCCTTGGCTGCAGCAAGCAGTGCCACCTCCTCCTGCCCCATCCTGGGGAGCCAGTGTCTCCTCATCCTGGAGGGCTGCAGCTCCAGGGCGGGTGGCACAGTCTACTCTGTGACACCAGGGGACAAGACTCGGGATGGAGATGGGGATGGGGCTGTCCCTGGAACAGCCTTGGTCGCCCCAGCCCTGCCTAATGGAGCCCTGCCTAATGCTCTTTGCTGTATGGATGCCTTGCTGGGTTCTCCCCTGTGCAGCTCCTTTCCTGGGGACACAAGCACTTGCTCTGGGCACCAGATCCGAGTGGTCCCAGCAGTCTCCACTGACGTGGAAAAGGGAACCCCAAAGGTCTGTAGGAAGATCCTTCTCAAAGTTCAGACCGTCACTGCCCCATGGTTACAGGGGGGCACAGGCAGAGGCAGGGCCTTGTGCTTCTGGGGCACAAGAAGCGCTGGTGGCAGTGCCAGGGGGATGGTGAGTGCAGTGCTGGTCCCTCAGGGCGGGCTGGGTGGATCCAGGGAAAGCATGGGGGTAATGCCAGAGTTTGTGCCCACCCAAGTTCACCAGCCCTGGATGGCAGGGCTCCCCCAGACCTATCCTCCCTCCCCCTTCTGACCCCCTGGGTCAGTCACTGAGCAGGTCCTTTTCTTTGCTGTCTGTCCTCAGGGAAGCATGTGCCTCATTCCTCAGCTGGGCATGTTTGGATAGAGCCACAGGTGCCCCCCCTGTGGGCACTGGCTTCATCGTGTGCCTTCAATTAAGCTTCTCTGGGGTGAGAGAGCCCAGCCTGGTGCTGTGGGGCCATGGCAGGCGTGGGCTGTGTCAGGTGTTGGCAGTGCTGAGCAGGAGCTCCGGGCTCACTGGCACCTCGGGCAGCAGCTCTGGGCTCCTTGGAGCCCTGGGCTGCATCCGCTGCAGGGAGCTGGTGCTTGGCTGCAGGGAAGGATGGGCAGGGGACAGCAGGGCCACAGACGTGGCACACAGGCTGTTGGGACCTCAGGCATTGCTGGCAGGCAGTGGGAACATGGGGAGGAGGCAGTGTGTGCCCTAGATGGACACTGCACCCCCAGCAGGCTGGAGGAGCAGGTGTCCCATGGAAGCCAGCTGTTGTCCTCTTGCAGGGAGCAGCAGGTGGTTGGCTGAGATGATGGGAACAAGTCCCCAGGGTGCCCACAGTGGGATACCCACCTCTTGCTGCTCCACCCTGGAACAGGGCACCACACTAAGCTGTTTCTGCCTGGCCAGCAGGCTGGGGCCTTGCTGTGTGCCCCAGGACTGGCCCTGCCTGCCAGGCAGCACAGGGGTGGCCTATGTTGGCCACCATGGGGTAGCTCTTGGGAGGCTGGACCCCATGTGCTGCATCCTGCAGAGCTCCAGGAGCCTGAAGGGGAGGAGTAATGTGGGGAATAGCTGCTGGGCAGGATGGGCGTCAAAGACTGCCTTGTGGGAAGCCCCATGGTGGCTCCAGAGCCAGATGTGTCCATGAGCCATGGCCGAGCACTGGGCCCCACCCCCTGCTCTGGGCTGAGGTGCTCAGGGGCGGGGGTGGCCAGGGCCAGCAGTGCCTGACAGCCCCCTGCTTTTGGCAGGTACCCGCATCATCTGCGACCGCAAGTTCCTGCTGGAGTGCAAGAATTCACCCGCGGCCAGGACCCCTCCCTGCTGCCTGCCCCAGACCCCCGGTGTCACATCCCTGGCCCAGTCCAGCCTCGTCAAGCTGGAGGAGCTCAAGGAGCGGAATGAGAGCGAAGAGGCCATGCCAGGTGAGCAGCCCAGGGCCGCAGCCCCTGCCCATGGACCACCTTCCAGGGGCATGGGACAAGGCAAGATCCCAATGTAGCCCCAGTTCCAGCTCCTGTCCCCTTTGCCTGCCCATGTATGCCAAGCCAGCCCCACCCTAACCCTGATCCTGTATCCATCCATGCCCTTGCAGATCAAGACCAGTTTGAGATGGACATCTGAGTTTCCATCTCCCCGTCTCCAGGCCATGGCTGGGCCTGTTCCTGGGCCTCGTGGAGGTGCTGGCACCGTGACCAGCTGGCTGCAGCCCTCTCTGTTGCTGGGGATGGACGTGTGACACCTCAGGCTCTAGCACAAGTGGCTGGTGCAATTGCCTAGGAGCTCATGCTTGATCAATAAACACCGTGAAACCCCTGAGCTAACCTGGTGTGTGTCTTTGTTGGGGCTCAGCAGGGTCCTTGCCCCCAGGGAGGGAAGATGAGCAGCACCAGGAGGGTGCAGAGGATGGCACTGCAGGTGAGGGGTGGTGAAGGCCTGGGGGTCTGTTCTCAGCTTGGGGGAGGCAGCTGGTAAGGCTGTCCCATGAATGTGGGGGGAACAGCACAGGAGCCCAGATAGGAGATGGGGCTGTGGCTGCAGCACAAACCCCTAGTCATGCCAGGGGCTGTTGGCACATTGGCCTCCCCAGCAAGCCTAGACCCCCTCCTGCAGCAGGACTGGGCTCTGGGGCTGCTCTAGGTCCCCCACTGCCAGATGAGGGGCCAAGCTGTGCCAGCCAGTGCACACATTACTGCCTGCTTCCAGCCAGCTGCTGATGATTCTTCCCTTGACATCCTGCCAAGGCCAGAACCCCTTGGCCAAGCCTGATGAAGCAGCCATGGCCTCACCCAGCAATCCCATCTCCTGCTGACCCTGGGAGACCCAGGACCACTCAGTGCCAGAACCCTCAGGCAGACAGTGGGAGGGGGCAGGTTGGTGCTGTTTATTAAACATAATGAATCGCCACTAAAATGTCGCAATGATTAAAATCCCCTTTTCTGGGATGAGGATTGGGAGGCAGAGGGGGTGCCCAGACTCCCTCGAGCAGCAGTGGCCCTGTTCCTGCCGGCGGCCCTGGGCAGGGGCTGCCCCGCTCACAGTCCACAGCCCCGGCCCTGGTGTCAGGGCTCCTGGGCAGGTTCGGTTGCGGGCTCAGTTGTGGGCTCGGTTGTGGGCTCGGCTGTGGGCTCAGTGTCAGCGCTGCCGTCCGTCTCTGTGGTGGGCAGGTCCCGTGTCTCAGCGATGAGGCGCTTGACACCCACCATCCACTGGCTCACCTCGTTCACGTGGTCCACCATCAGTGAGCGGTGGATCTCATCAGCTGCGTCCCAGTGCTGCTGCTGAAGCTCTGCCAGGACAGGGGACCCATCAGGGACACAGGATCCACTGTACCGCGGGTCCACTGCCCCAGGGCCTGCTGCTGGTGCAGACACAGCCCCCTTCACCTCGTACCTTGCACCAGGAGGCTCATCCTCTTCCTCACTGGTGCCGACAGCTTCCCCTGAGCCCACGCGTCCTCCAGCACTGTCAGCCGCCGCCCGATGTCATTGCACACTTGTTTCTGGAAGCAGAGGTGAGCTGGGAGCGAGGGGGTGTGCCCCCACCAGCTCTGGGGTGCGACCGGGGCAGGGGCGGCTCTCTTCCCCCTCAGGTCTCCTGAGAACAGGCAGCCCCTGCCTGGCTGCCCGGCTGCCGCCCCTCCTGCACCGCAGGGTCAGAGGTGACGGGAGGGGCCGCGACCTCACCTGCACCGTGGCCCGACAGGCGTCCAGGGCTGCCCGCAGCGGGGCGAGCACGGTGTCGGCGGACACGCTGCATTCCTCCTGCTCCGGGCACGCCGCGCTCGGCCGGCCCTCGGCCCGCGGGGCAGCGCCGACAGAACCCTGCGGGGGCGGCCCCAGCGCCCGGGGGGGCGGTGCTGCGGGGTCGGCGGGGGCACTGGGCGGGTCCTTGGAGGCACCTGCGGGACAGAGGCGGCGGGGCCGGGCCCGTCAGCTCCGACCCAGCCGGCACCGGGCCCCGCAGAAGGGGAGCCCAGAGCCCCGGCTCCGCTGGCCCCAG
>VXAC01007548.1:47060-61004 GCA_013399225.1 Rhipidura dahli | reverse complement strand
CCCTCGCCCGCCCTCCCGAGCACCTGCGGCTCCCCGCGGCCGCTGCCCCACACACTCCAAGCCCCGCCAACCTCGGCCCGCCTTTCTTCGCCTCAGTCAGGCCGCTGCCCCGCCCGCTCGATCCCGGCCCCGGGAGGCCTGAGGCGCCGCTCCGGGAGAGCTGCCTCGCTGTGGCAGCCCCTGGCAGGTGCTTTTGGGGTCCGGGAAGCGCCGGCGGGGTCTCCCCGTTCGGATCCCGGCCCGTAGTTCTCCCGGGGGAAGGAGGGGACGGCGGGGAGAGGCGGCGATCGGCCCCCGGAGCGGCGGCGGCGGCGGGAGCGGCACCTGAGGGGACAGCGGGGCTCGCGGAGATGAGCGGAGAAGGGCCGGGATTGGCTGGGCAGGGCATGCCCTCGGGCTGTGATTGGCTGGGCCGGGCCGCGCGGCACTGGCAGGAGGGTATAAATAGGGTGCGCAGGTGGGCGCTGGCGGCAGGGACGGGAGTGGAGGCGGCGGCGCCGTGCGGGGAGCGCCGGTGGGCCGGGATGGGGCTCCCGCCGCTGACCGGGCCTGGTTCTGTCGGTGCCCGGCGGGGAAACGGCTCCGTCCCGCCCGCTGCGCCCCGCGGAAGTCAGGCAGCGGCGGTGCCAGACGCTGGTGCAAGGCTCGAGTGCGCGGTGGGGGCACCGGCCGCTGCCCAGGGGGTCCCGCGAGTAGGGGCGGAGGGATGCGGCCCCGCAGGGAGCTACAGTTAAAGTAACTTTAAAAACAAAGGGAATAAAGCTGTTTTAGTCTATTACTATTATTTTATTCTACTTTTATTTTCTCTTATTAGTTTATTCTTTATTCTATGATGCTATTTTGGTACTCCAATAATTTTTAAATTGCATTAATGGGTTATTGTGCTATTGAACTACTGTACTTTTATTCTATTCTTATTCTATTATTAGATACATAATGTTTATTAAATAAAAGTTGTAGAATTCGGACTGAACCACCGATTGTGGGGCTAGAATTGGTCAGAGGGGACATGAAAGCCCTAGGGCTGGAGTAAGTACCCTGGGACTGGAGCCGAACCCAAACCAATTTGGAGCTGAAATAGAAGGCTGGGGCTCTGGAGCTGAAATAAATCCTGTGGGCAAAGGGAAGACTGCAGCTTGGGGACTGCAGTAGCTGCCTGGGGGGTCCCATCTCCCCCAGTGGGACCAAGCACACTGGGGATGGCAGGGCAACAGAGGAGTACGAGGTATGAGAAGGGAGGCCTTGTCTACTCCTCCCTTGCCCTACTTTTCATTCCCTTGCCTTGTTCTGCTTCTGCCTCCTTGTTCAACCCTTACCTAAGCCTTTTCTTACCTTATCCTCCCTACTACTCCCTTGTTTTGTCTTCCCTTTCTATGCACAAAAAAGATGCATTGTTTCTTCATTCTTTAACCCTGTCTCACTCTTGTTTAAGGAGCCACAGGTTTAAAAACTGACCTGGTTTGGGCAAATCAGGCAAAATGCGTGGCTCAGCAGGGAAAGGACCTGGGGGACACCCCAAGCCACCCACAGGAGATGGGGGACCTGTCACACCTGTGACTGGGAGGTCGCTCATGGAGCTCCGCTGGGCTGTGGGGGCTTGGCTCTGCACCTGTCACAGGGGTTGGCAGCACCAGGAGTAGCCAGAGGGAGCAGGAAACATCAGAGCTGCAGAAACATCTACAATGACCTTTAAAAAACAGCTCTGGCTTAATGAGGCAGGTGAGCAAATCCCTGCCCTGAGCAGCAAGCAGAGACAGGAGTCACAGCAGGGGACAGACAGATTTATTATGTTTCTGGGAGCAGCGCCATTACATTTTGCTGGGGATAAGGTCACCCCCCTGCAGCCAGAGCAGAGAGATGGGCTCGGATGGTTATTCAAAGTGATGGGAACAAGAAGCTGCAGCCAAACCCCCAGGATCTGCTGCCAGCATGGGGCTCCGTGGGTCGCTGTGGCAGACGTGCAGCCAGCCTCTGCCAGAGCCACTTCCACAACATCTTTCCAGCAACATTCTCAAGGGCCTGGGCATGGTGCAGGAGTCAGTGCAGCCTCTTGGCTCCCACCGAGGAAGGAAGGGCGTAAGACAAGAATAAATACAGCTTTCAAAGTCACCCCGACACCCCACCCACTGCTGCACAGCCTGGTGAAGGCATTGACGGAAGGAAATCTGTCAGCCGGAATCCAGCAAAGGAGCAGCCATGGCCGAAGGGGTTTAACACTGACTCGTTCGTATCCTGATCTCCTCCACCAGGCTCTCCCTGCGAACATTGACCTGCACAGGGGGAGCAAAAAGTTGCTTCAGTACAACTCCAACAGTTTGACACGTCACCACAGTCATGGCCCTGTGGTTCAGGAGGTCACACAAAAGTGTCACCAGTCCCTCTACAGGGATCAAGTGGGCTGCAGCAGCCACAGAGCTGAACCCGTAAGAGCAGGTACCCAGTAAGCCCTTCTCCTGGCTGTGAGAATGATTCTCTTCCTACTCTTTCCTATTGGTTCCAAAGCCACTGATCTAGCTGATCTATGCAGGGATCTAGCCAGTGACCTCTGCACTGATTCCAGCGCTGCCCGTTTTGGGAATCTGTCCTTAGATAACAGGCACAGAGCAGCCTGGCAGTTCAGGGCTAACCAAGCTCTGTTCAGTCTCGCTCACTGCAGGAGTGCACCACCAGGACCTTCACTGACGGTCCCATGTCATGGACTGAAGGCATGAGCAGCTATGCAGGCCACTGAATCACCCCTCTGTGCTCCAGGCTCCTGAACTGAGGAGTTCAAGGAGGCCACATGACAGGAAACTCTCCAGAGCTTGAGACAACAGCATTTCATTACTCTAGGAAGCTGCATGGGGCAAAGAACTGCAGTATCAGGTGTTACAGAAGTTGCTGGAGCTACCACTGGGTCTGAAGGGCTGGTCTGGAGGGTCGCATAGCCACCCCCACCATGGCAAGCTGCCACAGGCCATACCTCCTCCCTGGTTGCCACAATCCGCAGCTTGACAACTCCATCTTTGAGCTCCTGCTCACCCACAATGGCAACAAGAGGGATGCCCGTGTCCTCACAGTACTGCAGCTGATTCAGCAGCTTGGGGTTCTTCTTGTACAGCATCTCTGCCTGGGAGAAAGCCAGAGCACAGCACCATCGTCAAACTAGGATGTTTCACTGGACCCCTTCAATCAGGCACTGCTGGGCCAGTGTGGTGAGTGTGAGGTTGTGTGGCGGGGAGAGGATGGACTCATGGAGAAAGCTGGGCACCAGGTTCAACAAGGCCAGGTGCTGGGTCCAGCACGTGGACCACAAACCCACATGAATTGCTCCAGGCTGGGGGCAGACTGGCTGAAAAGTGTCTTGTGGAAAAGGACCTGGGGGTGGTGGTTGACAGCAGCTGAACACAAGATCAGGTGTATCCAGGAGGGCAAGAAGGCACCTGGCTTGTACCAGCAGCAGTGTCCATCAGGACCAGGGCAGGGACAGTCCCTCTGTCCTGGGCACTGGTGAGGCCACAGCTCAAATCCCACGTTCAGTTCTGGCCCCCTCAAGGCAAGAAAGACACTGAGGTGCTGGAGCATGTCCAGAGAACGGAACACAGCTCCACAGTCTGGAGCACAAGTCTGATGAGGAGCAGCTGAGTGAACTGGGAGGACTCACCCTGGAGAAAAGGAGGCTCAGGGAGAACCTTCACACTGTCCACAACTCCCTGATAGGAGGGTGGAGCCAGGTGGGGGTCAATCTCTTCACCCAAGTAACAAGTGACAGGTAAAGAGGAAATGGCCTCAAGTTGAGCCAGGGAAGGTTCAGGTTGGATATTAGGGAAAATGTCTTCCTCAAAAAGCCAGTCAGGCCTCGGCACAGGCTGCCCAAGGCAATGGTAGAATCACCATCCCCAGAGGGATGTAACAGACATGTGGTGTGGCACTTGGGGACGTGGTTTAGTGGTGGCCTTGGCAGTGCTGGGTGAATGGTTGGACTCAGTGGTGTCAAGGGCTCTTTCCAACCTAAACGCAAAGGATTATGCCAATGAGTAATACCATAACAGAGCTCAAAGGTGCTGACAAGACACTGCTTATCCTGGGAATCACCAGGACATTAACCCTAGTCCATGTCACCTGGGGTGTCCCTACAGGGCCAGGAGCCCAGCAGAGCACCCAGGCATTGCTCTCCCCTCAGTGAGCCAGTCTGCCCTGCTGCCTGCTTTGGGAATCTGTCCTGAGATAAGGCACAGAGCAGCCCTTGCAGGTACAGGGCTAACCAAGTCCTGCTGCCCAGCCCTTCCTGGAGGGTCCATGATTTGGGATACTGGGAAGAGGAAGGCTCTATTAAGGAAAGGAGTCTGCTCCCTACCTGCTCCCTGTAACTCCTCCCCAAAGCCATATCTGGTCCATTCCCAGACACAGACTGAACCAGGCAGCTCTTGACTTTGCCATCACCCAGTCATACCTTGATTCCAGCATCCCACAGTTCAGAGATGAGCTTCAGTCGCTCTTCAAGGAGCTTTTTTTGGGCAGAGGCCACCAGCACCTGTGTTTCTGTTGTCCTGATCTTTTCTTCGGAGGCCTAGAGAGTGGACAAAACTCAAAGATGCCACAGACATACCAAGATACCTGAGATTCTATGAGCAGGATGGGTTCTAGCAGTGAAGAGGACTGGGTTCAGAGGGATGAACAGCATGAACTCAGAGTCAGGGAGGACTCACAGATCCCATCCTAGATCAGAATCTCATTTTCTGCAGTTGTTCCATGATGTGTGCTTAACACAACCTCCCTCCTGTTTCTCCACATCCAAGGGCCTCCTAAATATCTGCTCTAAGCAGCTCAGGAGCAGCACACCGAGGAGAAGGTGGACATGGGCAGCTGTCTGCTCTACAGCTGAGCTCCTAACTATGGGTTAAACAGCAGCAAGCTGAGATGCTCCACCAGTCCCTGTGGCAGATGCTGGATACTCCATGTGGCATTTTCCTGCTGCCTTGCTGAAGGGAGAAGCCTTTAAAAGGTCACCTGCAAAGGAACAAACCTGGCCAGGACTGGAGGTGGTGGGGGAGGAATTCAGCTCCTATTTAGAAATTCCAGTTGTGTCTGGCTGCCAAGAGAGAACCAACACCAGACTTCTGGGGGAGGGGAACATGTGGCCACATTTTGGGAGCTTACAAAGACCTATTTAACACCCATTGATTGGGATGGGGAACAGTACAACTCTGAGGAGGAGGAAGAGGAAAAAGCTATCTGGGAAACCCCCCTAGAGGCACTGTACTTCCTGCCCTGGAACATATGATCCCTGTCTGGTCTCTGTAGTGCCATAGGCAAGACAAATAGATGTGTGAGGCTGCTGCCTCCATTGCAGAACAATGCTGCCTTGCAGTGAGGACGTGGGCTCACATGGATGCCTAATGCAGTGGGGAACACCAAGGTACCTGCCCTAGGTACCTGCTACTGCTGAGGATTAAAGTGCCCCCTCCAGCTGCAGCTGCAGCAGCCATGTCTGAGGGCTTTGGGAAGAAGGGTCTTGTCTTCAGTGGGAGCCTCAGATATCTTCTGCCAGGCCAGAGAGAACTGGAGATTACACCCTGCCTGGCTTCTCCAAATGCTGGGGCAAGGAACACTCACTTCAGCATCTGCTGGAGTGGGGGATTAACCACACTTAGCTGAGCACCAAAGGCACCTACCTCCAGCCTCTGTTCCAGGATGGAGAAGATGCGCTCGATCCCAATGCTGACCCCCACACAGGGCACCTTGCGGCCTTTGGGATCAAACATCCCCACCAGCCCGTCATAGCGGCCGCCTCCGGCCACGCTCCCAACGCTGACCGGCTCCTCCACGTGCTCGTTCTCCTGCTGCAGCAGCACAGCCTCAAAGATCACCCCCGTGTAATAGTCCAGGCCCCGTGCCAGGCTCAGGTCAAAGGAGATCTGCAGGGCACAAGGGAGGCCCCGTCACCGGCTGCTCAGGGGCCCGCCAGGGCGGCACCCCCTCCTGCCCCCACACCTCCTCACCTTCCCTGTGATGCCAAACAAGGTCAGGTACTCAAACAGCAGCTTCATGTCCCCCAGCCCTTCCTTGGCCAGCTTGTTCTGGGACAGCTTTGGGTCCTGGAGAAGCCGCTCGATCAGGTCCAGCCCACCTGTGGGGACCAGCCATGCCTCAGGAGTGCCAGGGCAGCAGCACCCACCACGGTGGCCCTGGCCAGTCGGCTGTGTGCCCTGCACCTTCCATCCCCAGCCCACAACAAGGCCAAGGGCACCACCCTGTTGTGCTCACCATGGAGCTGCACATACTCCCCAATGCGATCCGCAGCCTCGGGAGAGAGCCCCTTCTCTCCCACCATCTCACTCCTCACTTCTTCCCACGGCACCTGTGAGGGGAGAGAAGGGCATCAGCCTCTGCACAAGGGACATGGGCTCTCCTCTACATGGCAAAATCCTGTCATCATGGTTAGAAGGTGCACGAGAGAAGTAGCAGCTCTCAGAGCACAGTCATGTGTGCATAACTCCATTTCTGGCACAGCCTGTTTATAACCCAACCCTACAAAAATATTTTTCATTTGATTTCTGGCCAGAATCGAATATCAGCACTGTATAACCACCAAGTTTGAGAGCCATCTTGCTGCTGTGGTTTTCCTGGTTAGGTACTTAATCATAAACACCACTCAGGAAAGTGTTGCTGGTCATGGAAACCAGGGAAAGGTGGGAACAACTTGATGCTTATCAGCATTTTCCAGCCAGTTCTCACAGACCATGGTTCATTCACTGAAACTCCAGCAGCAGCAGTTGCAGCCTGGAGTTCCAGCCCATACCTTGTCCAGTTTGTCAACGCTGGAGCAGATGGTTCGGAATTTGCTGTCCGGGACCCCACAAACTGCAAACATCCCATCAAGGATGCGCCGGTCGTTGACCTGGGAGAGAGGGAGCAGCACATCAGGAATTATGAACTCAAGCAGATGCTTCAGCAGTGTCCTGCTTCATTCCCCTCTAATTTTAAGCATGGAAGAGAATACAGGAGATATCTGCCAAAGGGTTTTTTTGCTATTTGCAATTTCTTTTTCCCATTCTCGGGGAGCTGAGCTTCCCAGAGCAGACCAAACAGTACAACTGACATCTACCAAGCCTGGGCAGAGCCATCACATTTCCCTCTAGAGCCACAGACACAGAGAAAAAAACCCATCAGGGCCTATGAGTCCTCTCATGTGGACATGTACAAACAGCTCAGGAACAGACCACAGCCAAGGACACGAATTCAGAGTATTACCCTACACTCTCAGCGTAAGAGCAAAGGAACATCTGATTATGTTAAATCCTCAGTGATGATTTTTTTTGATAGTAAAGTGCATTCTGTAGCTTAATTATGCTCTGTAAGAGTATGTAATTGAGGCCCAAGACTCAGCTGGATTCAACATTTCCAGGGCCTCACCACCCCTACAATAAAGAATTTCTTCCTAATATCTATGTAAGCAGGTCATTGTCATATTCACTGCCTGCAGTCTACAATTAGTCAGAAACAAAGAAATTGCACAGGAATTCAGAATCCTCCAGCATCAACATGAACCAGAAAGTGCCTTGTGGGAGAGAAGAACAACCATAAGCAGGTTATTCTGCTGCTCCCCACTGCAGGAGTGTCTTCATCTTCAAAGGCACCACTTTCACCACTGCCCAAACACCCAGTTCCTTCATCTCATCCCAGAGAGGTTCAAGGGGAAGAACCTGGCTGCTGCCCCATGGGGCTGCAACAGGAACACAACACCCAGCCTGCAGTGCTCACCTCCCTGCAGTGCCCAGCTCCAGGTCTCTCACAGATCCCACTGCCCTCCTGTGCATCCAGCACTCCTACCCATTGCTCTCCTGCTCCTGTGCACCCTTCTCATCCTGCCTCACCTACACATCCAGCACCATTTGCTGCCACTCCAAGGGAACAGAGTTGTCTGGAAGCGAACAGCAAGCTCAGCCTACAGCAGGGCACAGCCCTTGTTCTGGAAAATGCTTCAGCTCCAAAAAGGACTTGGTGGAAAAGCAGGATTCTGCAGGCAACACCACACACACTGAGCAGATGTCCCTGCCAAGGAGACATCAGGAGCTAGGATAAGGGCAGAAGTCCTGGACCAAAGCCTGTTTTACTGCAGGCAGTGAATATGACAATCACTTGCTTAGATGGATATCAGGGAGAAATTCTTTATTACAGGGGTGGTGAGGCCCTGGCACAGATTGTCCAGAGAAGCTGTGACTGCCCCACTCCTGCAAGTGTTCAAGGCTAGGCTGGACAAGGCTTGGAGCAGCCTGGGGTAGTGGAAGGTGTCCCTGTCCATGGTAATGGAACTGGATTGTATTTAAGGTCCTTTCCAACCCAGTCCATTCTATTATTCTAGCTGGCTGCTAGAATTCTGCAAGGGACTGTGGTTAGTTCTGGAGAGAACAGTGTTAGCTGCAGCCTCAGGAAAACTCCTGTCATTCCCAACTCAAAGCAAGTCCAAGTGGAGGTCCAATCTTTAGCATAAGAGGAAGCACAGTTGCTTCTAGGCAGAGAGGGATGAACTTCTGGGTCAGGCCTTAGAGGGGGAGCAGGTAAAAACAGATCCCTGTGTAAAACAGCAGGAACAATGACCATTGCTTTCCACCGTGGCACACAGAGAACCCACCCAGTCTCACCTTGATGACAAAGTCTCCAAGCTGCAGGTCACTCAGGATCTCGTGCACAATCTTCAGGCACTCAGCATCGGGAATCATTGGGTCAAACTGCCCGGCAATGTCAAAGTCCTGGGGGCAGAGGAAAAGGCAGAGAGCAATTCAGCACCACAGCATGGCTGCAGCAAAATAGCTTCAACTGCTGGTAACAGCAGCTTGTATACAAAAACTAACAGAACTGGAGTGTGAGGGAGCACTATCCCTTACACACTGGATCCAGAAGGGACTGGATGTGGATTAGGACCTCTGCCATGGCAGGCAGCAATGCTCTCATGTCCACTGCATTTCTAAGAGTTTGCACACTGTGACCTGCTCCCCTAACCCAGCACTTGCTGTGTGACACTCTGAAACAGAGATCCTCGAGAAACAAGAGAAAGGATGAGCAGCAGTAAATAAATAGAACAATGGAACCAGAAAGGGAAGGAAAAAACTACTTCTCATTTGTTACAACCTAAGTGCCAAATGTTTTGCCTTGATTCTCAGGATGCTTTTTTAAATACACCTGCCAATCAAGTTAATGATTAGGGAAGGCAGGAGAAACAAAACCAAAGTTTCAACTGCTAAGACAGAAAAAGGAATCAGGAAGCCTGAGTAGTCCTCACCAGGGATTACCACATGAACTAGCACATAGAAGAACCAAAGCCCAACATCCAGACGCTTTATTAGGCTGGTATCCCACGACTGGAAACAACATCAATGTTCAGACAGAAATAAAACACAGAAGCAACAGGAGAGCCCTTCCTCAACTCCTGTTTAGGAATCCCCAAATGCAAAGTCTTCAGTGAAATTTTGGGTACAAGAATAATTTTTGTTATGTGGATATATTTGAACAGGGCTTCACCAAGCTTTCAAAATAAACTGGGGCATTGGAGGAAGGAAGACGTGGGATCACACGGGTAATTCCTGATCAGCTGAGTGCAAAAGGGGCTGATGCAATCCCTGGGAAAGTTGGGTGAGGAAGTACAGGAAGTGTACAGGAAATCAGGAAAGTCCTGATATCGCTGTAAATGGCACTGATGAAATCTCACTGAAAAAAACAAGGGCTAGTGAATTATATTGAAGAAAAACTGAAGGAAAAGGTACTAGGCTGAAAAAAGAATGAAAACATCCACAAGGAGAGAAGGTAACAAAGGTAACAGAGCTTGATTCACATGGTCTAAGGAGGGGAAGATTTCTCTAAACATTTCCCAAACGTTTACCTGGGAAAGGGGATGAAAACATATCAAGGGATGACAGCTACCGTTTAAAGAGCTCAACTCTTTTAATGAGAGGAAGGAAACAATCAGGTACAAATAAGTTTAGCCTGGATATAGAAGACCATTTCTAGCTATCCTAGGAGTGAGATCTTGGAGTAGGAGATGAGACAGGAGGCAATGACCCCAAGTCACCTGGAAATGGGAATCACCAAGACAAAGCTGGAAGGTATTCCCAGGGGTTGTATAATGAAGTAGGAATATTCTCAAACAAAAAAAATTGTTTGCAATATGGGTCCCTGGGGACTGTGTCAGTAGAGCAGAGCAAAGCTGTTCCTTGGGGCTACTATGAGAGAGCCACAAAGGAAATTGCTTTGTTACTTGCTCTGTAACTTGGCCTCTGGGTTTTCCCTTCCTTTGAAGTTAAAACTGACTAAACAGGGAACAGAACTAGCGAACACTACTGCCTTGCCTGGTTTGTACGTCCTGCTAACACACCCAGAGCTGAACTGTTGCCAGATTTGGGATTAGAAGGAAATTTTTCCTGGCCACCCATCTGACAAGCACTGTGGGATGGAGCAAGGACCTGCCCTCCCACATATTGCAAAGGAGGTGATACCTGGGGGCTCTGTGACAAAGTTCCACACCACGCCAACACCATGTCACAGCTGCCATGCCCACTCTCCCACTCTCCAGATGTTTTTCACACTCATAAGGACACACTAAGAAGATCAGTGGATCCTTCAGAGCTTTCCGAAGCCACAGGGAAGGGTAACCCAGCATTCTATCCTGTATTTTGACAGTGCTATGTGTCCACAGGTGCTGCCCAGCCCACAGCCTGTCCCAGCAGTGCCCTTGGCCACAGTCAGACTCACACACTGGTAAAACTCCCGGTAGCGGCCCCTGGTCATGGCGGGGTTGTCCCTCCTGTACACCTTGGCAATGTGGTAGCGCTTGATGTTGGTGATCTTGTTCATTGCCAGGTAGCGAGCAAAGGGCACCTGAGGCAGAGAGTTAAGGATGGCAACAAGAAGGGATCATCCCCCCCAAGTTATCAGTCACAGGCAGCGCTGGGTTCTCACTGTCTCCCCACCCAGCACCCATGGGGCAAAGGACTGCTAAGAAACAGCTCCCCAAGGTTTCCACATGTGCTCTCTGCCTTTAAGTGTCCCCTCTGGCTTCTTCCAGCAGCAGCTCAGGCTGGATCTCAGTCTCACATGGGCTGTGTACTGCAGCAGCCTGGTCTGGGAACCCTGCTTGGGAGAAACCACACTCAGTACAGATCTTCTTTACTTCCACACACACGGGGCACGAAGCTGTGTCAGGGGAGGGTCAGGCTGGGTATCAGGAAAAGGTTCTTCCCCCAAAGGGTTACTGGGCACTGGCACAGGCTCCCCAAGGAAGTGGTCATGGCACCAAGCCTGAAAGAGCTCAAGAAGCATGTGGAAAACACTCTCAAGCACATGGCTGGAGTGTCCTGTGCAGGGTCAGGAGTTGGACTCGATGATCCTTGGGGTCACTTCCAACTCAGGATATTCCACGATTCTAAGCATTCCTTCACCAAACAGAAGCTATGCACAGTAAACAACTGAGCAAGGGTTCTGCACCTGGTGAACCACACTGCCTGCTCATCCTCCCCCTGTCAGTTTGGGGTCCTCCCTCCCCCTCAGGATAGCACTGCCCCAAAAGGAGGACAGATAAAGCCCCTTAGCACCAGCTGTGGCAGGATACTGTCAGGTCATAGCGCAGGGACAGCAGCTCTCCTCCCTGATCTTTTAGATCATAGATGAGCTTCGAGTCTTCACCATATTTCCCTGTTAGCGTCTCCTACAACAAAACAACACAAGAACAAACAGCATCTTCAGTGACAGGGGATCAGAAAACAAGGAGAGAAAGGGAGAACACCTAGGAGCTGAGGCAGGAAACTCAACCCTCAAGACTTTCAACTGCAGGATCCTCACCAGCTCAGCCAACCTGCTGTGTCCTCACCCACCTTCAGCTCGAACACCGGCGTGTCGATGACTTCGGCGCCGTGGCGCTTGAAGCACGAGATGATGGCATTGAAGGCCCTCTCACGGATGGCCATTTGCTTGGGGCCATAGTCCCGTGTGCCCTGGGAGGGGAGGGAAGGAAAGGAGCAAAGGACACTCTGGGTTAGAGGCACGACCTGAAAAAGATGCCAGAAGCAATGTGAAGAAGCTGCCATACTGCTAACAAAGCCAGAGAGACCAGATCCAGACACCAGGTATTGGTAAAAAGCAGCACTAAAAATATTGGAAAACATCAGGACACAGCTCAGACAGAGTCTGCCATGGCCTGCAGAGCAAAACGTAAATCAGGAGTTTCACAGGAGCTAAACAGATCCAGCAGTCAGAGTTCAGGGCTTTCGAGCCTGACAGCGCAGCCAGGACCTGTCCACAGCTCTGATTCAGACCTATCAGCCAGACCCCTGCCCAATGAGCCACCCCACAGGTGGAAACAGAGGACAGATGCTCTGAAACTGTGGAACAACCAGCAGCTCTGCAATTTCCAAACATAGAGAAAAATCATCTTTCAAAATGCAACACCTGTGAAACATCTGTCTACAATTCACAGAGGCATGCTCCCTTCCCATTTCTTGGGTGTTAAGGATCACTGAATTATTTCAATGACCACCTTAATGCTCTCAGTAATGTAAAAATCATTGTCAGCTAGCTAGACCTCCAACTTCCACTTTCTGGCAGCTAGGCAGGAGGAAGCACCCCTACCCACAGGTCACTCAGGTGGCTTTCAGCTGCCACTGACAAGCCTGAAATGGGCTGGAAACTCAATTGTGTTTCTCTGGCACTCAACAGGGCCGCAAAATCCCCTTCTCCACGCTTTTAAACAGTGAAATACCCTTCCACTTTCCAGGTGTCACACCATAATTACATTTAACAAAACATATCATAAAGGAAAGGGACAAAGGCAATGTTTTTGGGACATTTAAATATTGGGTATAAATTCTTCCCTGTGAGGTTGCCCACAGAAGCTTTGGCTGCCTCATCCCTGGAAGTGTCCGAGGCCAGGCTGGACGGGGCTTGGAGCAGCCTGGGACAGTGGAAGGTGTCCCTGCCCATGGCAGAGGTGGAATGAGATAAGCTTTAAGGTCCTTCCAACCCAAACCATTCCATGTTTCTTTGATTTCCTATGTCAGTGGCATCACCACAGCTGGGTTTGTTTGTGAGCATATTCATAACTGTCTCCATGCAACAGCAAGGAAACAGCTGAAACATTCAGGTTACAAAGTATTTCAGCAGAAACTGCATTATGGACACACTTCTTAGGGGCCTGGAGACTGAAAAAGTACTTGTGAAGGAAGGGTCCCTCCACAAGAGGACACAGAAATTCCAGCAGCTGGCCAGACCTACTCAGTAAATGGGATTACTCAGCCCCTCAGACTAAGGGGAGATAGGAGCCCTCTCACACTGGGCAGCTACAATAAAGCTTGATTAAAAGGGAATTTCCTGACCACACCAGCAGTAGCTGGAAAATTACAGAAGCACCCAGAAGTCTCGAAGGCAGTGGGTATTGAGCTTGAATGCTGTCAGGGGATGTTTTCATCCTGCTTCCCCTTGCTGCTAAAAGTGAAAGGGAAACCAGAAATGCGAACAAAGACAGGTGTGGCCATGCTGGACTTCTGCCCACAGATGTGGGGGGTGCTGGCTGCATGTATGGGGGGAGGACATGCCTGCAGAGAGCCACGGGAGTGTGCTGCAGGGAGTTACCTTTGGGGTCTTGAGCACAAACTTGTGTTTCCCCTCATCTTCCCCCAGCTGTGCCTTCATCTCCAGCAGCTTTGCCACTTCCTTTGCAATCTGGGTGTGGAACAAGGAGGGAGCTGGGGATAAGACCACCCACCAGGTGCAGCCCAGAGCCCTCCCCAGTATCTTCAGCCTCAGCATTTCCAGTGTGCCCGGACTCCACAACCTCAATACACGTGCTATTCCCAGTTTCACAGCAATCAGAGGGACATTCCCTGCTCCGCTCCAGTACTTCCCACTTCTGATACCAGCACCTTTATCTCGGCAACGCAAACACCCCCACCATTTCCTGACTCCCACGACCCCATT
>VXAC01007548.1:0-46982 GCA_013399225.1 Rhipidura dahli | reverse complement strand
CAACACCGCCGGCGCCCTAGTTCTCGTTCCCCGCCCCTCCCAGTCACACCGCTGCTCCCGCAGCACCCCGTTCCCAGGAATACCCGGGTCCCCGCACCTCGTCAGGATCGGCCTTGTCCTGCTTGAGCCGCCTCACGGTGTCCGCCTGGGCCCGCACCGCCGCCTCCTCCGCCATGGCGGGTNGCGCATGCGCAACTCCCGCGCCACTGCCGCGCCCACACGACGCCGCGGGAGGAGGGCCGCGCACGCGCAGCACCAACACCGCGGGGAAATAAAAGCCGGAGGGTGCGGTTTGGGTTTATAAATGTATTTTTGGGGTGGTTTTTTTTTAATATATAAAAATACAATTTCTCCAGGTGCGCCCCAGCCTGCGCAGCTGCTCCAGCCGCTCGTTGTGCCCCCTCAGTGATGGGACACGTCCTTCCTCCAGGACAGGACCGCAGCTCCGCGCCCGCCGGCTGCGGGTGGGGACCGACCCCGCCGCCCAAATAGGGGCGGGGGTGCCCTTCCACTGCTCCTCTGGCCCCATGTCCTGAGCTGGCAGGTGTCAAACACACCACGGATTCCCCCTCCCAAATCTGGAGTTCTGCCTATCCTGCTTGAGCTGCACCACATCCATCTGTGCCTATGCCACCACCACCTACAGTGATGGAAATGGAGGTACAGGGACTGCAGTACTAGGAACCCACAAACATGACCCATCCTTCAGAGAAGCTAACCAGAAGGTTAACCTGGCGACTGCACCGTACATAGCTTTTAAAACCCTCTTGCTCCTCTGTTCTCACTGCCAGTGGATGTTACCCCAGCCGCAGCTGGCAGTGAATAGCTGAGGGTGCTGGAGGAGGGTTCCAGCTGTACAGCAGCTCAGCCAAGCAGCTCCAGCCAGAGAAGTCCTCAGGGCTCCAGCCTTCTCCGGATCTCATCAATAAGCTTTTCTCTGGGGATATCAACCTACAAATCAAACAGAGACGGGGAGGTAGCAGCATCAGAGAAGAGCACAGTTTAAGGATCAAGTGAAGATACTAATGCAGTTTGTGACTGGTTTTCTGGAACCACCCAACAGACCTGTGCTGTGGCTTCCCAAAGGAATGCTGAGGGAAAACCCAGAGCTCTTCAGTGATCTCTAGAGCTTGGAAGTACTTTAAAACCTGATGTAAAAGGGCATTCTCACCTCCGCTCTTGTTGCAACATCTCGCAGCTTTACAACTCCATCTGCCAGCTCCTGCTCTCCCACAATGGCAGCAAGGGGGATCCCAGTGTCCTCACAATACTGCAGCTGCTTCAGCAATTTAGGATCCTTCTTGTACAGCATCTCTGCCTAGGAAGGAGTGGGAAGAGTGAATCATTACCCCAACTTCAATCTGACAAATACTGCAGTAAAGCACCAATACCAAACCCTGCAGCAATCAGTTGCCTTTACTGCTCTAGGCTGTTCTTCTCCTCTGCCTGCCTAGATCTAAAGGTTGGATTTGATGATGNCAACCCAAACCATTCCATGTTTCTTTGATTTCCTATGTCAGTGGCATCACCACAGCTGGGTTTGTTTGTGAGCATATTCATAACTGTCTCCATGCAACAGCAAGGAAACAGCTGAAACATTCAGGTTACAAAGTATTTCAGCAGAAACTGCATTATGGACACACTTCTTAGGGGCCTGGAGACTGAAAAAGTACTTGTGAAGGAAGGGTCCCTCCACAAGAGGACACAGAAATTCCAGCAGCTGGCCAGACCTACTCAGTAAATGGGATTACTCAGCCCCTCAGACTAAGGGGAGATAGGAGCCCTCTCACACTGGGCAGCTACAATAAAGCTTGATTAAAAGGGAATTTCCTGACCACACCAGCAGTAGCTGGAAAATTACAGAAGCACCCAGAAGTCTCGAAGGCAGTGGGTATTGAGCTTGAATGCTGTCAGGGGATGTTTTCATCCTGCTTCCCCTTGCTGCTAAAAGTGAAAGGGAAACCAGAAATGCGAACAAAGACAGGTGTGGCCATGCTGGACTTCTGCCCACAGATGTGGGGGGTGCTGGCTGCATGTATGGGGGGAGGACATGCCTGCAGAGAGCCACGGGAGTGTGCTGCAGGGAGTTACCTTTGGGGTCTTGAGCACAAACTTGTGTTTCCCCTCATCTTCCCCCAGCTGTGCCTTCATCTCCAGCAGCTTTGCCACTTCCTTTGCAATCTGGGTGTGGAACAAGGAGGGAGCTGGGGATAAGACCACCCACCAGGTGCAGCCCAGAGCCCTCCCCAGTATCTTCAGCCTCAGCATTTCCAGTGTGCCCGGACTCCACAACCTCAATACACGTGCTATTCCCAGTTTCACAGCAATCAGAGGGACATTCCCTGCTCCGCTCCAGTACTTCCCACTTCTGATACCAGCACCTTTATCTCGGCAACGCAAACACCCCCACCATTTCCTGACTCCCACGACCCCATTACCATCCACAGACAGCTCCCCATTCCTACACCCAGCACCACCAGCTCCTGCCACATGCACCTCAGCACTGGCGGCTTCCAGCATCCTCCTCCCAATTTTAACACTCCCAGGCATCCTTCCCTTCAATCCAACACCAGCACCGCCAGTTCCCACCGCGAGTCTCCCCTGCACCCTCAGCCCCTGCACTTCCCCAGCTCTGCACTCCCATCCTCCCCGACACCCCTCTTCCCAGTGCCGCCAGCCCCAGCCCAGTAACCTCTATACCAGTACCCCCAGCTCTCCACAGCACGCAACCCCACCCACCGCCCAGCAGCCCTCTCCCAGCCNCGCTCGTTGTGCCCCCTCAGTGATGGGACACGTCCTTCCTCCAGGACAGGACCGCAGCTCCGCGCCCGCCGGCTGCGGGTGGGGACCGACCCCGCCGCCCAAATAGGGGCGGGGGTGCCCTTCCACTGCTCCTCTGGCCCCATGTCCTGAGCTGGCAGGTGTCAAACACACCACGGATTCCCCCTCCCAAATCTGGAGTTCTGCCTATCCTGCTTGAGCTGCACCACATCCATCTGTGCCTATGCCACCACCACCTACAGTGATGGAAATGGAGGTACAGGGACTGCAGTACTAGGAACCCACAAACATGACCCATCCTTCAGAGAAGCTAACCAGAAGGTTAACCTGGCGACTGCACCGTACATAGCTTTTAAAACCCTCTTGCTCCTCTGTTCTCACTGCCAGTGGATGTTACCCCAGCCGCAGCTGGCAGTGAATAGCTGAGGGTGCTGGAGGAGGGTTCCAGCTGTACAGCAGCTCAGCCAAGCAGCTCCAGCCAGAGAAGTCCTCAGGGCTCCAGCCTTCTCCGGATCTCATCAATAAGCTTTTCTCTGGGGATATCAACCTACAAATCAAACAGAGACGGGGAGGTAGCAGCATCAGAGAAGAGCACAGTTTAAGGATCAAGTGAAGATACTAATGCAGTTTGTGACTGGTTTTCTGGAACCACCCAACAGACCTGTGCTGTGGCTTCCCAAAGGAATGCTGAGGGAAAACCCAGAGCTCTTCAGTGATCTCTAGAGCTTGGAAGTACTTTAAAACCTGATGTAAAAGGGCATTCTCACCTCCGCTCTTGTTGCAACATCTCGCAGCTTTACAACTCCATCTGCCAGCTCCTGCTCTCCCACAATGGCAGCAAGGGGGATCCCAGTGTCCTCACAATACTGCAGCTGCTTCAGCAATTTAGGATCCTTCTTGTACAGCATCTCTGCCTAGGAAGGAGTGGGAAGAGTGAATCATTACCCCAACTTCAATCTGACAAATACTGCAGTAAAGCACCAATACCAAACCCTGCAGCAATCAGTTGCCTTTACTGCTCTAGGCTGTTCTTCTCCTCTGCCTGCCTAGATCTAAAGGTTGGATTTGATGATGTTGGAGGTCTTTTTCAACCTCAATGACCCTGTGATCTCAGACAGGCCCAGATCTTAGAGACACACACAACTAATGAAGTTGGTCTTGCTGTGCTACAGCTCCCTTCAGGCTCTCCCTCCCTCACCTGTCACACTGCCAAGCCCAAGTCCTTCCTTTACCTTGATCCCTGCATCCCACAGCTCAGAGATGAGCTTCAGTCTGGCAGGAAGCAAGTGTTTCTGTGGTGTAGCCACCAGCACCTGGGTCTCAGTTGTTCGCAGCTTCTTCCCAGAAGCCTGGAGGGACAGACATGGGATGCTTATGGGAGTGACTCTGTGAGAAGCTGCAGCTCACACAACCTCACCTCATCTATCTCCAGACCTTAACTCAGTCAGTGACAACCTGGGCACCATTCAAAAGCCCCCCAGAGATTCTGCATTGTGTCACACTACTTAATTGTGTGCTGCTGTTCCTAGGGGACCCTAGCCACCCGCAAGATGGGACAAGGACAGACTTCCAATGTCTCCTTTGATTCTTCAGGTGCAAACATATTGCCTCAGCTTCACTTGCTAGGAATCACAAGCTTGGAACCAAACACAGAATGATGAATCTCCACAGACACTTTCCTGGGGTTTATTAGAGTGAGTTCACAGGTGTTACCAAATTCATTGCTTCAGAATCCCCAGGACAGAAAACTTCAGAAGCAAGACACAAGAACAAAGTGACTGGGGCACAGAGCTCAGAGCCAGGCCTCTAACGTTTCCCTGACATCTCCTAGGGAATGCTGCCCTCAGCTGCCCACGCCTGCATCCTGATGGGCTGCAGAAAAGGACTGTCTTACGTGAATGGATATTCAGGCATGGGAGGAGCCACCCTCTCCCCCAAAATTATTTTCCCTTGAGCACTGTGGAGCTGGAGTCCTCTAATAAACAATATTTTGCTTCCTAGAGCCTTCCTGAATGCACTGCCCACATCACCTACCTCCAGCCTCTGTTCCAGGATGGAGAAGATGCGCTCGATCCCAATGCTGACCCCCACACAGGGCACCTTGCGGCCTTTGGGATCAAACATCCCCACCAGCCCGTCATAGCGGCCGCCTCCGGCCACGCTCCCAACGCTGACCGGCTCCTCCACGTGCTCGTTCTCCTGCTGCAGCAGCACAGCCTCAAAGATCACCCCCGTGTAATAGTCCAGGCCCCGTGCCAGGCTCAGGTCAAAGGAGATCTGCAGGGCACAAGGGAGGCCCTGTCACCGGCTGCTCAGGGGCCCGCCAGGGCGGCACCCCCTCCTGCCCCCACACCTCCTCACCTTCCCTGTGATGCCAAACAAGGTCAGGTACTCAAACAGCAGCTTCATGTCCCCCAGCCCTTCCTTGGCCAGCTTGTTCTGGGACAGCTTTGGGTCCTGGAGAAGCCGCTCGATCAGGTCCAGCCCACCTGTGGGGACCAGCCATGCCTCAGGAGTGCCAGGGCAGCAGCACCCACCACGGTGGCCCTGGCCAGTCGGCTGTGTGCCCTGCACCTTCCATCCCCAGCCCACAACAAGGCCAAGGGCACCACCCTGTTGTGCTCACCATGGAGCTGCACATACTCCCCAATGCGATCCGCAGCCTCGGGAGAGAGCCCCTTCTCTCCCACCATCTCACTCCTCACTTCTTCCCACGGCACCTGTGAGGGGAAAGAAGGGCATCCATTGCTGCAGGATGTTCTCCTCACCCACTACCCCATCAGCCCATGTGTGCACAACTTGTGTGGAACAGCAGTCAGCAATCTCACTGATCGGGCCTCTGTCTCTCACAGGGGTTTTTAACAAATCACCAGGCTTTATTCTTAACCAGGCCCAAGAACTCCTCAAATCCTTTATACACACTGTCTTAGCTGCTGTGAAACTCTTTACAACAAGAGGAGCCCCAACACTGCCCAGCCTAAAACACCCACCCCAAGACCAGAAGTGTCTCCCCATGAGCCCAGTGCTGACCTTGTCCAGCTTGTCCACGGTGGAGCAGGCAGGTATGAACTTGCTCTCTGGAACACCACAGACAGCAAACACACCATTCAGAATCCGACGGTCGTTTACCTGGGGAGGGAGAGGCACTCTTAACTTGGGGGTACCCCCTGATGTCATTCCTTTTGTCCCAGTGTGGGGGAAGCTGCAGCTATTGGCATTTCTTCATGCCTTTTCCCCAGCACCCAAATTGCAAGGGAAGAGAAAGTGTAGAGGTACGAAAACCATCCTGTGACTCTATGGATCTAGTCAGCAGCTGGAATTTTGCAGGAGACAGTGATTAGTCCTAGAGAGAACCCTGGTGACTGCAGCCTCAGGAAAACTCCTGGTATTTCCAGCTCAAGGCATGTCCAAGCTGAGGCCCAGCCTTTGCATATACACCATGAGGAGGCAGAGAGGTGGGATGAACTTCTGGGTCAGGCCTTAGAGGGGGAACAGGTATTCCTATGTAAAACCAGAGAACAATGACCACTGCTTCCCACTGTGGCACAGAGAACCCACCCAACCTCACCTTAATGAGGAAGTCTCCAAGCTGCAGGTCACTCAGGATCTCGTGCACAATCTTCAGGCACTCAGCATCGGGAATCATTGGGTCAAACTGCCCGGCAATGTCAAAGTCCTGGGGGCAGAAGAAGTGATGGGAGCTCCTGGCAGAGCTGAGGAGCTTTGGCCAGGCATACCCTGCTGCTCTGCAGCAGCTGGAGGCACTCCAGCCAGGAAAAACCCTCCTGCCCCTGTGGCCTTGGCAGCAGCACTGGCCACCACAACACTCACGCACTGGTAGAACTCGCGGTAGCGGCCCCGGGTGGTGGCCGGGTTGTCCCTCCTGTACACCTTGGCGACGTGGTAACGTTTCATGTTGGTGACCTTGTTCATGGCCAGGTAGCGAGCAAAGGGCACCTGGGCCCGAGGAGTTAAGGATGGGAACACGGAGAGTCCCAGCGTTGTAGAAACTGAACCTCAAAGCCTCCCCTTTTCCAGCCGCTTCCCAATTTTTTTCACAGGCATGGTGAGATTCTTGGGGTGTCCTGTGCAGGGTCATGAGTTAGACTTCAATGATTCTTGCAGATATCTTCCAACTCATAATATTCTGTAACTCTGTGACCTCTGGGGAGATCATTCCCTTGGCTGAGGATGAGTGCAATGAACCACCTGAGCTCCTTCAACACTGGGACAGCTCCATTTCCTCCTCCAGAGCCACAGTATGACAACATCACAAGCACAAGGACCCTCTCTCATTGTTGCACCCTCTCACGGTGTGATATGGGGGAATTCAATGCATGGCACAGCCATACGGACATTGAAGGGAAGAGATTTTGTTAAGATGTGGAGGTTGAGAAGGCCTGGGATAAACACCTGCAGCAAACACCTTTCCATGTGGCACTGGCAAGGTGGGATGGGCACAGCAGAGGAGGGGACTGTAACTGGGAGGAGATAAAACCAGTATAGTGGAACATACTGGTGCATGTCCACAGCGCAAAGGGACTTTGCTGTGGGTCCTGGCCTGGCTGAGGGATGGTGTGGAGTCAGGACACTGACAGCCAGACCAGATGAGATCGCCAAGGGGGCTGCTATTGCTCCAATGGGACCTGCAGGCAGGCCAGGGTAAGAGGGATCCCTCAAGGCAGAGGTGGCTACTCCCTTGGTCTGATACCATCCCCTCAAGGTGCCCCCATCCCCTTGGGCACACAGGATACGGTGAGGTCGTAGCGCAGGGCCAGCAGCTCCCCTCCCTGGTCCTGCAGCTCGTAGATGAGCTTCGTGTCCTCCCCGTACTTTCCCATCAGCGTCTCCTGGGGAAGGGCAAAGGGGCTGGTGACCCGGGGGGCTCTGGGGTGAAGGGTCCCCTGAGACGAGGCACGGAGCTCGGCCCCCACCAACCGGGCACGACACACATCCCCCCTCCAGCCCCGTGGGACCTGAGCCCCCCTCCCCGTACCCCCAAACGAGAACCAGGAGCGAATGTCCACCTGCCCTCCCCAGCTGGCCATGCCCCCCCACGGGGAGAGCCCCCAAACCTGCCCTGGGGGCCCGGGGGAAGGGGGTGCTCCCCAGCCCCACAGGAGGGAGCAGAGGGGGACCCACAGCCCCTGGGGCGGGTCCCCTCCCCACACCAAGGGGGAAGACGGTTCCCGCCGCGCCTCACCCGCAGCTCCAGCACGGGGGTGTCGATGGCGGCCGCCCCGTGCCGCTTGAAGCAGGACACCACGGCGCTCAGGAGCCGGTCACGGAGCGCCGTCTGCGCCGGTGGGTGGTCGCGGGTGCCCTGCCCGGGACAGACAGCGCCTGTCAGCGGGGGAACACGAGGTACGCACCGGCTCCGCCCCCGCTCCCCGCCTTTACCTTGGGCGTCTTCAGCACCGGCACCCGCTCGCCACCCGCCGCCGCCGCCCGCACCTGCCGGGACAGGGCTCCGCGGTCACCGGCCGGCGGCCAGGACCGGGCGAAGCTGCCCCGGCTCCCAGCGAGGCGCAGCTGCCCAAGGCGGGGCCCCGCCGGTACCCAGCGGGCAGCGGCGATGGCTCCGAGCCGCAGCATGGCCGGCACCGGGACACCGGGAGCGCGGCCACGTGACGGCGGCGGGGCACGTGACCGAGCGGGCGTCCGCGCTTTACGGCGCCGCGCGACAGTTCCCGGTGCTGTGACCTCAGCTCGCCATGGCGTCGGGCAGCGGGGTAGGTGCTGCCGCGGGGGCTGCCCTCCGGGCCGGGGCTGCCCGCGGAGTGCGGGCTGCTGGCCTCTTGGCCGCCCCCGCTGCTCCTCCCGGGCTTGGCAGGGCCGGGGGCAGGGCCGCGCCGCGCTCGGGGCCTCTGCCAGGCCGCGGCATGAGGGATGTTGCGGGGCCCGGGGTGCCGCGGTGGGCTAGTGTATGTGGGGTGGGAGCGGGCTCATCCCTGCTCTTTGCACCTCTGTGAGTGGGCGGTGGGAGGTTTGAGTTCCCTGAGAGGCCCCGATATCTTTAGGGGTGGAAGCGGAGTGGTCCCGCCGCGATCCCGCCCACCGGCGAAGTCGTGGAGTCCCCGTCCCTAGAGGTGTTCAAGACACGACAGAACTGGCACTCAGTGCCCTGCTCTAGTTGACACGGTGGTGTTGGGTCATGGGTTGGACTTGATGATCTCAGAGGACTTTTCCAATCGCAGTGGTTCTGTGATCCTCCCATCCTAGGGCCAGAGCTCCGCCTGTCCCAGCCAGGGGGGATGAGGAGACTGAGCTGCCTCAGCTTTCGGGGTGGAGGTGCCCACCCATCTCCAGCCCCCTGGGAGGGACTCCCACCATCTCCAGGGGCTGGGCGATGGCTCATGCAGGTGGCCCCTTCCCTCCCCTCCGCAGGGAAAGGTTGTCTTTTTTCTGTCCTGAGGAAGAAACCTCTCTCTGCAATTCCCTGACTGAAGAGTGCAGCCAGGTGGGGGTCAGGCAACCACTGACAGGATGAGAGGAAACAGCCTGAAAAGTTGTAGTAGGGGAGGTTTGGGTTGGAAATCAGGAGAATTTTTTTCCCAGAAAGCGTTGTCCAGCATTGGAAGGGGCTGTCCAGGGAGGTGGTGGAGTCACCATCCCTGGAGGTGTGTATAGAATGACTGGATGTGTCACTCGGTGCTCTGGGCTGACTCACAAGGTGGGGATCCGTCACAGCTTGGACTTGATGATCTTGGAGGTCTTTTTCAACCTAAATGGTTCTGTCAATGTTAAAATGGATTGGGTGTGGTAGATGCTGCAGGCGTGGCCTGACTGGAGAGCCAGGCTGTTTGCACACCTCCGGTGACATCCCAAAGCTGTCAGCAGCACGGGGACTGTGTTTTTGAGGGGTTTTGGCCGATCTTTCCTTCCTTGAGGCCACTTACTGAGAAGTGAGGCACTGGCACTGCCCATGAGAAACTGTAGCTGGCCCATCCCTGGAAACGTTCAAGGCCAGGTTGGATGGAACTTGGAGCAACCTGGGATAGTGAAAGGTGTCCCTACCCTTGGCAGGGAGGTGGGACTGGATGAGCTTCAAGGCTCCCTCCAGTCCAAACCACTCCAGGATTCATTCCATGAAGTGGGCAGTGCTGGGGGAGGTCGGGAGCAGGATGTCTGCCCGTGAAGGAGGTGGAGCCTGTGGTTTTGTTGTCAGCTGCCAGCTGAGAATTCCTGTTGGATTGAGCCACTATGAAATGAGACTTCTGTATCATTGAATAGGCTTTGGTGCTGATACTGGGCAGATCATTGGTGTCCATCTCCAGAGGGAACAGGAGGCTGTGGGGCACTTCTGGTTATTAATCATTGTTATTATTTTGGGAAATACTCTCTGTCACCCCAAACCAGCTCTGAGATCTTGGGGCTTGCAGCCCCCTTGCTTCCACCAGAGCAATTCAGAAACATCCCTTCAAATATTGTCCAACCAAGATCTTGTCACGCAGTTTAGTTTAATTCCTTTCCCCATGCCTGGATGAGGCAGATTGGTAAAAGAGCTGCAAAAGACACTTTTCCTTTTATTACAACAGGAGAGAGAAGCAGCTAATAAACCTCCCCCTCTGCAGGCTCCCACCAGCTACGATTTGTGATAATGCCTGGCATGCAGGAAAGTCTGGAAAATACCCCCAAACGTTAATTTACACTCAGTGGTATTTTCTTTTCTTTTGCTCAGGGTGGTTAATAAAACCTGTTACAACATCTTTAAAGTGCTTAAGAAGCTCTGGGAATAAATGAGAATTTTTCTACGCCTCCCCAAGGCATTTTCATCCCTATCAGTAGTTGTTCGTTCCATTTGAAGGATTGCCAGAGGAGAGAACTTTAAATGGCTGTGCTGCTGCTGTAGCTCCAAATGGGATTTGTGTCCTTTGGATTGTGATTGGATTCTCGATTTGGCTGAACGGAGAAGGCGGAGGGGTGTGGGGGGGTCCTTCTCTCCCGGAGGTGTTTTTAAATACATCTTGTCCTTTCTTTAATGTGAAACTGAGAGGCTCTCCCTGCTGTGCTGAGCAAAATGCAGCTCTATCCAAAGGGGAGTTATCTGCTCAGGAAATTCAGGAAGTGGTTGAATGAAACTGTGACTGATTGCAGGTGCAGGGGCCTGAGCTGCAGATGGGGCAAATGCTGGGAAGAGCTTGAGCTGGTTTGGTCAGAGTGGATATGAGTGGAATAGGAATTCTTGCCTGATCACTTCTGCCCTCTGCCTTGGGGACTGGGTGAAAAGCCACCCAAAAACGTAGTATTTGTATTCTTCAATGCCAGCTTCACCTGAATTCAGCCTGTCTTCATGCACATGGTGTGTCCAGCTCCAGGGCCCCAGCATAGGAAAGACATGGAGCTGTTGGAGTGAGCCCAGAGGAGGCCATGGATGTTCTCCAAAGGCTGCTGCCCCTCTGCTGTGGAGACTGGGGGTGTTCAGCCTGGGGAAGACTGTACACCAGTCTCTGGCCAAGAAGACCTTGGAGCCCCTTCTAGTGCCTAAAGGGGCTCCAAGAGAGCTGGAGAAGGACTTTGAACAAGGACATGGAGTGACAGGACAAGGGGGAATGGCTTCCCACTGCCAGAGGGCAGGACTAGATAGGATATTGGGAAGGAATTGTTCCCTGTGAGGGTAGAGAGGCCCTGGCACAGGTTACCCAGAGAAGCTGTGACTGTCCCATCCCTGGAAGTGTTCAAGCCCAGGTTGGATCGGGCTTGGAGCAACCTGGGATAGTGGAAGGTGACCCTACCCGTGGTAGGGGGTGTGGAACAAAACGATTTTAAAAGTCCCTTCAACCCAAATTATTCCAGGATTCTCTTAAAATATCCTGTCCCTGCCAGATAGTTCTGTGGAGCTCCCAAAGGGCCAGCATGCCTTGGAGGTGTTTCTGCCCTTCCCTGTGTGAAGCTGCAGGAGCAGGACAGCAAAACCTGTGGATTTTGTGCAGGTGCTTCCCTGGAATCTCCAAGCCCTGCTTTGACAGACAGGGTTTCAAAGCTTGTTCTGGTTTGCTTTACGTGTGCTCACTTGGAAATCCCACACTGGTGCCTGTGATTTCATGGCAAACTCTGCACTTTGATGCCTGGAACGCAGACACACTGCTGAGAGCAGACAGGCACAGCCTTCCCTGCTCCTGCAGTGTAATCAAATTCTCTATAGCTCAGGCTGTGTTTTACAGCTTCCTGGTCTGACATTGTAACTTGGGTTCTTTTGACTTCTGGAAGAAGGAGGTGTAATCCTACTGCTGTGTTTGTCAGGGGATACTTCCCAGGCCTTAGATCCAGCAGTTTCAATCCCATTTGAGTCTGGTTTTCAAGGCAAAAGCCTGGATGATCATCTCAGGAGCTATTAAGATCAACTGATTTCTTCTTTCAGTGCTCTGAAATTATTCTAGTAGTAGCTAGAGGCATGCTGAGAGTGATTATCTTAAACCACATCCATAATTCCTGGATGGAAAACAGAGAACATGGGGATATAACATAAATCTCCTAATTTACTGCACTGGCCTCACAGGCCAAGTGATTCTACCTCTTTATTTCTTCAGAGGTGATCAGACTGTATAATAAATGTTAATGAACTTTGTTTCTCTCCCAGACCAAGAACTTGGACTTCCGCCGGAAGTGGGACAAGGATGAATATGAGAAACTCGCGGAGAAGCGGCTCACGGAGGAGAGAGAAAAGAAAGATGGTGCGTAGTGTGCTGGCTGTGCTGGATTGGCACTGAGGCTCCCAAACCCTTGGAGTTGGGGAGGGAGAGAGCAGTGGGAAGTCAAATCCCAAAGGGAGAGAGCTGGCTTGCTCCTGTCCTTACTCCTGTGTTTCCCACTGAGTCTATTTTTTTGACAAAAGAAATTAATGAGAACTTCTCCAGGGGCTGACTCTTCTTTGGGGAAGGAGGGGAACAATCAGCTGCTGGAAACAAGGAGATCTCAGAATATGACTCAGGTCAGAGCTGGAGATACCTCAGAGATGTACCTGGATCTAATAGGAACCAGGAAACAGTGAGGAGGAAATGATATCCTTTACTGATTTAAAAACAAAGGTGCATTTTCTGCATGGATCAGATAGTCCCAAATACCTAGCAGGCCCCTCTTCACCACGGGGAACATGAAATCCAGCATGTCAAGCCTGACCTTTTGTTTGTGTTTTAGGCAAACCAGCTCAGCCCGTCAAAAGGGAACTTCTGCGGCACCGAGACTACAAAGTGGACCTGGAATCCAAGCTGGGGAAAACCATTGTCATCACAAAAACTACCCCTCAGTCAGAGATGGGAGGGTAGGCTGTGGTCTGGTTAAGTCTCAGAGTCATGCTGGTTAGACTGGGAAGCTGTGACACAGCAGGGACCCCTCACAGGGCACCAGGAGCTGGTGTCCTTCTGTGTTTGGAGCCTGGGATGGTGGGGCACACCTAAACTGTGTCTCCTGGGGTAACGTATGGAAGAGACCTAGCAGGCTGAGCCCCTTTGGACATTATTCCTTGGTGTCAGTGTTGCCCACCTGTAGGACCAGCAGAGGCAGATCTCTGCTGCCTGCTTGGGTTTCTTTAGCAGGCCTCCTTGCACTGAGACCAGGACTCATGTCCCCAGTGATATGCAGATTGTCTCAAGTAGCTGTTCTGTGGGTTGAGCTTTGTCTCATGCTTTGGGGTTCATTTTTTCTGTCTCTCCTGACAGGTATTACTGTAATGTGTGTGACTGTGTGGTGAAAGATTCCATTAACTTCTTGGATCACATCAATGGCAAAAAACGTAAGGACCATTTCTTTGCCTCACTGGAGGGTTGGCTGAGTTGGAGGGACTGTCCCTTTTGTGCATCACGCATGTCTGAGGGCTGAACACTTATCCATGGATCAGGGAGCTTAGGAGACCAGGATGCAGAAGCTCATCATGAGAGCCGTGGAGGTGCTGCCCTGATCTCCTGGCGCCTTCCAGGGTGCTGGACCACTTTAATGGAATAAGCCCAGCAGAAACAGTGATTGGTGTGCTCTGGTTGGTGGACATATTTTCCCCAGCCATCATGTCAGTGCTGTGAGAAACCCAGGGTGAGCAAATCCTAGAGTAGTTTGGGTTGGAAGGAACCCTCACAGGTCATCTAGACCATCCCCCAAATCATGATGTCTCCTCTGTAAATCTGGAGAGAGGCTTTTTACAGCACTGAAACTATAAAGAAGTATTTAGGTAAGTAAAAGGTCTGGGGCTGGCCCATTTTTGGATCAGAAACCTCTTTGTACATGATGAGTATAAAACTCAGAACTGGCTGGTGCCTGAACTCCAGAGTATGGATCAGGCCTTATGAGGATGGAGACGGAGGAGGGAAGGCAGGAGTGGGGCAGTTTGACCCTGGAGCTGTGTACAGCAGTGTGGTGCACTCTACTTCTTGTCTCCACTTGTGTGATGATGCAATTAGGATAAGGACAAGGGGAAAGAACTCCCAGTTTATCAGTCCATTCCCTTAATGTGTTTAACCTGAAAAAGAGGACTATACCCTCGTCAACCTGACTGTGGGTATTGCTTCTCCTTGACACGTTCAGAGAGTGGAGAATGTACAGAAAGTAAAGGAGCAGCAGGACAAACTGATACACTTTGCACGTTGCTCCTGCCCATGAAGGTGTTTTTGGCTCCTTGGGGAAATCAGAAAATGAGCCCCTTACAAGTAGGCAGGGATGTGTGTGCTCCAGAGCTGCACACAGGTCTCTTTGAGAACAGGAGGTTCAGAAGAAACCTGAGGACTGGTTTTCTGTAGCTCAGAAAAGAAAGCACAGTGTTTTAAAAACCTGTGCTTTTATATGAATGGGAGGAAGGTGCTGATGTGTCTTGTTTGATGTGTTGGGAGATTAGCAAGAAGTTCATTTGAGAGAATCTGGAATCAAAAATCCTGGCATGGCTGTGTGGATGGGCGTGAGATGCAGGGTTGAGCTGGGGTTGGAAAGTGGCTGATTGCACATGTCTGGGAACTTTTAAACCAGTCCATAAATCTGGCTCAAACCTGTTTGTTCTTGGCAGCCCTTTTACTCATTCCTGGTGTGTAGTTAAAGCTTCCAGGTGTTGCTGCATCCCTAGAACAAACCTGTGCACAGCTGCTGGAGTGAACAGGCTGTTTCGATCCACTTGGGAATGTGGGTTGGAGACATTTCTGGGGGTGGCCCTTTCAGCATAGGCTTACCCACAAGTGAAAAACTGTCAATCTGCTCTAAGGAGCCACTGAATCAGAGGGCTGACTTTATATTCTCTGCTTTAGCTCGGAATGTCCTGTGTAATCAGGATCTCTGAGTGCCACTCATGTCTTGTTTAGCATTGCCCACAGCTGAGAGATGCCAGCCTGTCAGTTTTATTCTGGCTCCTTTTCCAACACTCCAACCCTTTTTTATTCCACTGGTCCAAGGTTAAATTTCCTGAAGCATCAGAGCACCAACATGACAGGGAGCATCCAAATAAGGAACCTCTAAAGAATAGTCTGTGTTCTTGTTGCAAGCAGTGTTTGGATTGTTGTGGCCACTGCTTGTATGGGTTATGGTGTGTCCCTAAAGCCCACCTCCCTGACCTAAGAAATCCTTGGTCTGGCCCTGGAAGCTGCTTTGAGGGGATGGATGGCAGGCAGGAAGATTGGTGCTGTGCTGTTTAAATTGGGATCAGGGATGGAGACTTTGTGCAGAACACTGAAGTGTTGCTGAACACTGCTGATTGCACTCCTGTTCTCCAGACCAGAGGAATCTGGGCATGTCCATGCGGGTGGAGCGTTCCACGCTGGACCAGGTGAAGAAACGCTTTGAGGTGAACAAGAAGAAGATGGAGGAGAAGCAGAAAGACTATGACTTTGAGGAGAGGATGAAGGAACTCCGTGAGGAGGTGAGTCTGGGCAACAACTGAGGAAGCAAAGCTCCCCAGAAACATATTTTGGGGTGAAATCAACCCTGGTTCCTAGTCATGTTCCTCAGAAGCATTGTTCTTGGTAGCGTGGGCTTCTCATCTGCTCCTGTGAGTGGGGTTTGTTTCCTTGCTTTTGAAGAGTTTGTATTGCTGTCCCTGCAAATAATTTCCCCTCTTTCTATGTGAGAATAACTTTTGATGGTTCAGATTTCCACTGAGAACAGCACAAGCCCGTTTTTTGTCTCCCACTAGTTGTGTTGGAACTTGTGTGATCTGGTAGCAGGTCTGCATCTTCATCCATAATCTTCCACAGTTCCTAGGATTGCTGGAATCCCCCTGCACATGGCACTTGCTTCTGTGTGGCCTCCCCAAGTGTAGAAGGGCTTTGTGAGTGGTGTGCTGTGGTGTGAGATGTGTGAGGAGGTAATAAAAGACAGCAGATTTCTCTCAAACTGGGGCTTAGGTGTTGATAAACATGAAAATCAAGTTTCCTTGAAGACCCAACAAAGCTCGGGCAGCTGACAAGCTTTTATGACTGCTTCTCCTCTATCAGCAGCCACATAACCCAAGGTTACCAATCACTGTCTGTTTGAGTCTCCCTGCCCAAGCCCTGAGCTTTGTTTCACCACAGGGGAGCTCTTTGGGACACTCACAGAGCAGCCCTGTGCTCTGCTCCAAGGCAGGCTGTGGTGCTGCTGAGCCCCATCCATTAAGAGGATAGGAGGGAGATGCCCCAGTAGCAAAGGGAGTGCTGTGGGTTGAAAAGCTGCTGCCAGTCAGTGGATGAGGAAGAAGGAAATCAGCAGCAGCTCCTGGTGTAGCTTTCTCCAGGGCACAGCTGTGTTCAGGAGCTGCAGCACAGCAGACAGTGATGAGAATGGTGGGAGCAGTTGCTAAGTTGGGAGCTGAAGCCACTCTTGGGTGTCACCCGGTATAAGCCTGGCTCTGTTCCAGGGCTTGTGATCCTCACAGAGCAAAACACTTTGATTAGAGCAGCGCAAACTCTTTGATGCCAAAACCCCCCTCAAAGCCTCTCAGAGCTTTGGCTTCTGTTCCAGTGAGCAGCTGTCACTCTGAGAGCCAGCAGGCATCACAGTCACTGGCATGAAGCATTGGACAAGGGAATGGCCTCCTGCTTTTAAACCAGCTCCTTCTTGCCTCAGCCTTGATTCCAGGCAAAAGTTGTGTTTGTTCAGAAGAGAGAGTTTCATAATGCTTCGTTTTGTCTATTTGTGTGTGTTGCTCTGCTCTTGGCCTGGGTGGTCTGGATTATTCGACTGGCAAACTTGAAGACTGCAGGCCAGGATTTCTGCTGTTTGTTTATTTCCTCAGGCACAACTTGGCAGCTGTAGGCAGGATTTGTGTTAACTGTGCAGTACCTGGTGTCTCAAAACTCCTTCAGCTCAGAAGGTGCAAATTGTTTTGTTGTTGTGTCCCTTGGTGCAGGAGGAGAAGGCCAAAGCCTACAAGAAGGAGAAGCAGAGAGAGAAGAAGAGGTGGGCGGAGGAAGATTTGACCTTTGAAGAGGATGATGAAATGGCAGCTGTGATGGGTTTCTCTGGTTTTGGCTCAACCAAAAAGAGCCACTGAGCAGCTCCGAACTCTCCTCTTTCCTAAACAGCTTGTTTTTAACCCAGGGAACTCTGGATAACTCTTCAAAGACTTGATTGAGGACTTGTATGTAAATCTCCCAGCAGAAGTTGGCTGGAAGAGCTGAAAAGCGATTCCACACTCTACCTGTGCTACAGATCAAGATCTGCCTCTCATTAGCTTCCCTTCTCCTTCTGTGTCCTAGATCTGGCTGCTCAGCTGCTCTGTGGCCGTGTGTGTGCAGGGAAGTGCTCTGCTGGGTACATTTTTTGTCAATAAAGTGCAGCCATTCTGCACAGGTGGCCTGGTTCAGGATTAATCTAGTTGTCAGCCTGGCCCTACTTGTCACCCAGGCTGTGTTTGAGACGCTGGAGGGATTCAGTTGCTTTTAGGCTCATAATGGAAGGAAATGTGCCGCAGTAAGCAGTGTGAGAGGTGCATCTTTATGGCTTGTGCTGAGCAGAGCTGGTGGCTGCATGGAGTCTGGGTTGCTGAAACTTGCCTGTGTGTTTTATCTGCAAGGGAGACTTCCCTCATTTTCTTTGTGTTTGATCCCATAATTTCAGTATGTTTAAGGTAGGGGAGAGAAATTCCTCCCCGTGACTGGTCTAGGATACAGCCAATGAAAGACAGTTGTGTACAATTTGCCAGAAATAAATGGAACGTTTTAATGGGCCCTTTGGCGGGGGTTTGATGCCTTCTTTATTTTGAGAGCTTCTGTTTCCTGCTGAGAAGAGCTGCTGGTGTCTCCCAGCAACACAGAGCTGAGGTGGCCTTCTGGGGACCCCAATGGTGGCAGAGGCAAGGTGTGTGCCCTCCTCTCCTGGCTCAGCTCCCAGCTGCCCTAGGCAAGCCACTGCCATCATTCTTAGCTTTTTAAAGTAATTCTGGAGACGGGTGTAAGAATATGGAAGGGGAAGGGAGTTCAGGGGTGGGGACCTTCATTCCCATCAGGCAATCCAAGACAGGCTGGGCTGCATTCCAGATTTTACCAGCCTTAGTATATTAAGGGCCATTTTTTTCCTGTCTACTGGCTGTCAGTGTCTTTTCACCTCTGCCTTCCCCTAAATCCACTTCATTTCTGCTTTTATTTACCTCAGTCAAACCTTGTGTGACTCATTTCCATCTGCAGTTAGGATTTATATTTTGCATGGCTGGGTTTTCGTAGCTCTGTCTCGCTCTCCTCTCTTTTTATGTATATTGATGAAATCCTTGCGCTTGCCCTTCTCCGTGCTCGTATGAAATTTCCAGCCTGGGGAAGGCTGCAGTGTTTAGCCTGCTCTTTCTAATACATCTAGAACAAATCCTGTAATGTTGTGCTGCTGTTTTAATTCCTTAATCTTAGCCTGCTGACAGCTTCATTGCCTCGGGTCTTTCCGCTTCAATTCAGATTATAATCCCCGTTGAAGATGCTATTGAAATGATATATAGCCAGTCAGATACAGCTGTCCTTGGAGGTTTGACCCTTTTAACTTGGCAATCCTTTGACTTCGGCTCTCTGAACACACGGGCTGGGAGGGCAACTTTCATTCCAGCCACGTTCCTAGCGCTGTTCAGGCTGCAGCACGTGGCTCCGGCTGAATGGGAGAGCGGAGACGCTCCCGCCTTTGTGCCCTCCGGGGTGCGAAAGGGATGCTGCCGTGGTTTCATACACATTAAAAGTTTAGGATGTTTCAGAGAAGATTTAACAGCAGCCATTTTATTCCAGCCACCAGCTTTGCAGACACCCAGCCCCTCAATGCAGCCATTCAGCTGGCGCTGCTAAGAAGGGGGCAGAGGCTGCCCCACACCCCCCATCTTTTCCAGCTTGTGACCTTGGAGCCAGTGACCGCTGTCTTGGTTTTCCCACGGTGTGTCCTGATGTTCTTGTCCATCCTGTCACACCCAAGCGGCGAGGTGTGAAAAGGGCAGCCCCACAAAAACCTTCCTGGTGTGGTGGTGAGATTTGCACAGCCTCCTGCCACTGGGCCCTGCCCGTCCCTGCCTGCTGCTCCTGGTCCCTGCAAGACAGGGAGGAAATCCCTCCACAGTGCAGTGCTTTCATTAACGAGATTCCTCTTTGGTGTAAAGCCTGTCATCCCCAAGCCCATCCCGAGGCCACCTGCACCCTGGGGGCCAAAGCCCCAGCCCCAGCTCCCCGTGCTGGGGCTGCTCGCGCCAGGGGAGCGCAGCTTTTTGTCTCGGCAGCTTGCTGGGAGCAGTGGTGTGTGTGGCAGCAGATACAAGCTCCTGCTGGATTCCCAGCAGCGGGAGCTGCCTCTAGCCAAGGATGAAAAGCTGGTTTCATGGGAGGAAATAATATTTAGAGAAGAGACAGATAACATTCCCTGTACCAGCCATGTTAACCCTTTGCTCCCACCACTGCTTAGCGAGGTGTTAACCCCTGGCTCTCAGCCCCCAGTGCTGGAGCAGTGGTTCTCCATGACCCTTCGTTACCAGGTGCTATCTCCAGGTTGAATTTAAGGTGCTGGATCTGCCCCTGCACAGGGTCATGACTTGGGGTTTTACTTGGAGAGGGAGAACACCCAGCTCTGCAGCTCTCTTCCTCACCAGTGAACAGGGCTGGGGTGCTCTGCCCCTACTGGTTCTCATTATCTCTTCCAGGAGTTAAGACTGAGGTCTAGTGGAGTAAGGAGAGACATTTTGCATGGTTTGCTCATCCAGGCTGGGATGTCCTGCCTGCTCTCAACCTAAAAGTGCTTTGAGGTGCCTGGAACCACCTTGGTGCTTGTTCCCAGTGCCTGGGCAGAGGTGCAAGTTGCTTGTGACCTGTGGCTTGGAGGACCTGGAGGAAGGCTGGGAGCTGTGCTCAGCTTGAGCTGGCCTCGTTCATCTCCATCCCACTAAATCTTGATGGCAGTGTTTGAAGAAGTACTTGGGTATCATAGCAGACCCCAGTAAAAATACAAGTCTGTCTTGCCACCTCCCTCTCTCCCAGACATCTTCCCTGGCCTCATCCTGGGATGAAGGGCTGAGGCCTCATGGAGGGGCTGAGCACAAATACCCAGCTGCTGTTCTTTCTTTCCTTCCGGGGCACCCTGGGAGGCTGCTGGGCACTTCCTCGACCCTGCCCTCTCCTGCTGATCCACCTTGCCCTCACTTTCTACACATCCTGCTTGGGACTAGACGATCAGCAGCACCATTCCCACCATCCCAGTAAAATGACTGGGACCAGGGATCTGAAGTGATTCTGGAGAAGGGGTCCCAGCCTGGCTCTGTGTGTTACCCTGTCTGGGCTAGCTGAATCATTCCCTGTGACTTTATTAGCAGAAAGACCTGGCTTTCCAGCGATTTACACCAGTTTTACATCCTGATTTAAATGCTTGGCAGGAGCTCCAGTCCTCCCACTGCTCAGGCCACAAGCTACTGCTGCCCCAGTTAGGCAGGCATGCCTGCCATTTCCCAGCGTTAAAGCTAAACAACATCCATAGGCAATATCCCTGGAAACCCTCCCTCCTGCCTGGCTCTGACCTGGTACAGTGGTGCCAGGAGTCTGTGCCACCAACCCTGGCTCCATCGAGGCTCCTGGGTCTCCCACGCTCCCATCAGTCAACCTCCTGTGGCACGCAACTCCAGAGCCAGAACTCCTGCACCCTCCCAGCTCTACGGACACCTTGTGTGCTGAGAGCCACCTGGATCAGCCAATGCTTGGCCCAATCTGTATTCTGTCCTGCTCTCCTCATGGGGGGGTTAACAAGGTGTCCCCAGGGGAGAATCTGATCTGTGCAAGGGCAAAGGTTCAGCCCCTGGGGTTGCTGC
The DNA here is from genome assembly GCA_013399225.1 of Rhipidura dahli. Taxonomy (NCBI): domain Eukaryota; kingdom Metazoa; phylum Chordata; class Aves; order Passeriformes; family Rhipiduridae; genus Rhipidura; species Rhipidura dahli. The sequence goes on along the minus strand of VXAC01007548.1, from coordinate 26,002 downwards.
AAAAGGGAATAGGAATTGCAGGTTCCTGGAATGGTTTGGGTTGGAAGGGAGTGTGGAGATCAGCCAGTTCCAAGCCCCTGCCATAGCTTCCACTAGATGAGGTTGCTCCAAGCCCCATCCAACCTGGCCTTGAACCCTTCCAGGGATGGAGCAGCCACAGCTCCTCTGGGCATTGGTTCAGGAAGGGGTGGGAGGCAGAGGTAGGGTGAGGTGAAGATTTGTAGAGGGGAGAATCCCTGAGTTGGGAGGTATTCACTTCCCATGTGGAGCTTGCATGGGAAACTTGGATGCCTGTTTTAGCAAAAAGGATTAAGCTGGGAGCCAGGGACACCCACAGTGAAGTGGTGCTTGGCCTGGAGACCTCGGCAGGTCGGACCATACTCCACACACTCCATTTCTGGGGCTGAGGCAGCTCAGGCCACAGATGGGACCAAGAAAGAACAAAAAAGGCTCTTGAGCATTCCAAACTGGGAGGAAGGAGACAACCCTAGTGCCTCCCCCATCCCTGTCAGGTCTGTTGCTGCATCCAGGTTGGAGGGTTGCTGGATGGAAGGTTTCTGGTTCTGGGCTTGGTGTGGGGCTCCTGAGCACAAGGGAGGTTTTGCTTTGTCGTAAGTGAAGTACAAAACCATCACCAGCCAGAGAACAAACAGCTCCAGGCTGGAGAGGGAGCAGGGAGAGGGAGCTAGGGAGGAGCAAGAGGAGCACGGGGACAGGGCATCCGCGGGAGGTTTTTCAGGGACTTGTGATCTCAGAGCAAATTTCTGCTGTTGGCTGTGCACCAGTGGCACCATTTCACCAACTCATGTGTGCCTCCCCATCGCCAGCTCCGCAGTGCTGAGCGCCTCGGGGGGGTCAGGGCCGCTCTGCGGAGGGCTGCAGGAATATGGTCCCTGCTCGGAGAGCGTGTGATCTGCCAGGCAGCCGGGGAGCCCCGGGGACACTGCCATGCCTTTGTTCCTCCTTCTCTTTCTTTTCCACCTTCAGATTTTTTTTTCCCTCTGCTTCCAGCTGCGTATGCAGCACTCCCCCTCCCCTTTCCACCCACAGTTCCTGTCTTGATTTTCCTTCCCCTCTACAAATATGTGTTCCTTAGGCTCCTTCTCCTCCCTGCCCAGCTCCCCCCATCAGCATTGCCTTCCCAAAGTTCTTTTTTTCCCCTTCTCCCTGTTTTCCCACAGGCCTGCTTCATTCCTTCCCCTTCCTGCTTCTCTCCCCTTCCCTCCAGCCTCTCGGGCTCCCGTTCACTCACTCCGTCTCCCCTTCTCTGACAGTTTGGGGGAAATCTGTCTGTGTCAACACACAAATTCCATTATTTATTGGCTGAGTGGAGCAGGGTCCTACACTCGTCTGTAATTGTCTCCAGATCAAAGCAGCTGCTGATGGCAGCTTTGCCTTCTCGCAGCAGAACACCACCCCCAGCTTCCAGCTCCCCATCCTCCCGGGGGAGTCGGGTGCGTGTGCGTTGACACCCTCGATGACTGATCTCTCAGACAGAGAGGAAAGAAGTAGGGCTGGTGGGGGAGAAAAGGGAGACCTGGAGGATCTGCAAAGCTCCCAGGAGAAGACGGGGATGGTGGGGTGTGTCTCAGGGGGACAAAGTCCCTGGCACAGATCAGGGGAGAGTGGGAAGGTAGAGGTGGTCCCTATCCTGGGAATGGAGACAGAGAAATGAAGTGAAAGAAGGGACAGGGAAGCAGGAAACATCCCCATATCTGTCCAGGACTGGAAGAATTAGGATTTTAGAAATGGGGATAAAGGAGAACATGCCTTTTCCTGCCTTTCCTTTCTGAAACCACCAACCTAACCCTGGGATGTGGGACTTCAACGTGAACCGCAGACACCCAGTTTTTGTTTGGGTGTTGATGCAAGATGTCTGAGGGGAGAGGAAACATCCACTCCAACTTTTGCCCCTTGGCCTCCTCACTGGGGTCCCAGCTTCAACATTAGTGGAAGAGCTGCAGTGGTTTCTCTGCTGGAGGAGCTGAGAACAATCAGAACCCCTCTTCCCAGACCCAGTCTTCCCATTTTATTGTGATACACTGGGGAACTTGGGAATCTTTTGTTCCACGTGGATCTGCAGACACCAAAAGACATAGACACCATCAAAAGTCCTGACAGCTTGATCCCCTCTCACTGCCCAATACCTGAAGCTGTCAGGCTCAAGCCATGGCTCTGCTTTCATTCTAACTGTCCAAAGCATTTCCTTCTGATAACCCCTCCCTGGCCCTACCATCATTTCTCCTCTGTTTTTTTCTGCACAGAGTTCAGGCAGTTTCACTGACACTTCTCCCTGTGAGGTACTATTCCAAGTCTTAAATCAGAACTTTCAGAACTTCAAGCACAGGTGCTGTGCATAGCATTCCAACACCAGTCACACTGGTGCCTGTCAGAGGAGAAGTGTCACCTCCTCTCTCACAAAGGTTCTGTTCTTCCCCCATGCAATCATCACAGTGTTGCCCATCTTTCTTTCCTGCTCACTGATCCCTGTTTCTTACTCCTTCCCAGCAGAAAGGAGACATTCCCTCAGGACATTTTAGGTAAACCCTCTAAGAGGATGCCCACAGTAAAATGAGTAGTCCCAGCTCTCACGATAATGGGATAATGGGACACATCCTTTATTTTGCTTTGGGTGCCAAGTAAGCTTCAAGTTGAACAAGACACCAGCCATGGGAACAGCTCCTTTGGCAGCTTGGATTTGCAAGAAATTCCCCCCCTCCAGAGCAGGAGGGGTGACCTGGCTTCCTGAGCATCCATGGAAGTCTGTGTTCTACAAAGAGTCAGAACTGCCTCCCTCAGAGGCTGAGAAGGACTGGGCCCCATGTTCTGAAAATGCTTAAAAGGAGGTAACAGCTGCAGAGGGTCCACTCAGAGCTGAGCCTATGTTTCAGCTTCCCTCTATCCCAGGCAAAGGGTCTGGGGGAGTTGTCCCCATGTGTGGCTGGCCAAGAGAGTCAAGTGCCTTCTACCAGTGGTGAGCCTTGAGTTGGTCACCTCAGCTACATCTTCTCACCTACAAACCCCCTGGAACACATCATCCCTGGTACAAAATCCTTCCTGCACCACTGCAGAGGAAGAGGGCGGTGCTAAGCAACTGCAGCACCTTGGAGAGCAAAGCCCATGGACAAGGATTTCCAGTGGGAATAGAGTCCTGGAGCAATCTTTCATTGCTCCATCCACCCCTGGGCATAGTGCCTGTGAAGAGAAGTGGTTCCTGACAAACCTGGGACCTGTGCTCGGGAAGCCCAGGCTCTCTGGACAGCTCTTTCCCTGGGCTTGGTGACCTACTCACCTCTGCTCAGTGACTGGGACCTTCCAGGTTCACAGGGGACATCTGTTGGGCCATCTGGAGGACCCTGGGGCATCCCTACTCAGAACCAGACTGGGCAGCTCAGGAGGATCTCCAGGATGACAATCCCTGTCCCAGTTTGGTCCCTGTGACAGTGTTTTAGCACCCTCATGGTGAAGGCTTTTTCCTTAATAAGATTTTCCTTTCTACAATTCATGCCCTTACTTTCTCATCCTGACCCTGTGTGCTTCTGAAAGGAGACGGGTATGTGTCATATCTTGCATCCCAGCACACAAGGGCAGGCAGAGTGCCCACCAGCCCTGATAAACACGACAAGATGGTCACCATCCCCTTCAGGGCATGGGTTTTCCTCCCAAGGGAAGGCAGGCAACCAAAGCTCTGGAGTGGAAGGAGCACTGGTGAGGGCATCCTGCTGCAGAGAGCATTGTGGCTTCACAGACCAAAGCACATGACCCTGCAGAAGCAACCCCAGAGTGACTTCCCAGCTTCAGAGCCAGGGCTGCTCTCATTCCCACCAGGAGACCCCCCCCTTCCACTGCGGTTGCCCTCTTGGGCACCACAAACTGTAGCTGCTCCTGCTTGGAGCGAGAAGGGAGCAGCGAAGCCACATGCACGGCTGGGCAGCCGACGCCCTGGGCAGCGGGGGAAGGGCTGCGTGGTCTGGCAGGGACAGCGTTTCTTGCAGCCCCTTCTGCTGCCCCAGAACACAGCAGGCAGGAAAATGGAGTGACAGTGGTGGCTGGGCAAGGTTTAGTGCCCACAGGCAGCTGAGGGATGGTTCCCCCCAGTCCTTTGCTCTCTGCATGACTTTTCCAAGGCAGCTCAACCTGCGGCATCTCCTGCTACATCCCACCCTGATCTCTCTGTCTGGCCTTGCCAAGGCACATCAGTGCTGACCTCCGGCAACTGGCCACCCGCCCGCCTGTGCCAAGACATCTCAGAGAGACATACCCCCTGCTAGCTTCCAGCATTTTCCAAAAACAAGCTCCTAGCTGCATCCTGATTCCCTACCTCGAGAGAATAGGGCTGGCAGCAGAACACTGCTCTGCACCACAAGAGGGGCCTTAAAATCTACAGGATATGAAGTGGGGTGTTCGTGGTGCACGGTCCCCATTCCATCCCCCCCATCCTGCTGCTCACCTTCCTCTGCTCTGCTCCCCCCAGAAAGGCTCTTCTTTGGATCCCTCACCCCTCTGCAGCACCCCCAGCCTGTGCCATTTCCTTCAGGAAAGGGATTCTTGGAACAAGTCTGTGCTCCTTCTCAGGGCCAACCCCTCCTCCCCTCTCGGTTTGACCTTGCTCCCCTGGAATCGTGGGGTCTGGGAGGAAAGCAGGAAGAGACTACAAGGTCTGGGGAGATGAGGAAAAGGAATAGAATGGGACTATCCTGTGACCTCCCTTAGGGGAGGGAAGCAAGAGGGGACATGACACTGTTCGCCCCCCCCAAAGGAAGCAGCGATGAAGATGTGCAGGGGTGGTGGTGCATTACCAAGCAGAGCTGAAGAAGGGCAGGAAGGACCGGGCAGGGAGTCGGGGAGTCTCGGATCCTGCCTGTGCACCTGGGGGAGAAGGAGGTGGTGGTGAATATTTTACTCTAAATCAAACAATAGGACCAGAGCCGCTCCAATGATTTTGCAGAATGCATTTGGTCGGAGACTGGGGAAGGACTGGAGAGAATGAAATAAGACCCCCGAAAATTTCTGTGTCCCGTCTCACCCCCACCCTCAATCCCCCTCTGGCCTGAGCAGCACTCGAGGGGGCTCCCGGAGGAGCGCTACCCANGAAAGAAACAGATCGGGGCGGGGGTGACAACGACGCCGCCAGGGGTGGTCTTGGCGTGGGAGATGGCGCGGGGGACAGGCTGGCAGTGACCGGCGCTGCCGATGCAGGCTGGGCTTCACTTACCGGGAGCCGTCCCGATTCCACCTGTGAGCGGCACGAGCCCACGCGTGCCACCGGCGCTCCGATCCTTCCACCTGCCCGCCCCTGCCAGCCCTCCTTCCCCGACCGGCGACCCCAGGAGCTCGGCACGTCCTGCGTGGGTCTCGCTGCACTCCCAGGGACCAAATCCTTTTCCCAGCCCGACAAACCCCTCCAGCTCCGCCGCCTCCTGCCTCCTCCGGTCTCCCGGTCGCCCCTGGATCCTGCTTCCCACTCGGGTCCCCGTAGGGAGCAAGGTGGGGGGAGCGGTTGGGGCCGGCGGTTCCCTTCCCAACGGGGATCGGTAAGCAGAGACAAAGGCGGTGAAATATCAGTGCCCGGCTAAAGCCGCTCCGAGCCCCTTGGAGCCCTTAACTAGATCGTTAGGGGATTATCCGCACCCTGAGCAGCCGCGGGGCGGGGGCAGCGGCCGCCCCGTCCCGTCACCGAGCGCCCCCGGGGAGGGCGACGGTGGGAGGCGACGCAAGGAGCTGCCCGGGCGCGGCGGCGGCTGGAGACCGGTCTGCGGGGAGAACGGATCGGCCAGCGGAGGGACCGTGAGCGGTACCGGGGTGGGGAGGGAACGGGGGGACGCAGGGGGCACCGTCTGTCTCGCTTTGGGGGCCGGCGGGGGACCCGCGGCTCGCTCTGCTCCCGCCTCCCCCTCGCCTTCCGCGGGGGGCGGAAAGTTTGTGCCCGCGGTGGGGGCGCCGCTGGGGGTGTGGGGAGGCAGATCCTGGGGTATCTGGGCAGGATCGTGCCCCCAGAGCCCGAGGGGGCTGACACTGGGGTGCCCGGTAGGGAAACGGGATTTGGGACGCGGAGCTGTGGGCAAAGCGGGGTGTCGGGGGTGGAAGCAGCCAGGGAAGGAAGGGGGGGCGTCTATGTGCCTCCGCGCTGATGGGCTCAGCTTTATCCAGGGCTGTAATCCCCCTGCTCCTGTAATTAAAAACTCCGCATTACAAGGAAAACGGTGTGCAGGGAAATGTAATCAAGTCTGGAGGGGCTTAACCATCTGGTAAAGGTTAGGACCAGCACGGCGGGGGACGCGGCCGGGGGATTTGGCAGCAGCCGCGATCTGGGCTCCTCTTAATCTACCGCGGGGACGAACGCAGCATCTGTGGGGTAATACCGGTGCCGGGCAGCGATCGGTCTCTTTGGAGCTCCCTCCCACCTCCGTTAACGGGATCTCCCCGAAGGTGGTCCCCTCCCCAGGTGCGTCCAGCTCCGGTAAATAAATTCTGCTGCGGCCCCGGGACCCGGATTGCAGCCTCTTGCGGAGGCCAGCAAAGAAAGGGTTAAGCGACGCCAGTGACCGCGGTTCGGCCCCCCAGCTCTGGGCACAGCCCTCCTCCGCCGCCCCCCGGGAGTCCGAAACTCTTTGAAAGTGCGAGAGGCAAGCGAAGGCGAGGGAGGAGGCGGCGTGCGGGTGCGACTCCTCATCCCCGGGATTGCTGCGGGGCCATGGGGGCCGGGGCAGGCTCCGGGCGGGGGCAGCTCTTCCTCCGCTCCCTCCTCTTCCTCCTGTTGGCCGGGCCCCCGGCACACCACCCGGCGTGGGGGCAGCTGCGCTACGCCGTGCCAGAGGAGCTGGAGCACGGAGCCTTCGTGGCCAACTTGGGTGAGGACCTGGGACTGGATGTGTCCACCCTGTCAGCGCGGAGGTTCCGCATCGTGTCACGGGCCGGGGCCAGGCAGCACCTGGAGGTGAACCTGGAGAACGGGATCCTCTTTGTGAACGAGCGGATTGACCGGGAGGAGGTGTGCGAGGCCGGGGGGACCTGCCTGCTCCACCTGCAGCTCCTCGTCGAGAGCCCACTGGAGCTCTACCGCGTCGAGGTGGAGGTGCTGGACATCAACGACCACGCACCCACCTTCCCTTGGCAAGAATACGTGCTGGAGGTGGCCGAGTCTGCCGTGCTTGGTGCCCGCTTCCCACTGGAGAGCGCCCAGGATCCCGACGTGGGTACCAACTCTGTGCACACCTACCGCCTCAGCCCCAATGGTTTCTTTTCACTTGAGGTGCAGACACGCAGCGACGCCAGCAAGTTTGCAGAGCTGGTGCTGGAGCGTGCCCTCGACCGTGAGCAGCAGCGTGTGCACCGGGTGCTGCTCACCGCTCTGGACGGCGGCGTCCCCGAACGCTCAGGCACAGCGCACATCCTCGTCACGGTGCTGGACGCGAACGACAACGTGCCTACCTTTGACCAGCCCTCCTATGGTGTGAGCCTTCCTGAGGATGCTCCTGCCGGCACTCTGGTCATCCAGCTCAATGCCACTGACCTGGATGAGGGCCCCAATGGGGAGATTGAATATTCCTTCAGTGGGCACGCACCACCACGTGTCCGGGAGCTCTTCCACATAGAGCCCCGGAGCGGGCAGGTGCTGCTGAAGGGCCGCCTGGACTATGAGCGGGCCAGCCTCCATGAGCTCTACGTGCAAGCAAAGGACCGCGGACCCTCAGCTGTGGCTGTGCACTGCAGGGTGCTTGTGCACCTCCTCGATGTCAATGACAATGCGCCAGAGGTGACCCTCACCTCTGTGTCCACACCTGTGATGGAGGATGCCCCCCCAGGCACCGTCATCGCTGTCATCAGTGTTCTGGACCGGGACTCTGGGGACAACGGGCGTGTGAGCTGCGAGGTTGGCCCCAACGTGCCATTCGAGCTCCGCTCCTCCTTCCGGAACTACTACACGCTGGTCACCACGCAAGCGCTGGACCGCGAGGTTGTGCCTGAGTACAACGTGAGCATCACAGCACGAGACATGGGCTCGCCTGCCCTGCTGACCCGCAGCACCCTCACCGTCCCGGTATCTGACGTGAACGACAACGCTCCGCGCTTCCTCCAGCCCTCCTACAGTGTTTATGTGATGGAGAACAACGCACCGGGTGCCTCCATCTGCTCTGTCAGTGCGCTGGACCCTGACTGCCAACAAAATGCCTACCTGTCCTACTCCATTGCGGATGGGCACATCCATGGCATGCCCGTGGGCACCTACGTGTCTATCAACTCAGACAGCGGGCACATGTACGCCCTGCGCTCCCTTGACTATGAGCAGATCCGCAGCTTCCAGATCCAGGTGCAAGCACAGGACGCGGGGTTTCCCCCACTCAGTGCCAACGTCACCGTCCACATCTTTGTGTTGGACCAGAATGACAATGCTCCCGTTATCATTTCCCCCCTGCCGCGCAATGGCTCCGTTGCCACTGAGCTGGTGCCACGATCAGCCAGGCCTGGCTACCTCGTGGGCACGGTGTCGGCGGTGGATGCGGATGCGGGGCTGAACTCTCGCCTCTCCTACCAGCTCCTCCAGGCTACTGATTTCACCCTCTTCAGCGTGGCGCCCGACACGGGTGAGCTGCGCACCCTCCGCTCCTTTCTGGAGCAGGACGCCAGCCGGCAGCAGCTGGTGGTGCAGGTGCGGGATGGGGGGCAGCCAGCCCTCTCTGCCACCGTGTCCCTCCTGCTTTCGGTGGTGGAGACCATGCCCCAGACTCTCTCCGACTTCAGCGAGTTCAGCCTCCCTCCAGAGGTCTCCTCATCTTCCCCACTCACTCTCTATCTCCTTGTCTCCCTGGGCTCCATTTCCTTCACCTTCCTTCTTGCCATCCTCATTCTCACAGCCATTCGCTGCCGTGGAGAGCGGCGTTCCCGCCAAGGGCACAGCTGCTCACCACCTCGCTGCCACTGCTGTCCTGGGTCCAGACCCTCCTCTGATGGCCTGAAGACTTCTAACCTGACGGCACAGCCCCCCGCGGGGACCGCGGCTGCCACCTGCCTTGATGTGCCTGCGGGCGGCCCCCCAGGCTACTGCTACAAGGTCTGCCTTGGTCCTGAGTCTGCTCAGAGTGACTTCATGTTCCTCAAACCCTGCAGCCCCCCCCGGAACAACGAGAAGGATCCCGGGAAGCGATCCTGGCCGGACCAACATCTCCAGGTCTCCAAAGAGGTAACACAATGCCCAGCAGTGCTTACCAGTGATCCGCAGGTCCCCCCAGCCCCCTCCCTCAGCCTCTGCCACGAGGGAAAGCAGGCACGGCTTCTCCCAGAGAATAACCGGAGCCTTTGATCAGTGCGGGAATTAGGAGCCGTCAGGCAGCGGGATCTCCACTGAGCTTCCCGACGGGTCTAATTACCGGGGGAGCGTCAGGCTCGTCTGAGGCGAGAGGAAATCCCTTCTCACCGTCTTTTGTACCCATTAGAGACAACAGAGATGCTCCAGTGCCCTAGGGGAGGTGGGATAGTGGGGGTGGCTTCTTCTTCGCGTGGGTAAGCAATTCACACTGGGACAGTCTGAGCATCGCTGCTGCTCTGCTTCCCCTGGGCTGGCAGGGGTCGGCAGTGTCCTGGGCCTGGCTGCTGTTCCACACAAGGCTGTGCCAGCAGGCAGGGAGTGGGGTCTTCAGGGCGGGATTTTGATGTCAACATTTGTTAGGTATTGAAATGAGGAATGTCTAATTTTCCCGATGAAAGACTCTCCAAAACACGATTACAAGGATGGAGAGTGATGAGGCGTCTAATCCACTTACGTTTGACTTTTAATAAACCAGTCCTTCCAAGGAGAGGCCAAGACTCTCTGCCAAGAGAGTCTCTCCACGAGTCTCCTTGCACCCCTGGACTCTCTTCCCTAATGCTTAATTAGATTTTCCTGTAGCTTTTGCAGCCCTCCTGGGACATCGAGCAGGCAGCCAATTTCCACATCTCTCACCATTTGGTACCTCAGACCCGGACTAAGTAAACATTGCAAATGCAAAAAAGGCTTTTGAAAATTAACAGGAATAGGAAAACCACCTGTCTCTCCCCAGAATGCCAGACTTAAAACTTCCAGAGGCAGAGGACAAGCCCCAAACCACCCCAGTATCTCAGGAGGGTGAGGAAGGTATCTCAGAAGGGAACAGGCTGATTTAGTGCTGTCTCAGGCTCCCCAAAAAGGGGAATGTGCTGCTTGCTTCTCCACAAAGGGCACAGGGAAAGTGGGGATGTGGTCCTGCATCCCTGCCTGCTGAAGCCTTGTGCTGGCAGGGCTGGGTTGTTTGGCAAAGGGTCCCAGGACTGACAGAGAGTCTCAATAACCAGCCTTGCTCTTCCCTGTGTTTTCCAGGCCAAGCAGCCCAACACAGACTGGCTGCCTCCGAGCACACAGCGACCTGCCCTGAAAAGGTACCAAATCCAGCACTGGGGGAATGGACGAAGCAGGTGGAAGGGGGATGAGGGAAGGAGGAGGTTATCTCTGACACAGCTTTGAACCAGTCTCTTCTCTTTAGCTCCCAGAGCCTGGAAGATGTGGGGGATATCCGTAGAGCCCTCCAGAAGGAGCACGAGAGGCTGTGCACACTGGTGACCCCTGTCTCTGGTTAGTATTGGGACAATGGGGCTGGGAATATGTCCTGGGGTGACCAGACCCTCTGGTCACTTGTTGGAGGTGCAGTGGGGGCATCACATCCCTGTTCCCAGCAGTGGTGAAGTTCTGTGGGTGGAGGGGGTGGCCAGGCACCAGAATGGAGGGTGGTGACACAGGACTTGCATCCCGGGATGTGGATGTGACCTGAGCCAATCTTACCCTCATCTTTCCTCCAGAGTTTCAGAAAGCTTCAGCAGGCCCCAACAGCATCTGGATGCCCCAGTACAGCCCCTTGTACCCAGCCCTGGATTATCAGCACAATGTTTACATCCCCGGCACCCCAACTCTGCTTTCCAGCAAGGATGGGCCCCTCTTCCCGGGCCGGGAGAACAAAAACAGCTTCTCCACCTTTGGCAAGAGGAAGAAGATGACAACTTACTGTGACATGCATGACAGTGTGGTTATCAACAATGACTTGAAATAGCCTGGATGGCTCTGTCCTTGGAATCTCCTGCATTATTTCAGCTGCCAGGTCCACCCACAGCACACGCCTCCATGTATGGACCTCTCAAGACTTTATGGGGTGCTGGGAGCGTGGCTCAACAGAGCATGGGGAAAGGATTTAAGGAGCAAGAGACTGAAAATTACAGGGGTGGGGGGGTGGTGGCAGGGGGAATTTCTCCCATCTCATCTTGCAGAGCTGTGTTGGCAGCAGGTGCTGTTTGAGGTCCATATGACCAGATTTAAGCAAATCTGCCTTGAGTTTACCCATTCCCATGTCCCTTTAGGGACCATTCATCTCTGTAAACGTGTTCACTTCTTTGTCTTGTTTGGCTGTGTGAATGTACTGAGCTGCATGTCTGTATCTCTGTCCCAGAAGGCACGGAAAGTGTGTGCAGACCCAGCCTGGTTCAGCCAAGCCTGACCTTACACTCTGGGACAGTGACCATTGCTCTGTCCCTGAGATCCGGTGGGATATGTTGCATGTCTAGAGCAGCAATTGGTGTCTGTTTTATCTGGGAAGTGAGTGCAAAACCCAGATTTCATGAGTGCTTCTCTTCAGACCCTGACCCAACACTTGCAAGGCTGGACACAGCCAGGGTCCAGGTGAGACAGCCTTTGTTCCAGGAGCAGCACGTGCACCACACAGGTTGGACGGCCAGAAGAGCTGCTGGCTTCAGTACCTGAGACATGCACAAGGTGAGGCCCTGCTGGGTAGCTCTCTAGCCCAAGGCAACATCATGTGAATGAAAAACAGTTTCCAACCATTGGAGTGACCCCAGCACAGGTGACAGTGTCTTCTCTCCTGCCCCTGCCCTCACTCAGATCTCTGTTTTCCCCAAGTCCTGAATGCCTGGAGGAACTCCTGCACTGGGGGTCCCACCTGCACAGGATGAACATCTCCAAGTGTGCCCTGTTTCTCTTTGAGAACTTTTAGCTGGCAGTCAGGAGCCCTCAAGGGCAGGACTCCAGCCCCAGAACAGTCTCTCCCCTGCCTTGCACACCCTGCACCTGTCCACCAGTCTGTCTGTCACCACTGCCAATTGCTCCGGTCACGGGACAGTTCACTTTGAATCCATCTGTGCAGAGCATGACAGCTCTTTCTAAACTGAGTTTGTTTCACTATGTCTGATTTGTACCAATAAATTGTATTTTAATAGCTCACCCTGGCTCCTGGCTGTCCCTGAGTTGCACACATGGCAGCAGGGATTGCTGCACAGCTCTCCCAGCTCCAGGAAATACATCTGTCCTTCTGGCCTTCTGAGTTCTGGAGCAGACAGCTCCTTTTATGCCGAGAGCTCATTTTATTCACTTCATCTGGATTCTGGGGGCTCAAGGTCCCTTCCCTCTTCCCCTGGACTCAGGAGCACTCTGGGGTCATGGCCAGAAGGAGCTGGAGATGTCACACAGCTCCTTGCTCCCTGCTCCAGCTTGGGCAGGGGGGATTTTGCACCATGATGTGGGCATACACGAACTGCTGGGGAGAGGGGCTGGGTGTGGCATGAATTCATGGTTGTAATGGTGCTTTCTGTGGTTAATTTACCCTTTCCCCTGGACACTAGGGACCAGCAGCTTGCCTCAGGAGCCACAGAGATAACCTGGATGTGAGCCACATGTAAGGACCAGCTCCCTGGGAACAGGCAAACCTTTGCCTGTTGGTGGGATGTCTCTTGGCTGGATGAGGGAAGCATTTCCCCTTCAGATGAAGTCCTGAGGTGGCCAGGCCGTGGTTGTCCTTCTCATACCATGCACTTGCTTGGTGACTGTCTTGGGGAGGCTGCAATGCGGCTTTTGGGATTAACCCAGAAAAGTCCTTGTCTACAAGTGGGCAATGTGCTCTTCAGTGGAAGCAGGGGGAAGGAAGCACTCAAAGGGGCCTCTTGGGAGTCAGGAGCCCGGGAGGACAGTGCTTTGGACATGAAAGGGACCTGGCTGCTTCTGGTGACTTCAGTCCCAGCTCACATCTGCCTGACTGCGGGCAGATGAAATATTCCCTGTCCCAATTAGACGGCAGGATGAAGGATTTTGTGCTGCCAAGTGCATTCTTCAAGGGTCTCTAGAGAGCGTTAAGGGTAAAAGAGAGCCCCAAACAGCTACTGCCTGAGACCTCTGTACAGCATTAGCCCATTCCAGTGCTTCAAAAGAACAAGGGAATTATGTAAAGTGATACAATAAGATTAATAACAGCCTCAAGAAGTAATAAAAGCATCAAATGGACCTGACTCCCTGCAGGGTACAAGCATCTCTCCCTCCCGAATTAACTCTGGCAGTATCTTCCCTGCATTTTTAGGTGGTGCTGGTCAGGCACTGGGAGAGGAGTGGAGCCCCTCTGCAGAGAGCCCACGGGGGCTCAGCTGCAGCCCCTCTGCTCGCTGTGTTCCAGCTCACACAGCAAAAGCACCCAGCACATCCTGTGCTTCATGGCATCCGAGATCTAAATGAACACATGGAAGTGGTGTTTTGTATCAGATTTTCCCCAGAGGGAAATTGACCTCAGAGTTGACCCCCAAAAAGCACAGGCTTTTTGGAAAAGTGACAGGAAAGTGACATTTTGCATCTCTGTCTTTGGAAAATCAGGGGGTCGAGAGACCAAGGGGACAGGTTTGCCACCTCCCCTGTCACTCTCCAGTGTATTTTCTTAGCATTTTTTAATCCCTGCTACCAAGGCTCACTGGTGCCCACTGAATTGCCTCCATCTCCTCTCCATTACTGACCATCAGCCCACGGGAGGAGATAGACACACACACATCTGTACTTCCTGCTGACCCCCAGGTTTGCATGTTCAAGGCAGGAGACTTCCAAAAGGGATTTGAGCAACACAAGCACCCAGCCCAGGCCCCAACACCCCACATTCCCCAAGGAGCTGCTTCTGCTTCGTTGAAGGAAAAGCTGCACTGACAAGAGCTCAGTTTCAATCTTTTATTTCAATCACCATATTGATAAAAAGGACAATAAAAAGGGACTTGCTTTAGGGGAGAGAGGACTTGCATAAATCTAATTCAACCACACTACTATCCCTCTTCAAAGGCCATGCCTGGTCAGAATCGTCCATCTAATAGATGAGATCTCCTTTGAAGATCTCCCACAGGGACAGGGTCTCATTAAAAATGCAAGGTCTTTGCCCTACAACTAGTTATTTTTACAACTCTCCCCGTGCTTACACTCCTGCACAGCTGATGAGCATTAGCTGGTTTCTGTAGCCTGGTAATGCACTGGGCATGAGGGCTCCTTTGGAGATATGCTCAGCAGAACACTCTCTAGATGCCTCTCTCACATGTTCCAGCTCTCTCAGAGATCCAGAGGCAAATTTGGCTTTCAGGGACTTGCCAGCCAGCTTGAGGTTTGCTTCTAGGACAGTGGGAAAGCTGCCATGTGGTACAGTTGGCTGCAAAATGCTTCAGGCCATGCGAGGCAGGCACCCAGCGCTCCTGGGCACCAGCACAAACAGGGGGTGTGTGCTCCTGCTGAATAGACTGCTCGGATGGAAACATTGCTTGTATCTCTGAAATGACTTGAAAATGTATCCCAGAGAGACAAAACGAATCCAGAGGTAGAGAGAAAAGAGGCCAGAGGGAAAGACCCAGAGGGGCTGATGCTCAGCTCTGCTCCCACCTGCCACACACAGAACAAAAAGCAGCCAGCAAATTCCCCAGAAAGCCTCAGCATGGACACAGCACTCTGCACGCAGCTGGGTCAGGCTGGGCAGAGCCTTGGATGCAGGTGGGTCTCAGCTCCCAGAGGGAGTGGTATTGGCAGGATAGAGCTAAAATCTGTGAGGATCAGTGGGAGCCTCTGCATGGACCTTGGATCCAGCCCAGTCTGTGGCACTCAGTGGTTAATTAGATCCTCCTAAGATGCTAGAAATTTCTTCTCCTCTCCTCTCCTCTCCNTCCCCTCCCCTCCCCTCTTTAATTTATTAAAGACTGGGTAAAGATCCATTTAGATTTCTTTCTGAGTTGCATCAGTGTCTTAAATGTCTCCCTGAACCCCACCCCACAGAACAGCCTGCTGTTTCTAGCTGGATCCCTTCCTCCTGTTTCCTTTTTGATCTCAGCAGATGTTTTGTAGAAATAAATATCCTTTAGCTTCTGTCATAATAACTTAGCCTCTGCCACACTCAGAAACGTCTGCATGATTGTCATGTGCTGATTTTCTCTGTTCCTTTGCACCTTTTCCTTTTTCACTGCTCTGAAAACAGCAGTTGCCAACTCCTCCACAGAGATCAGATGGAGGAACAGGCCAGGGCTGAGGGAAGCTTTTGCTTCCCAGTTAGCCTATAAAGTGTTTTCAGTTTAAGTGGTGGAAATGTCACTGGCTCTGTTTTGCAGCATTCACTCAAGTGGAATTAATGCTCCTTGTTAGCGATAATATGACTTAATCAGCTTAATTACTTTGAGACATAAGTAGACACCTTTGTGTATTGAATAACTTATGACACACTGGACCGAAAAACGTGAATGAAGGCTTTGAAAATAAATTAAATATGACCCCTAGTGCAGTCTGCACTTTGACTAATGATTCGACTCCCATGAAATTCAATGACTTACAAATCTTACATTTGAATAAATGATACATTTTTGCATGTTTTGAACAATAGCAGTGATTTTTATCTCAGCATTTGGAATTCATAGTGCTTCTCCAGCGCCAGGAAGCAAGGCAAACAAGTTCATGTTAAACGGATTGAAAAATAAAACATTTGTGCAGTCAACTATTAGGAATACATTCAGAGGATCTGCAGGCATTTCTGATGAGATATTTATTTTAATTCATTGCTAAGAATATCTGCAACAACAGGTGAAAAAAATGCCTCAGAAAAATTAAGAGAGAGCGAAGATTCCCAGAAGGATCACTAAGGTCTTCACATCTAATTCATCCATTTCAATAATGTCTACAAGAGAAAATATCATTAAATAGCTCCAGAATTGTCTTATCATACATTTTGCCTGCATAGAAAATGAACCATACAAAGGAAATAGAAGCAGGAAAAGCAACCATCAATCAAGAAAATTATTATAATCATTCACAGAATTTCTGATAGGCCAGGATGCAGAGACTGTGATAGCAGGCTGCATGGGAAATAGAAAAATTGGGGTTAAACTGCTACGTGAACCCAGAGAAAAGATGAGCTGTCTGAATTTGTTCTGTTCTGTTGCAGTGAGTCACCCAATTTCTGTATCCAAATCTTCCTCTAAAAAGCACTGGAGTTCAGCATGGTGCAGACAATAATGCAGATCCCTACACAGGGACTTTTTCAGCCCAAGTATATCTGAAATTCAGAGGTTAGCTTAGGCTGTAGCATCACAGGGGAGCCTGACTGGTTTGATGAGTCTACTTTTAAGTCCATGTCCGTATTTTTTGGTATTTTAGCTAACAGGAATTTTTTTCATACTGCCAAGGGTGAAGGCTGAGGGCTCCAGGATTAATTTGTCACTGCTCTTGCTCTGCAGTTCTTCAGTCTCTATTGACTAAATCTCCAAAGCTCCCCAGAGTACAGATGCAACATATCCACACAGGGATCTAAATGTAAGGAGCTTAATCTGGGGTTGAATCCCACCTGCAGGATTCCATCTTGTCCCCACTTTCCTTCTTGATCTTCCTTTAATATCATTTAGAGGAGACATGCCCAGCACCTCTCTGACACTGGCATTTTACCAGAGATCAGAGGAAAAGATTTCCCATTTCCTTTGAGTATCCCCTAACAGACCAAACTTCAGGAATGTAATCCTGAAATTAGTTCCCAAAACCAATTTTTTTTCCTCTTTCCAGGAAATTCAATGTTATAATCCACTTGCTTACCTAAACCACCTCTTCCTCTTAATCTCTCCCTGCAAAATAGTCTGACAGCTGCCCCAGAACGTAAGGAGATCATCAAAAAGGATGATCGTCTGGGGCTGAATCCTTTTCCTGAGTTCCCCAAGAGTCCTCTTGGCTCGTTGTGCTACATGCCATGAGCCATTTAACTCCCTCAATGCCCGTCACATGTCACACACCTTGCCGGTTTTGTTCCTTCCATATCTGAACACACCCCTGCAGGCTCCTCCTGTCACTGCAGGGTCCACCCCCAGGCCTTTTTCTGCCTCTCCTTGGGTCCAAATTTTATATTTGCTGTAGCTTCTGAGTGAGTTTTAATCAAATCTGACCCTGCTTTGAGCAGAAGCCTGACTCAACCACTTCCAGGTACCCCTCTTTTGAGAGGGGTGTACTTTGAGTGGATTTTGGGTGTATTTTGAGAGGGGTACACTTTTCCTGTGTATCCATAAAGATCCATGAAGGTTTGGCTGCAAACTTCCAAGTCCCTGGTGGAATGGTGCCCCCTCCACGTTACCCACATGGTGCACAGCACCAGCAGCACCCAGATGGGACAGGACCATCCTGCCATCCTGTGCTTGTGCCTCCTGAGCCCTGCTGTGCCCGGCATCGTGGTGTCCAAAAATCAGGGTGCAACTCCACAGGGAATCACCAGCAAGACACTCCAGTCTGGCAAGGGAGAAGCTGGAAGTTTGTTCCTGCTCCTCCTCTCTAGGAGATGGGCAGGGGAAAATTACAGACTTTTTTTTAATGCTATCTCTTCTTTAAAATGAGAAAAAAAAATTAAAAACTTGGATGTGAGCTGCAGGGATGAATCACAGCACAGAGCTTGGCAACACAGTGGGGACTCTCATGTCACCCCCAAGCCTTCCTGCCTTTTGCTGGAGGTATTAGGAAGAAAGCCACTGGGAGCTACTTCTGAAGGGCTGGATTCTGTTGGCATGGAGAATTTTTTTTCATAAAGGAGCCTCTATATTCAAATGGGAAATGGAGACAGAGTGGGAAATAAGCCCAGCAAAAAATCATGGAAGTTTTTGCTGCCTGCAAGTGGAATTCAATCGAAAAAGGGGAGAGAGAGAAGAAAGGAAATTGAAGCAGCCTCCTCTCTGCACAGATTGCATTGCTGGAGAAGCTCTGAGTGTTGCAAGGCATAATAGTTGTCTGCTCAGAGGTTCCATCCCGGGGGACTTTCCCTGGGATAGTTTCATACATTTATCCCTGACTCCTGGCATCTGCATAACACGCTCACAGAGAGAGTTATTAGTTTAATTTTCTTGTGAATTACAATGGAGGCAGAGAGAATTAGAAAAGACTTTTTTTTTTTTTTATTATCATTACTTTTTGTTTTCCAGTTGAGAGATTGTAAATGAGGCTATTCATCCTGCTAACATCAGTAGGGACCCAAACCCAAGTCTTTCTGGGGTAATTGGTTTCTGATGAGCAATCACTTGTAAAACCAATAGCAAAGGCAAGAACTGAAATATAAATTCTCTCTTTACATGCTGAGCTTTTCATTAGGATTGTGTGTCTGGTTTCTTTCTGGGATTCAGTGGAAAAGCCATGAAATGGTAAACAAGGCAGTGGACTAAGCCTGACAAGAAGTTTGTATTAGCAAAAAAACCTGGGGAAACAGCATTGTTTGATATTGTCCAGAACAAATAAAGCAGCTGCAGATTCCCTCAAGCTGCAGCTTTCTAGTGAACCCTTTGGAACTAAAGCCCTGGACAGAGAGAGGAGACAGCAGATCTTCCTGTAGGGCAGAGCTGAGTGTGCTTTTGTCCAAAAGAGACAAAAATGTTGAAGAAAGAAAAAAAAAATTAGAGGCCAGGGACAATTTTCCATGCTGAAAGTCTGGCTAGGGTGGCTGATGGAAATTTGCAGTCCCTGATATCCTGCAATTTGCAAAATACAGGGGACTGGGATGCCTGGATGGGTTGCAAGGGCTGAGACTGTGAGTCAGGCTTTTTTTCCCCTCCCAGTTACTCATGAGGAATCTGCTGATCTGCACTGGCTTTTGTTTCCCTGATGAACCTCAGGGTGCTTAAGGCTTGATTTATTTATTTATTTTGGTGGCAAATTAAGCATCAGTCTGGATGCAGCTCTCAGTGCTTCCTAGGCTGGGGCTGTGGTGCTGTCATTCATTGGCTTAACTGGATTGCTTGCTGCTTTATGGGTTTTTTTCCAGTAAAACCTTTTGGCTCACATACAGCTGGTTGCTGCCTCAAAGATGAGCAGACAGCAGCAGGCTTGACAAAGGCAGGGAACATTTTTAAGCTCATGTCCACGGAAAGGCCTCTGAAACGAGAATGATGTGGACACATCTCCCTCAAAACAAACCAAGCAAAACCCCTCAAATAAATCCACTTTTTCCAGCTTTCAAATGCTGAAAGCTGATCCCCGGGAAACAAACAGTGAAACCACTGATTGGATTCAGTCCTGAGGAACCTGCTCTGAGCAGAGGAAGGGGACACAACACAACACGCTAAGAATTGTCCAGAGATCTCTTCCAAACACAGATATTCTAGGATTCAGTGATGACAGCTTTTTGCTTTCACTAACCCAAAAGAGCCAAACACATTGCTGTGACCACAGCAAGAAATGAGGCAATTTGGACACTTCCATATTTGCATCACATTTGCATACAACACATAGCCCAGGGCAATATTCCACATAGCTATCAAGCAAACTTTTTTTTGTTTCTCTCATTTGGAGCCAGGCTTCCCAGGAATCTCCCAAAGCCTGGATGTGCCCTGCACTAATCATGCCTCCTATTAGCTGCATACCCATCAGGCTCTGCTGACTGAGCCAAATTTTTGGCCTCCCACCTCAAATATAGGGCAACTTTTTAATTTTGGTACCACTTGAGCAGAAGCAAATGTCTCAGTGACAATGCCAGGATCATTCACCTGAGTTTATACACTGGAAGTTTTGGGAGTAGGAAGAAGGAGAGGAGAGGAGAGGAGAGGAGAGGAGAGGAGAGGAGAGGAGTTTTAGCTAAGACTGTAGTGTGACTTAAGGCATGTGGAAGAGGGCCAACTGGTCATAGCAATTGTCCAAACTGCCCAAGCCTCTGCAATCACTTGTAATTCAACCATTTCTGTCTGCAATATAGGCAGAGGTTTGTATCACATTTGTACCTTAGAGAAAACTTCAATGTCTTTCTGTCAAACTGTACAAGGACATACTGCAGAGCCTGGCCCTGCATCTCCACCAGTGCAGGTTTAGAAATCTGTACAGGCAGAAGCAGTCTGCAGATAATGAACATTTTTTCCTGCTTGGAATAACTGCTGCACAAGCCTTAGTTCTCCACCTCTTTCTCTCTTCCCCAAACATTTCCATATACCCTTTCTCTGGTGACAGCTGAAGTTCCCAGCTAAGTTCTCTCCTGCAAGTTCATCCAGCTGATCTTTCAGGGGATGGTTCCATTTGGTCTTTATGGATGTTTCTTCCCTCCAAGTGATGAATAGTACAGCTGAGCCTCTCATTCACAAGGCAGTTGTGATGGGAACAAAGGAAAAAGATGTAGGAAGTGAATCCTTCCAATTTTTGTTTGGTTTGTTACAAGGTTCTACTTTGCAACACTGTTCTTTTGGTTGTGCCTGTATTTCCCTTTTCTCGAGTTTATTAATGAGGAGGTCAGGACTAGAAATAAGCAAAACAGCATCAGATCACATCATTACATCATTCCCTTAAAATGTGTGTGACTCAAGATTTACTTACTGTGGTGACAATTTGTCAGTGGCACAAAGTGCTGAGTGACTGAAGAACGTTAAGCAATCCAGAAAACCATTTGTTGCTGTTGCAGGTTTTGCTCATTCTCTGCTTTATTTTGTGACCTAGGAAAACTCATTGAGGATTTAAGTGTTTGGAAGGCCTGTGAAAGGAAAAGGAGATGGCTTTCAGGACCTGCTGAAAGCAGGTGTACAGCAAAGTGAAAGAAAAGAACTATGGGGAGATATTTGTCTGATTTAGCCAACTCTAAGAATTTCTGCCATTGGATAATATTTGTAGTTGCTATTATAGAAACAAGGAAGAAGGATGGACCAAACAGTAAAAACTGGATTAAAAAGCTACTATCTGACCAGGAAACCTGTACCAGTGTGGGAATTTCCCTGCACTTTCTTTCTGGTGGACATTTCAGGGGACCTGAGGTATATGGGGAACCTATGGATAAGAAATGAAGTTGCTATGGGTTCAGGGTGCACAGAAATGTATTTCTCCCCAGGATTCTGCCTGAAACTGCAAAGAGCTCAGTCTCTGACAGCCCACAGCCCCCCTTTGCATCATCTTCTCTGGCCATCTTAACACAACCTCCTCAGCTTTTACACCCTGATTTCCCTTTCCCCAGCATCATTTCATGTCACTCTTCCCTCTTGCTGTAGAGCAAGGAGGAAGGAATTATTTTTCCTGCAACCACATCATGCTCTGACTTTATTTACAGAGGCTGAAATGAAGAAAATTCCCCCTGCACTAAATCTGTTTGGCGTGGTGAAGGCAAGGAAGTGGAATTATATTGCAAATGTCAAGGGCTATGAAAAATGTAACAGACTTTAATATTCTTCTGCTGTTATTGCTGAGAGTGTCTCTCACCTGCATTCACAGAAAGTGAAGTGCCTTTTACCACTGAGCAGAAATGATTGCCTATTTTTATTTTAAAGCTACACTGTGGCATGCATCCTAATAATAAATGCATTTTCCCTCCAAACTCTCTCTTCAGCAATTAACCTTCAGCTTCAAGACTTAATTTTAGCCTTGAGCCCTTAGGTTAACCCCTACCTCAGGCTCCAATAAGCTCCAGCCCCAAATATCCTGTTACCTGTGTCTTAAAAGTGATTCCTACATTTGTAATTATAACCACAGTCCCTATTTTCCGTGATACCTGACGGTGACTGGTGCTGAGCCAGGCATTTGGATGCTGCTTTGAAGATGTAAAACATTAACTATGCCTCTCTCCATAGCTCACTTTCCCCTGGGGTTGTGTTTCAAGGTAAGTGGTTTGCATAAGATCCCTCAGAGACCTGCATTTAGTTTATTCAGTAGGATAAACAACCTGCTGCTTTTGTACTTCTCCCTACAGAGCAAAGAAAAGCCCATTTTATACATTAAAATTGAACACAGCATTGCTGAAAGGTCTGTGATGGCTTTTTCTGGAGCTCAGAGCATTTTATCTTGTTCCGGACGGGGTCTCACAGGGCTTATGCCCTGTCCATCTTCTCATACACCCCCCTCCTTCAAATACAAATACCCCTCTCTTAAGAACCCGTGTTTGTGAGGGAGAAGAGGTTACCGGCCCTTGGCTCTGCCTGTCTCGCTGACTGTACTGCCCAAGGCTGGGGGAGTTCGTGTCGGGGGTTTTTTCATGGTGTTGTTTTAATTTCACCTGGATACAGCAATCCCCACAGCTCCTGGAGGGGGAACCTGGCTCTTCGCGGCCCAATTAGCATAACCCTTGGAAGTAAAGGGCCTAAGTCCCTGATGTTTTACTGGGAATCACGACGTGTGGCTCCCTGCCAGACACTGGCGAGCCGGGCTGCTCACAGGAACCTCTGCAGCAGCACGGGAGGGCCCCGTCCGTGCCGTGCCGGGGGGAAGCGGGGCGGCCCCGGCAGCGCACAGCAGCGGTTCTCCCGGGCACGGGGCTGGGAGCGCCGAACCAAGGCTGGCATCAGGCCGCGTTTAGTTATCAGACCCTGACACTCCGAATTAGGACGGGGGCACACACACAAGAATTCACCCTTTCCCTCCTTGCCGGGTCGGTGCTGGTAAAGGCACAAAGAGGAACGGTGGAAGATAAATGAACAGCTCCCCCCCGCCGGGATTTGAGCAATCAGGAAATATAATCTGAGCTGGAAAGTGCCCCAGCATCTGTTGGGTTATTAATAAATTGTATGCAATCTGTCCGGGATGAAGCTCGGGACGGAGGGGAACCATCTGCTCCCGAGCGGCGGCTCTAATGGTGTCTGGGGAATGAACTTAGCAAATGAAAAGCAGCGGGATGGGCCACCAGGGCTCCCGGAGTGCCCAGTCTCCGCAGGACTTTTCCAGTGTGGGACAACCGGAGGTTCCCCCACCCCCGGGGCAGGACCCGCACGCATCCGCAAGGAACGGGAATTCAGGACAGCGTGAGTATCATCTCTCCAAGCCTCGTGGGCTCAGCCAGCTCCCTGGGAACTCACGCTCTTTTTCGAGATCTTTTCCAAAGGGTCCTGCTCCAGAGAACCCCCCGCTCCCAGGGGCTGCCGCGTGTCCCCACCTCTGGGCAGGGATGTCGGTCTCACCCGCTTTCCCCTGGGTCAGTGCTAATTGCCACACATAAATACTGTTCACGTTTTATCCTCCACCTGTAGCGGTGCCTCGTGTTTTCTCGGAGGATTTTCAGCTCAGGTCCTCCCCGCGCTGAGCAGCGAAGGTGCAGGCAGAGTAGATCACCTTCAGCCCATGGCCTGGGCTCGATGCCCCGGGAAAACGGGGACTCCCCGGGCTACTGCGAATGTCTGGATGTCACTTGTGTTAACTGAGCAAGGCTGGGAGCGTGGAGTGGTTATCGCACGAGCTCTCATCGCGAAATAAGCAGCCAGAATGCTTCTTGCTGAAGGGCATCTCCGCCTGCCCGCGGTCTGTGTGGGCAAACGTGCTTTCCCTTAGAGGGAGAATCCAGGAGCGGCCAGACAGCGGGCACCATGTCCCTAAAACTCTTTAACATGTGAGAAAATCCTGGCTCCCATAAACCCCACAAAGAGAAAATCCAGCCGAAATAAAGGGCACATGAGGACGACACCTCGAGCGACAGGAGAGAGAAAGAGACAGCGAAGGAAGAGCCGCTGCCAGCGGGCTCAGCCCGCGGGGGATGAGCGAGAGCCCGGACGCGCTCGGGGTGACAGCACCATCTCCTGCCGCTGAACGGGCACCGGAGCTGCCGCCGCCGCCGCCGCCGTTGGAACGGAGGCTGCCGGGAGCTTCCGGCGGGGCGGAGCGGAGAACGAAGGCGGAGGCGGAGTGAAGCGGAGAGAAGCGAGCTCCGCCCTTGCCTTGGAGCGCCCCGGGATGGATGCGCTGCCTGGGGCGTGGCTTGGCAGTGGCTGTTATTGTTTTATTACAATTAAATCTTATTTTCTTTTGTTTTATATATTTTATTTACACGCTTTCCGACTGGTGCCGCTCTTCCCTTCCTGCGGATTGTGGCGTGGAAACTGGGCCGAGCCGGGAGCCGGGCCGCTGCTGGGAGAATGAAGGAACTGACAAAGCGCTGGGTCCCCCGGGAAAGCGGGACAGCTCAGGGCCGGTCGAGGGTCCGGTCACCGGCCGAATAGCAGCAGCGTCTGGGGGCGCGGCGATGGGCATCGCCGGCAGCTTCCCGAAGAAGGTCGGGACTTCAGCCGTGCCAGCATCCCGAAGACGGAGGTGGAAGGAGACGTGTTTGTTGGCCGTCCCCCTCTCTCTGAGCCTGCCCCCTTCTATTCGGTGGTTGCGGGGGATGATGTGCGGAAGCGAAGGCTAAACGCCGCGGCAGTGTGTGCTCCAGCCGCTGAGCCATCGGCTCATCTCCTTCCTACCCCTCACCCGCCTTGTCCAGGGAAGAATGCCTCGCTGAAAGACCGATGGGACCCGTGTGAGCAGCCCTTGTCTCGCTGCTTAAGGTACTCTCGAATAGTAAAGGAGGCTGTTTTTAAAGCTTTCGGCCTCAGAAGGCTTTGAGATCAGACCCGGCTTTTCTGTGCCGTGCTCTAACCGCTAAACTGCGCTAAAGAGGTGAGAAGGACACGAAGACAAATGCGACGATGTGAGTTCGGGTTTCCTGTGCCCTTCTGGAGGGGACGGGCTTTTCTTTTCGTATCCTCGTCGGTGGAGACAGTCTCTCTGAGCCGGCTGATGCGGAGCTGCTGTGCGGTGCTTCCCATCTTGGTACGGTAGAGCTGGAAGCGCCCTGTATGGCGGGAGCGATTCTGTCAGAGCTGCTGTTTGTCTTTCTCCTGCCAATTCTCCGTTTCTTGTCTCCAAGTGTAACTGAAGTCGTGATCTGACTTCAGCGGGGGTCTCAACAGCGCATTCTGAACAGCCCTCGACAAGTCTGTGTGTCTCTCTGCTGTCTAAAGAACAACAGCAGACGAACCTTTTGACTTGTGTTCGCCCCTGGGCTGCACTTGCTTTTCTAAGAGTCCAGCGATCAGTCCGTGAGCTCTGACGGATGAACTGAACGTGGGATGTCGAAACACGTGGTTATTATTTTTCAGGACTTTAACCAGGCTTTCATCTGTTCCTGCGTAATGAAGAAGGCTCAAAGTAACGCTCAGGCACTTGATGGGCTTTCAGGATGTTAGGATGAGTAGTTTATGCTGATTTTTTCTACAGATCCTCGCTGTGGATCATTACTCCTCACGTCTCGCTGCTTAGTCAGAAGCGCTGGGAATGCTCTGAGACTGACCAAAATTGAAGTAGCTAAACCAAGCCTTCCACCAACTCGTGTGCTTTTTGCAGGATCATTTCAGCTTTTTCTTACGACCTTTGTGGGTTCTCGTTATAGGTGCAGGTGATATAAAAGGGGCACTTAGTTGTGCAGCTGTGGTGATAACACAACGCTACAGTGCCTGAGGATTTGCCAATGTCACCAACTACCCCGCTGCTACTCTGATAGCAGCTGAATTTCATCAGTGTGGGAATCTCGCATGGACTGGGTTCAAGTAAACAAGAAACAACTCTTCCTGTAGGTGATCTTGGAGTCTTTGCCTCTGTCTTTGCATGTAGAAACATTTTTATTTCTAGCTAAGCTCAGATGCCCGGCATTGTGGGACCATTTACTGAAGCTGCTACTTGCTGGATATGAAAATGGTATAGACAGGTGTTCAGGGCACAATAAAGAGGACACCGTGTCCTATGTCCTCAACGTCACTGCTTTTCATCTCATTAACAGCTGTTTTACTGATTTAAAACGTCCTTCTACATTTTATATACAGCAATCTTAACTTAGTACGGTTCTTAAGATACTTGTAGACGGAATTTGCTGACATGGGCATTACATTTTCATCTCCGTGAATACGGCATGAAATATTTCTCCAGCGAAGATCTACTTATTCAAGGTATGTGAATTAATTTAGCAAACAGATGGGGGGGGGGGGGCCCCAA
>VXAC01007547.1:70343-81198 GCA_013399225.1 Rhipidura dahli | reverse complement strand
CCCACCAGGATCATCCAGTCCAGAGAGCACAGAGACCCCAACAATCCAGGGCCTCCCCACCCTCCCAGGGAAGGATTTCTTCCCAATATCTAATCTAAATCTACTCTTCTTCTGTTTAAAGCCATTCACCCTTGCCCTGTCACTGCCTGTGTGCCCATGGAATGGCATGATGACCATCTAGGACAATATTCAGAACAAATTCTAGTGACTACAGGCACGGTAACCAGGTAGTTATTAATTAGAACACAGTCACCATCTTGCTTATTGAAGGCTTTTCTGACACAAACCCCTTTTAACACTCCTTTCCAAGCGAACCCAGTTCAGATCATGTCTGAAGTGTGGGAGCCAAGTTAATGTCTAGAAATTCTATCGTGGGAAGAGAGTGCCGGAAGGATGGGCCTTATCACTATCTGGGAACCAGAATTAGGTTTTCCAGACTGATCTAAGCCTCTGAGTGACAAAATTCAGAGTACAGAGGCTGAATTGAATCATATTAAAAGCTTAGTGGACATGCATAAACTTTCATTTCTCTTATGGCTTGCTGAAAAAAATATAGGCAGGAAGAAATGTGTTCATACTCTAGTGGCTGTGATGCCTTTTCCTGGTCTTAAAGTCAAGAGTCAAACACGGTTAGAAGGGAAAAAGGGATTTTACCTTGGGATTTATTTTAAGGATCCTCAGGTGCACCACACCCAGGTCGAATGCCCCTCCATGCACCCCGCAGTGCACACCCACCAAAGATCTGGGATCACACTGTAGGTGTTACTAATTAGCACATCTATCAAAGATTCCCCAGTGAGAGGCTCCAGTGAGCCCCCCTCCCCAAGGAACCTTCCCCTGGATGGTTCTGTCTCAGGTTACAAAATGTGTTCTGGAGAGGCCCTTGGGCTCTGGGCACACTGATCCCTAACCACAAAGCTTCTAAAATGTTCAGTCTCCCAGCTTGGCAAACAAGTCCAAGAATGGAGGCAAAAAGCACCAAGAATACAGAAACTGTAAAAAGGTGTAACAGGGGTATAAAAGGAAAGACAAAAATCATCCTCGCATCAGGTGAATGTGGAGAGAGGTGTAGTCACATTTCCGTGTCTTCCTTCCTAAAATTTGAGGGAGAGCCTTTGTTTGCAAAGGTATGCATATGCTGACTGCATTTCTTGTGAAAGTGCTTATTCGGCAGGTACCTCAAGTCAGCAAAGAGGCAAAAAAAGCCAAAAAAAGTCAGTTTTCCCTGGCTGAGTAAGCAGCTTGTGCAGGAAGGAGGATGGAGAAGGCAGGAGGGAGCTGCCACTTTCTGAAGGTGTTTCCTCTGAAAACGCAGCACGTATTCCAGGGAAGAGGAGTGATCCAAGCCCCCCTCACTGCTGTGCTGGTAGCAGGCAGGTAAATGGGGTATGGTGAAAGGTCAGTGTTTTACAGTCCAGCAGCCTTTGTTCCTTTGTCAGGGAGGGGACAGAATCTGAGCTGCTGTGCCAGCACAGGCACCCCTGTGAGTGAGATCACCCTCTGGATGGTGCTGCTGGGGGTCCTGCCAGAGTGGTTGGAGTGCAAGGGGGAAGCCAGGGAAAAGCAGAGAGAGGAAAGGTGTGGGAAACAGAGGAGCAGGGACTTCCACAGGCATTAGTAAGTTTAATTTACTGCACTGGAAAGAGCTTGGATTGATGTAATGGCATAGCTATACAGACCTTAAGCAGAAGAATTATAAACCTGTGTTTCTATAGAAAATGTATTGGGTGATATGGTGAAGGGTTTTTTAGTAATGTAAGTACAATACTTTTAAGTAAGTATAGTATTTTTAAGTACAGTAATGTGATTTTATAGTTTAAGAATTTAGATGTTATAATAGAAGTAGATGTGTGTACATGAGCTAGCAAGTCATTGGCTGAGAAATGCAATGCAGTAAAAAATACCAAAGGTGAGAGGTTATAAAGTCAAAACAAAGCTTTGTGTTAATTGCTTACTGGACCAAAAAGTTATAAATTGCCATGTAACTCTGAAACTTGTGTAACTCTGAAACAGTTATGGCAACTTGTTACTAAATCTAAAGCCTCTGAATTGCCTCTGATGCCTTGTTGATTTTTAAATAATAAGTCGTGATAATCATGATCATCCCATCTCTTGGATAATAAGGCACAGACAAAATAACAAAGATGATTACAAATACAATAACAAAGAAACAAGCCCATGTGCCCCATTACAGATAAAAGCAGAGGCCAAGATCTGCCTGGGTGTGGACGAGGTTTGGGAACAAGGAATGCCATGGCTCCTTTTTAATGAGAGTCAGTGCTGGGAGGTCTCAACACCAGGGCAAGTGCAGTGCTCCTGCTGATGTGCAGGATCCACTGGGACCCATCAGGGCAGTTCATGGGGCTGCATCACTGACCTTGGGGTCTGCTCACTCACCTCATTCTGTAAGCATGAAATCTACTCCAGAAGTAGCACATATCTAACATTTCTGCATACACAGACCACGGATGGAAGAACCCTCAGCCCTGGGTCAAAGTGGATAAAATATCAACTTATCCAAACAGATGGATTTCTGACATTTGAGCCTCACAAATTTGGCAGCGTGGCCACACCAGAGATGACACTGCTTTGGGGGCAAGTACACATGGGAGGGCAGGGTCACAAATTCTTTCTCTCCCTGCCAAGCCAACCACAGCGAGGTGTGAACTGTGACCAAAGAAACGGTTTTACCTCCCAGAAATGGTGAAACTTTTCCTTCCCTGCAGGATTACTCTTTGTGCATCTAAAAATAGCAGCATATCTCCTCAACACACTTACACATTCCTCTGTTTTAGGGCACATTCAGTGCAGATATGAAAGGGAAACACAAGAAATGCCAGTGTTAGTAGGTGCTGCAGGATGGCCCACTCTCTGGGCGCACCTGCACAGGGCATTGTTTGTGTGCCTGTGATCGGTTCTCGGCACACAGCAGACATAAAAGAGCTTAAAACCACCTGGGAGGCAGAGATAGCTTTGCTCTGAAAACAATTCTCCCCTAAGAGGGACTAATCCAGAGCGTGACCACCTTTCAATGCATTCCAAGAGCTTTCTCTTTTTGGAAAAGGGCTTTTTGCCAATTCTTGGCAGACAGGGAAGAGAGGAGAGGAGGAGTAAGGCAAAGCAAGGTGCGTAGAAAAACCACACGGAGTCCAGAGTCAGTAGAAATGGAGGCAAGGCAGGTTTTTTCCCCGAGGTTTTTATATGTTAGTTCACAAAAAGTGAGTTAAATGGCATAAAGTAATTGGTTTTCTGGCCATCCAGTCCTTGAGGGGACTGGCCCAACTCTAACACATCTATTCCCAAGTGTTTTTCTAGTTGAAACCATAACAATCTGGCAAAAACAAGTCACTGCTGTGGTTATTTGATAAACTGCTAACCTTGTTTTGGTTAGCTTGCATGGGAAAGACAGAGTTCTCACAAGATGCTAGAGAGCTGAAGAAATTCACTGCTGAAGCCCTTTTAGCATCTACAGATACATATCAAACCACGATCCTTTGGTGGGGAGAGAGGGCAGAACAAAGCGTCTTTGAAGCACTTTGGGGTCCCATCACAGCTGTACAATTCACTCCAGGAGCATTTAGGCACCACAGGTATAACAGAAGACCAAAACAACACAAAGATCAGGTACAATCGCCAAGCATGAGCATGGCAGAAGAAAACCCACTATAACTTGTTTTGAACGCGCAAATTTTTTGTCTTACATCTTTCACTTGCTCTCAGCAGAGAAGAAGTTTCAAGTAGTAAACTGGAACAAGAGGATGGCAAGAGATAATTCATGGTGTAAATGTGTGGAGCTTCTTTCATCTGCCCTTTATGCTGGGGCCCCTCATGTTCCCCTCAGTTATTCACTTTACCAGGTGTGTGTTGGGCCATAACTCCTTTGCCTACAAAATGAAGGCATCACAACATGGGAAAACTTTATGGCTGTGTAAGATGTCCAATAATTTTAAATAACCATGTGACCTGCATATCATTATAAATTTTCCAATTAAGTCCTTCCTCAGCATCAACCAAGCCAAGCCAAGCCAAGCCAAACCAAACCAAACCAAACCAAAAAAACCCCAAACAAACCAAAACAAAACAAAAAAAACCCACCCAAACAACCAAATATAAAAAGAACCCCCCTCCCAATATAATATAAAAAATTTTTACAAGATTAGACAGTAGTTCTACCATGTATCAGCTCTCTGAATTTTTAATTTTATATTTCATTTAACTGGTTTTGTACCACTGCCTTTCTATGAATTTAATTCCTCTCTTGCTGTCCAGTGCTTAATATTTCTGTCCCAGAATCAGTATTTCTGAAGGGACTACTCTGACAGCTTGAGATGTGAAAGTTCTTGTTTAACAGCAGGACATCAGAGAGCATCACAGCTACCTTTTTAATATTTAGATGTGTAAAGTTAAGATGAGGACTGTGCTGCTAAGCATTTTAAAATGCTGACTTGTCAGCACAAAATAGAAAATGGAAACTCTTAGCTATGAATTTTATCTAGGCTCCAAATATTAAAGCCTCTGGTCAATCAGAATTTAGTTAAAAACATGTAGAAGTACCAAGCATTTATTTTCATGCATTATTTCTCAGCTTTAACAGACTCAGAGAGTAAAATGAACACATGAACTGACTGAGATTGAAAACATTGGTGCTGTTTCTAATAAGCCCTTGGTGAAATGGAATATATTGATGACAATTCTTTTTTCCTTCCTTGGAAAGGCAATATTCTGTCATATTCTCTTACAATAAATTGGAGTAACTACATTCTTTCACTTCAACCTAGATATACATGTGAATTTTTTGGTGTGAATATTTACTAAAGTAGCTGGATTCTACACACACCCATACACACATAGTCTTTGAACTGCCCATTTTTTTTTCCTTAAGAGACAACTTTTAATATCTTTGATAGAGTTGGGAAAAGCTATTCAATAAAGAACTCAGGCACACTGAGCAGTAATCCCCCTGGCAAGTGCAGATATTTGAGTTTCAGGTTAATAGATGTCATTTCCACCCAAGCACTTGGGGAACAGGCAATTCTTGAGCAGGTGAAGTTGCTTTGTAAGCAAGCCCTGTGTCACACTGCTGCAGGTAGCACACGTTTCAGGTGGCTGAAGCCATCCCTGCTCACATGGAGGCACCCAGCTGGTAAAACTTAAGGCATCTGTAAGGAAGGCTTTAAGCCAGAAAAGAGCCTTTCTGTTTGCAATAAAGCTCTGAAGGGCAGTTTGGACATCTCAGTAGCCTGCTCCTGTCCTTCATCAGTCCAAAGGTCCAGAGTTCCCAGCCTAGGTTAGATGTGTGATATGTGATAATGGGCAATGTGAATAATCAGAACAGCTAAGGCTGTTGTTGAAAGTTCCATTGAGCCTTGGGCTGTTTTCTAGGGAAAAAATCTGCACTATAAGTGGGAGACAAAGAGCAAAAAAAGATCAAAAAATGAAAGAAAAAAAAAAAAGGGTCAGAAGTGATTAAGGCCCACATTGTAGCCACTGCATGGAATCATGGAATCCCAGAATGGTTTGGAATCCCAGACTGGTTTGAGTTGGAAAGACCTTACAGCTCATCCAGTGCTACCCCCTGCCATGGGCAGGGACAGCTTCCACTAGCCCAGGGTGCTCCAAGCCCCTTCAAACCTGGCCTTGGACATTTCCAGGGATCCAAGGGCAGCCACAGCTTCTCTGGGTGCCCTGTGCCAGGGTGTCCCCACCCTCCCAGGGAACAATTCCTTCCTAAAATGTTTACTAAACCTATTGTCTGTCAGTTTGAAGCCATTCCCCCTTGTCCCATCACTCCAGCTCCTGATGAATCGTCCTTCCCCAGCTTCCCTGTAGCCCCTGCAGACCCTGGGAGGTGCTGTGAGGTCTCCACACAACCTTCCCTTCTTCAGGCTGAACATTCTCATCTCTCCCATCCCCATTCCATCAGGGAGGTGCTCCAGCCCCCTCAGGAACTCCATGGCCTACTCTGGACTTGCTCCAACCATTCCATGCCCTTACAATGGAGACCCCAGGACTGGCTGCAGACCTCCAGGTGCTCTCACCACAGCAGAGCAGAGGGGATGTGCTGAGGGTGCCTTGGTCCCACTGCCTGTGCCAGGGACAGAGCTGTGGCCCAGAACTCTGGCCCAGAACTGTGCAGGAAGGTTCCTCGGAGCACTGAAGTTCATCAAGGTGTGATGCAGCCACGCGCGGAGACCACAGCACGGTCACACCTCAGGGAAACATTTTTTAAAGGCATTAGGAGAAAAATGCAAAACCTCCTTATGAAATATGATGCTTGGATTTATAACTGAGTTTCCCCTGGTAAGTTCTGGGAAATTTCCCTAAATCAAATTAAATGCAGGGAGCTCAGCTGGCCTCATAAATCACCTGTCTGAACCAGGCGTGCTTCAAGTGATGCACGTCCAAGTCGGGCAGCGTGACAATAAATTTGATGACATGAAATGAGCCTGTTAGGCCTGGATAAAACTGTGAATAGGCACTTTTTATACCTTTCCTAGACAACTACAAATGAGGCTTGTGTTTGTAAAGCGCTGGATAAAGTGTCCACGTGTGCAGCTACAGCCCCCGTTGGATCTTATTCACGGCAATGAAAAGTTTTCTGCTCAAAGAATTTCGGACGTTGCTCCAACATTTGAACCTGAAAATGGTCAAATGAATATCAGGTCTTGGATATCTCCTTCTCCAATGTCTGTGCTAGCAGGCAGGAGGGAGCTAAACAGGAATCCAGTGTGATTAGCACAAAGATGAGGAGGGGTTTGGAGCATCTCTCTGGTGAGGAGGGACTGTGGGAGATGAAAAAAAAAAAACCAGCCCATAGCAATTATTTGGTGCTTCAGTTATCATTCAAAATCTTGTTACAGACAACAATGAAACACACACTGAAGCAAAGCATTAGTTATCAGCACACTGAAAATCTTACCAGGGTAATCAGAGAATTAATATTAGCTCAGAACAAATTGTTGGAATAAAAATAAAGAGCAGAATACTATTACACTAATAATAATATTAATAGTAATAATAATAGTAATAGCAACAATAATGATAATAGTAAAACTCATTTATGAGATAAATAGCTAACTCATTTAATAGTTAAACTAGTGGCTTCAGGCAATAGTTTGTGGTGGGAGGAACATCAGGTTGTCAGCATCCCATTTCGTTTGCTGGAGAAATACAATGTAACACATTCCCCACTAGCCCCCAGGGACAGGCTTGGTATTTTCACCTGTTGTCCAACAATTTTATCCACTTTTCTCTTCCTTCGTTGGTGTGAAAGTTCCTGCCATAAGTGAATTCACTGCACGTGGTGCATTTTGCGTAAGTTAAATATTTGGGATTAGTTCTCTTTGTTGCCTCTAAATTGATTTTTGCCCAGCTCCAGCTGGAATACACAGCACAACATAAACACCTATGTCTGACTGACATGCTAATGAAAAGAAATAAATGATATACTGCAACAGAACTTTCAGTGCTCTCCTGGTCTACCCTATTAACCCCAGAGGACACATTAAAAGCCCAGCAGAGTTTCAGGTTTTTCAGTGGGGAAGCCTGACGGCCAAGTTCCCGTTTAGAAGGATGTTGGCTTGCCTTTGTTTTCATTTCCAGAGTGCTTCATTAAGCTTACAAATGTTTAATTAAGTTTTATTAAATGCACTAAGCTGAGAGTAAGGAGCTGCACTTTGCACGCTGGGTGAAATGGACTTGGTGGAAAAAGCCCATTATCAAGAGTGATCAAGATTGATCTGTGAATGCTTAGGCCAATTTGTAGCTAGAGGGAGGCTGATTTTTACTTGCTGTTTATTTAAGGGAATGAATCATACAAGTAAAAATAAAGCACTGGTGTGATTAGCCATTTTTTCTCTTTCTTTCTTATATTATTTTTTTTTTTTATTTTCTTGTAGTAAATGCCTGTTCTACCTGTTAGAGACAGGCTGAACTGAGTCCCTTAGGAAGTACTGATGTTTTGCCATATCAGGGATTTTACTGTAAGGCTGCTGAGACCAGATTTGTTTTAAAGTCCAGGTCTTGGAAAGCTGTCATTGAGTGAGTCTTCATTAGGTACAGCACACAAAAACTTTGATATCCTCAAGGCTAGAAATAATTGGTGACATAATGGGAATATTGTGGGGAATAGACTTCCAGGTGGCATGTCCCACACTAGGCTTGAGCTAAAAGAAAAATCCAAGTATTTTTAAGCTGCCGAAGCCATCTAATATATAAAAGTTTCTGATAAATAAACCCTCAGATTTCTGTGGCTGACAAAAACCTTCTCACTGCCCTTGGCCTGGCTACAACTGACATCTGTGGGTCAAACTCCCTGACTGGAAAAATTAAAAGCAATACATTAGATTAAACAAGTACTAAATCACAATGCAGTCTCACGCTTTTTAAGCCAGATTCCAAGGATCAAATACTTGTTGTTATCATGCTTATTATGTGTAATTTATGCTAATATATATTCCTGTTTAATATTTTTGGTGGTTTTTTTTTTTTTTTTACTTGGAAGCTTGCAACTAATCAAAGAGCTGCAGCTGAACTTTAATTTTTGTACTCACAGAGTTGTATGTGCCACAACATCTTGGTTCCTTGAGAAGATACTTGTTTTGGAAAAGAGTAAACTCTTCACTCAACGTGTCCACCATTTTTGTCTTTGTTCATGTGTGTCTGTGCAGGGCCAGGGGCTGGACTGGATGGTCCTGGTGGGTCCCTCCCAGCTCAGGATATTCTGTGCTTCTGTGAAAACCATAATTAATCAGTAGGTCAATTTGCCAGAAAGCTTAATTCTAGTCGTAGAATCCGAGAGACATGGAATCATTTAGGATGGGAAACACCAATTCCTGAGATCCTGGCATCCAACAACCCTGTGGACAGCACTGACATGGCTCAGTGGGACAGAAGGGAAGGGTGAACCAGGTGAAGTAACCCCCTGGCCTGCTCAGAACCTCCTCACAAGACCTGCTCTTCATGGTCCAGACTGAAAAACACTCACAGAACCTCAGGGCAGAGCAGCACTTGGCATTTTGTTGAACTGTGTGGTGCAAGCAGTTGTTTACATGGCTTTTCTGGGTAAGAAGTTGGGAGCAGGGGTAGCTTGGCAAAAGCTAAATCAGAATCTGGGCAGAGCTCAGCTCTTACCTCCTCCCCTGACCTCAGAGGGACTAAGTTTAACCACTTATGTGACACAGACATTTGGGTATCAAGCCTGCAGAGCCCATTTGTCATGTAAAACATTTCCTTTTTTGGTTTCTTGACATCATAAACCACAGGTGATCAACACCACAGTCAGCAATAAAGACTTTGGGGGACTTTTGCATTGTGCTTCAGGGCTTATAAACATTTCTGCAGCACGACATTGTTTGCAAACACAAAAAGCAGTTTACACAGTGCACCTCCACCTGAAAATTCACCAATGACATAATTTGCAAGTTTCACAGGGTAGAAGACATATGGTTTTTACACATAAAATATGTGTATCTCTCCTATCCTGTACCTTGCATCTTACCCCTTGCATCCCACAATTCTTAAGGTATCTCTGCGGGTGGCTGACACTTGAGCTAAGCAGAAGGCATTAAATTGTTACTTTTTTATCCTTGTTGGATTTTTCTCAGACATTCTCAGATGAAGATTTTCAAGTCCCAAAATAGCTGGGCTCCTAACCTTGGGACTGTGAACACCGAGAGGCGAAGCAGAGAACACAAAAAGCTTCCAGTGTGTTCTAAATGAGAACCTGAAGGTGTGTAAGAGAGTCAGAACATGTTAGGGACACCTCGACTTGGGAATGTTGTATTTAAAGCTCCTGCAATTGCAGCAAACACACAGGAACTCCTCTGCTGCTGCTGCTGAGGGCTGGGGGACCTTCACACCAGCACTTCCTGGCTTTCACAGGCACTGAATTCAAATTCCGAGTAAGAGCCTCTCACTTTCCTCTTCCTCTATGAATCACTGGGCACCATTCGAGCCTGCAAGTCTTGCTTGAAAGAATCTGCATTAATTACTACTCATCAGCCTTAAATATGGTGACAGCTCCTGTTGGCAGCACTGTCTGTTTTGTGACCACCTTTTCAGGCCTGCTGTCAAACGGGGATTTTTTTTCCCTCGTTCCCAAGAAAACAACCTTTCTCTGTGACCAGCTGCTGAGAACAAACCTCCTCTCCCTCCCCTCCCCAGTCCTGAGCACACCATCCTTATTTCCTTGCCAGTGAAATGCTGTCCTTATAAACAGAGGCCAGGCTGGAGTTAGAGCCATCAACTTTTAGGCTGCTCAAAGGACAGAAGGTCTGTACTGCTTCTCTGGTTTTCCTCTTGATAGATATTGTGATCCATCTGTCAAAATGTTCTTAATTTCCCGTGGCTGTCTGTGGTTTCCCTCTCTATAGAAATTTCTTGTTTCTTGTCACCCCCTGTGAAAATTCTTTCTGATGGAGATGTTATTTAGTAATTTTTTAATTGTTTCTCAAGTAATCAAAGTCTATTAAAAAAAATAAAAGAGCTTGGAAGGCTATAAAAAAAATCTTCTACCATCCCTTTCTCATTTAAAAAAAAAAAAATTAAACTCTCCCAAATTTCAAATAATAACACCCAAAATCCTATCAATGTAGCTGAAGAAGGGTAATTATTGCCTGAGGAAAAAAGCCCCAGTCCCTGAATAAGATACCTCTGAAAGAGAAGTAACAAAGATTGATAAAGAATTAAAAGGTTTCAGAGCCTAAATAGTAGAACCCACAACCATAAACACAATTTTGTGTATATGGTTTCACTTACACAATAAAACCTGAGTCAGTAAATGAGATAAGATTTAGGGAATAAAGAGGAAGGAAGGAAAGAAGGGAGGGAGGGAGGAAGGAAGGAAGGAAGGAAG
>VXAC01007547.1:23828-70198 GCA_013399225.1 Rhipidura dahli | reverse complement strand
AAGGAAGGAGGGAAGGAAGGAATCATACAAATGTCCTTTAAAAAAAAAACAGGGGCATATTAATTCTCTCTTCTACTTATCTGCACAGGTACACTCACAGATGTGTGAAAACAGCAGGATCTTTTTTTACATTTTGAAACCTTAAGCCTCTGTCCTAAACATCCTGTGCAAGTAAGGAAAACCCAGTAGAACTTCCAGTGACCCAAACTGCTTTGATTGCTCCATATAAATAATTATGTAGAGATCAGAGTTACAGAACAACCCCACTGGCAAGTGCAATTGGGATGAGGAAGAATACTTATAGGAGACCAATTGCCCTTTTTTTTTTCCTTTTGCTGGCAATAATGTCCGGCAGTCAGAGTACATAATTTGACATATTCTTCTTTATTTAAGTTTCTATCACTTTCTGAACTTGCTTCATGTTTTCAGCCACTCTATCCTTTGCCTTTGTCCTAAAAATACTTCCCTTAGAAGTATGAGCAGGAATCCCCCCATATGTCATTGCTTGGCAGCAAGACCAGAAAAGAAAACCCACTCAGAGGGAGTAACAAGGAAGCAGCATCAGACACCCTTATCCTGAAGTTCTTTTGTTTTAATGTGCTTCTACTGAGAAAACTGAGGATTTAATTTGGGCTTTACTACAATGCCGCGTCATTAACTTCCAAACACCTCTAGAGCTTTTTCCATTTCCCTGATTCTATTCTTAAACCTGGAAATAGACTGCCTTGGCCTTGAGTTCAGGTGCAGCGTGTACCTCAGTCTCACGCAGCTGTTCTACTTCTCTTCCTTTAGAAGAGTGTCCTATTTCTCCTCCTCTCTTCTTTTTCTTTTTAATCTTGTTTTTTTTATTTCTCAAATGTCTGAGATTAAATCATCTGTACTGATTCTCATTTTCACATCTGAACAGTTCAGGCAGCAGAGGGCTGAGGGAAGAGGCTATTCAACAATTATGTGAATAACAGAGATGGTTCACAGAGAACAGAAATAAATTTTAGGGATGTCTTCAATTCTTTTTCATTCTGCTTTGGAGAAGATTTAAAACCTTGAAAGTCCTAACCCCCCAACATAATTTTGCAAAACCTAGATTATGCTGGGAGAGGTTTGGTTCTCATTTCCTCTTCTCCACCACCAGTTATTTTTGCCAGGAATACTACAAGAACCTCATAAAACTTTCAGTGAGAAAGGCTATGTCACAACAGAGAGAACTCCACGAGATATTTAGCTTTCAACAAAATGGATTTTTCTGCTGCAAACCCACTTTTTTCTGACTAGCCCTGGTGAATGATAACAACTGTAACAGATCTCTTGCGTGGGAAGATTTAAGAGAGCATGTGTGTCACATGTATATTCACCTTAGTAACTCCTCGTTCTTGTAGTAACAAGATCTCTCTGATTCTCTCACCAGGCTCTGCATCATCACCTGAAATGGAAGCTGGGTGTCAATGCCAAACTTGAATCAATAAAGAGCTGACGTACCTGTAGGGGTGCCAGAAGTAATGTTTCAATTAATCTTTCAGAATTAATGCCTGCTTCATTTCCAGGAAGTCCAGAGGGGTACGTAATGGACCCATTTTGTGCTGTTTGAATAGCAGGAGAAAAATGTCGCTTCTCTAGTTTGGAATACACAGCTGCAGGAGGATTTGGGTAGGAGAGACACCACCCTAAGTCAGTCTGATGGTGGGAAAGAGAAGTGAAAAGAGTAGTCCCTTTTTATTCTCTTTTGCAACCAGGCAGAAAAGCAAAGGAAAATATCGTGCCTTTCACTGTGGTACCACCACCAGCACAGAAAGTTGCTGCAAATTCAGCCTGAAAGTAATCACTGCCCCTGGTGGCTGGTGGATTTGTTGGAACTCTCCAGCTGATCTGCTGTCAAGGTCGGGAATATTTGGAGTGGCATTTAGCATCCAAATCAGTTGGAGAGAGGGACAGTAGTTGAAAACTGTTGGATGTGTCCAAGTCCGTGATGGTGTCTGCAAAAGCCTGGGCCCAATGAGCTCCATAATCAAAGATATAATCAAATCAGGTAATTCTGGAATGGTTTGGGTTGGAAGGGACCTTAAAGCCCAACCAGTGCCATGGGCAGGGACACCTTCCACCAGACCAGGGTGCTCCAAGCACCTTCCAGCTCTGGCCTCCCTGTCCTGCAGCTGCTTTTATAGGAGCCAGGAGATTATAAAGTGCCTGTAGAGGATGGAGAGGGAGCTTTCTCCTGGCACTGTTGAAAGCACTGCTGTTACTCGGTGATTTCTTCCATTGTGAACAAAGGAATGCAATGATTGTTTGCCTGATGCTCGACTGCGGGTTTTTTTGTCAATACAGAGCTCCCACTTGCCAACAACAAAGGAAGTATCTCATTAACTCTTTTTTTCTGTACTATTAAACATACTTGAGTCCCTCCACTCTCCTGTTAAGCCAGATAGCAGGAGGGCTCCTCGTTACTTCATTCATTGTTTGGTAACAAAGCCCTTCAGGGGTTCCAACGAGTGGCTGAGTGGCACAAGAGGCCCCGTTGCTCCAGTACGGCCCCCTTGTCACAGCAAAACACTGGAGCAGCACGCTGGGACTGCCACTGTGCAATCCAGCCCTGGTGGCTGCCGGGGCTCAGCAGCTCAAAACCACCCATTGTGAAGCTGCCACAAAGCAGGCAAATGGATCTGGGCTGGAAGGACGTCTCTGCAGTTTCATATTGATCCATGGTGAAGGCTGTTCATCAACATTAAAATCATGCATTTCTAAAGGGTTTAGAGTTCATTTTTCGAGAT
This sequence comes from Rhipidura dahli, assembly GCA_013399225.1. Lineage (NCBI taxonomy): Eukaryota > Metazoa > Chordata > Aves > Passeriformes > Rhipiduridae > Rhipidura > Rhipidura dahli. The sequence goes on along the minus strand of VXAC01007547.1, from coordinate 67,436 downwards.
CCTGTGTATTTCTGAGGAAGTCACAAATGGTCTTGGTGCTGCAGCATCCCTTAGAGTGTCTCAGCCTCTCATTGGTCTGGGTCTAAAACCATGACAGACAAAATGGTTGTTTTCTCAGACATTTATATTTAAAAAAGAAAAAACAAACCAAACAAACTCCAGGGAAATGATTTGATAAAATCTGAAAAAAAAAAAAAAAAGAAAAACTTTTAGAAGGTAACAGAATCCACTGCTGTAAGAATAGCACATAGGCAGAATATTCTTGCTTGCGATTAATTTCTCTTATAAAGCTGTTTGGAGTAGATGCCAAAGCCTGGAATGTTCATGGTTGATGGGAGGACACATACAGACATTTGTCGAGAGGATTATTTTGCATGACGCATTTCCATGGGCACAGGAAGCTTTGTTTAGGACCAAACCCATGCCAAGGTTTCCTTTCAAGACCATGGACTTCTAGAGCAGCTCTGGGCCACCTCATTTTCCAACTTGCAATCTTAGGGTCTCTGTCAGAGGTAAGTAAGCAATCAACTGCATTTTTGAAGTGGTGACATGCTTGTGAGTAGAGAGACACTTATACAAAAGTTCATGAAAACTGGTTTGGGATGAGGGACTGATTTTGCCTGTTTTCTAAAGATCTGTTGAACTATTGAGGATGCTTTTCTAAAGCTCTTTGCAGCTGCTGCCAACTTCTGCTCAAAGCACTGACATTTATGAACATTCTGAATTCATTTATGAATTCTGTACATGAAGTGCTCAAGTTCAGACTCATCCTAACAGGCATATGAGTGTGGTTAGGAGCAAGCTCAGATGTTTAATTAGCAATAAAGAATAGTCTTTGAAATATAGAAAAAAAAATCTATCATTACTTGTGGCCCAGCTTGAGCATTTTGTGCCTTTCTAAAATAGCCTTATGTATTTTTCTAATTTAACCTTAGCAAAATTTGGCAAATCATTAAGAAAAATATTTTGGGACTGGCGCCATTGCTACATCTAGAAGACATTTCACTTTTGTTACTCCCATCAATCAGGGTGAGACACAACCCTAAACATACAAATGATCAGTAGTAAACCTCAAAACAATTAAAGGACGACATCAGTGTCTTAAAAATATGTCTAGAACTTCCTAGGTTGTTAAATAGTCCCTCAGCACCTATCCCTCTGTGTCTTCACGGGACACAGGTTTTACATCTCTTTTTGTGTATCCAACTGGTGAAAGTGTCTCATGAATAATTAACTGAAAGCACCTGTAGGATGTGGAAGATTTGAAATGAAGTCGATCAACTGGTATCTGCAGTTCATGTTATTAACTCTCAGAAACCAGTGCTGGGAGAGAGAATGATCTGTGTGTTCCTCACCCAGTGACAGTGTCTGTAGGCTGGAATTCAGCTCAGTCCCAGAACAGCTTCACACTCGGAATCCACATCAGGCCAGTGGCGTTTCTTGACATTTCTGGTGCTGCCACTGACAGCAGAATGTGGCCACAAGCACTTGTAGAAAACTCACTTATGAGGTAGCTCCACTGTAGTTTGCAGCCTTTAAGGCAATAAATGTTTCCTCTAGAACACCCTATAAATTCCAACTCTCACGAATAACAGTATTATCACTGCTCGATGAGGGAAGGCAAATAAATTTTAACAATAACCAAAGCAAAAGTGATGCCCTAAAACCCAAGTGAATTAACTGTTTCAACAGAGCTGGCTGAGAAACAAGGAAACATCAAGAAGCATAAAATCAGGACTTAAAAATTTGGGTTACTTCAGTCCTCCAAGAACCAGGAAGCTTCCAAGTTGTCTCTATTTTCTGAGAATAGAAACCCATCAGATCCCATCATACACATGCAAATGCAGTGTTGAACAAAAATATCGACAGTTAAATATCAAGGATACTAAATCATATGTAAAAAGGAAAGATCTGGTGATTTGAAAGCTTAAGAATAATTTGGTGATTCAAAACCTCTAAAAATACACAGGACCTCATGCTACATTAAACCAAACCCAGTGCAATGTACCCCCACTGCCAAAAAATGAATTACTGAGAACTCTTGGGAGAGAAAAGGCGTATCCAAAATCTGCCAACAAACATGCATTAACTGTCCCACTGAGCCTGCCATTGCCAACAGGCCATGGCACCATTCGGATGAAATGCATAGGGGGGATAAACAATTCTTTTTCTGGCTTGTTGTGTGTTGTCTCTAAAGATTAATCTCTGTGCTTGTCCATTTCTGTGCATTGTACAAGGTCATAAAGCCCAGGACACCCAGAGTAGCAGAAAATGGGGCTGCTGGAACACCATTCATCCCATTTTCTTCCAGCAAGGCAGCACTAACTATCCAAATGCAGTTGCTGGCAGAAGGTGGTCAGGCTGCTTTGTTCTCACAGAACTTCAGTGCCTGAACCTCCACAACCCTCCTGTATCATTTATTCCAGTGCTTCCCAACTCTTACATGAACTAACCAAACATGGTTTTAATATTTTGTGTCACAAAAATATTCTGGTTTAAGCCACATGTTTCTACTTTCTTCACAACAGGCAGGAAAGTGGATCATTTCCTTTCCCTTTGAAAGTTGTAACAGAGACCACTGTTTTTCTTCCAGAGTAAATATGCAGGAGAAAGTTACAGGGAATTAATGATCTTGTAGTCCCTCTAAGGACTTTGAAATAATCCAGGTAGCTCTCACTAAATTAATTATTGAATTTTCTCTAATTAAAAATTGTTCATAAGAAATGGCTCTCAACAATGGGAGGGAACCTTGACATGCCTAGAGAAAAACTATGCCTGCACCTTCAGTGTTTGATCACCAAAGTATAGTCAGAGGAACATTTTAAAGGCCTCACAAAGCCAAAACAAAGGTGCTCTGCAGGTGTAATAAATTTATTGATCACAGTTATTTGAGACAGATTTCCTTAACTTGTGACTAAAAAGTGCCTTTTTCTCATGCTGCAAGATCTGGAAATGATTTGCACCTAGTGCAGGCTACTACTCCTTTTTTGCCTCAGTCCCAGTGTTTGTTTCCGTGCTCCTAGCACGATTTCTTTAGGAATTCTTGGTTTTGTGTGTGGTCAACATTAGCTGAGTCCTTTAGCAGGGAAAGTGGGAGGGGGGAGGGGGGCAGAGTGGGAAAGGGGAGGCTAATTATGGGCAGAATGAATGCTCTGCTCCCACAAAAAAAAAAAGAAAAAAAGGGAATATGTCACTGTTGCAACATGGATGTGTAGAAAAACCACACAAAGTCCAGGGTCAGTAGAAATGGTGGCAAGGGCGGTTTAATGGTTTTTTTTCCCGAGGTTTTTATAAGTTAGTTCATAAAAAGTGAATTAAATGGCAGAAAGTAATTGGTACTCTGGCCATCCACCCCTCGAGGGGGTTGGCCCAACTCTAACATGTCCCCAGGTGTTTTTCTAGTTGAAGCCATAACAATCTGGCAAAAACAAGTCACAGGTGTGGATATTGATAAAAACTGGTAACTTTGTTTTGGTTAGCTTGCATGAGAAAGACAGAGTTCTCACAAAATGCTAGAGAGCTGAAGAAATTCACTGCTGAAGCCCTTTCAGCACCTACAGGAATCTGCTCCCAGTGTTATGGCTCAACCTGAAACAAGGCTGGAGCAGCGTGGCACTGGGAGTGGAACCAATGCTTTCCTCAGGCACTACCCTGCTACAAGCAGTGATATTTTATTCTTTTGCCATTGCTGGTACAAATGCAGCCAGAACCATACTGGTTGCACAGGTTTGGAGAAGAGAGGCCTTTCAGAGTTGCAATTTGTTTGGAACTCATTTTGCTCTTAAATGCCATAGAAAACAGTGTAATGTGTGGTCCCTATTCTCAGAAGGAGGGGTTCATAGGAAGGGTGAGATTTAGACATTTTGAATTTCTCTTGCTATCTACAGAATCATAGAATCATTAATGCTGGAAAAGACCTCCAAGATCCAGTCCAGCCTGGGCCAACCTCCACCACTGGGAAATCAAGAGCGGGTGGCTCCAGCTGAAGGGCTGTGGCTGTAAACATCAAGGAAAAGTTGCAAAGAATGACACTACCTCTGTATTTAAAGAGTAGAAGAGTGCTTTTCAATTCTTATTAAGAGAGGGATGATGTCTATATTTGACTGTTCTAACCTGGAGAAAATATTAAATATACAGATGAAGATGGAACCAATGCAGGCTTGTAGTTTCCTTCTAGTAGTAGCTAGAATAGATGCATTTATTCAGGTTGAGAGGGCACACTGCCTTTTTATGTGAGTGTTCATACTTCTGACACGAAAAAAAATAATTTAGGAGAAATTTACATGAATAACACTTTTAATTATCCTACATTCACTGTTAATTTAAGTACTCAGTGTAAGTGCTGTATAATTGACAAAAGCTCATTTTGTTGCTTTAGCTACACAACCTTTTCTCTTCTATGTGAAAAAAGACATCCAAAGAGAGACCAAAAAAGCCATGAAGTTAAAGAATTAGATTTCTTCTTCGGTTTCAGGAGAGTTACATTTTCTTCTAGATGTTTAAAACTGACTGTTTTAGCCTAAGAGTGGTGATAGAATATCTGTCATTGGATATGAAAAGGAAGGAAAGGAGGCAAAACTATTGGAAAAAAGAAAAAGAAAGAAAAGAGTAGACTCATAGAAGTACAGAATCATTGAGATTGAGAAAGACCTCAAAGACCAAGTCCAACCTTAGAACTAATACCACCATACCACACCATAGCAGAAGGTGCTCTGTGCACGTGAAGCACCAGAATATTGGTGTCTGTTTTCTAACCTGAATTTCTCTGCCATCATGTGGAGTTTCTCCTGAAGGGGTGCTCTAGAAGTCTGCAGTGATGCTGTTCCTGAGGAACACAGCTTGCACCAGCTCAGCCACGGTCGTTTCCCAGCAGTATTCCGGTTTCTGTGAATGGAGACCTCAGGCAGCAGTGGCTTCAATGAGGTGCACAAATCATTCTGTTGGTTTAGGATCCATATCTTCAAGAGAAATAGATTGAAATGTTCACACCAGAAATCCCATGTTTTATATTACAAACCCCTAAGTCCCCCTTGGGGAGAAGCTGCAGCTTGTGGACCTGTTTCCAAGTCTTCTGAAGATGTGAGGCACAGCTACTATTTGGATTAGTCACGAGCATTATTCTGGCTGAATAAACCCCAATTTAGGTTTATTACCCAGCTCAATTGGAGCAGACCTTTGTGAATCAGCACGAGTTTCCAGGAACATTACCATCACAAAGGTGAGCTCTTACTGTTGTTACCCCATTCCTCTCTGTGAAGAAAATGGTGGTGTTTTTTCCTCATGGAAGTTATTTGATCTTCTAAAAAAAATAGCATCAGTAACCATAAGGTATTTTTTTCCTGCCAGTTCTCTGGACAAATGTGCATATTAAATGCGTTTATTAGCAGTTCAGATGAAAAAATAAAACACAAGTTCTCAGTCTCCAAAACTACCCTACTAAAAATCTTTCAGTAATTGGAGTAGGCTTAGTAACACTACTACAAGTGTATAAATCTCTGCTTGATTGCTCAAATTCTTCCTGAAATATTTTAATCCAAAACACATTGTGTGACAGATCTGGTCAAACTAAATATCAAATTAACACAGGCTGTGCCTGCCCTAAAAGTTGGTGGTTACAAGTTCCAATCAGGAGCTTTCACGTTTCCATGTGAACAGAAATTCTCGGTTCACCACAGAAATAAGAAATTCCTGTTAAAAAATCCCCCTGCCTTTGAAAGCAAATGTATATTTTCTAGAAACCTTTCTCCTCTTCTGAAAAGAGTCTGATGAAAAGATATATGAGTGCTATGAGAAGATATTCCTGCAGAACTGAAAGATGTGATTTTTCGTGCACCATCAAATTGCCAAAAGCTGTCATTGGAGGAAAATATTATTTTAACAATTGTCATTTCATTTTGAACTGATTTAAGAAACGGCTTTCGAAAAATGTTTAGAAAAGTATTGTGAACTTGCATATACATGTTATATTCCATCATGATTGTTCAGCAAGTAGCAAGATAGTAAAAATGATATATCAGAATAATATAGTAACAGTGCTGGAATGAATGGCTCAGACTGTGATATATTGGATATATTGTGTATTTCAGATGAACATAGATACGAAAAGATGCTCTTGTCAGTGCAGGAGCAATTTTTTGCTCTTTGAAAAATATATATATTGACTCATTATATGGTACTTTGCCATTAAGTCACAGTATGCAAAGATAATACATTATCACATAATGTAAAAAAAAAAAAAAATCATTAAATTACAGAGCACTAAAAAAAAACCACCCTATTTTCAGCCAGAACTTATTCAGAGCTGCCTAGCCATGGGAGTTTCATTTTGCAAAGGGCTATTTTAGCGAGATCTTTCATCCGATCCGAAGTAATTTATTTTCCAGTGAGAATTTGAAGGAAATTACATTCCAAGCAGTGTCTGTAATTCCTATGCACAAGTGATCTACAGGAGCTGCTGAGCTTTGTGTGCTGGAATTCAATCTGCCTCAGGGCATTGTTTTGCAGAGCTGCTGCTCCATGTTTTGGGTTAGACATATCCCAAAATGTATGAAAATGCATTGACAACTTTCAGGCTTCTTGGTGAAAAGAAAACCTTTCAACTTTATTAAATCATTAGATTAACAAGTGTTACAGGCATTATGCTTTTAGGCCTGACTGAAAATACTTCCAGGTCAACAGGAGCCATTTCCTTGGCCCATGAGTGGGGTTGTAACACCCACTGGGCAAAAGTAATGGACCTTAAGTTGAAAATGCTCATTGTTTCTTTTTTTTTTAATCACCAGATGGCTTCCACTCACTCCATTTTTCTGCTCGTTTCCCTGTGTCCTGTGCTTGTGTCCTGGCTCTTCTGTTTGCCCTCCATTCCTCACGGTTTCATTGGGATTTTTTGCTGGTATATTTTTTCCCCTTGTTTTTAGTTTGTTTTTTTTTTTTTTTCCCTTCCCTTTATAATTAATGTCCTATGATTTATGAGTAACTCAAGGAGAGAAAACTTCACACTCCCACTTTCCTGGTTTAGAAGCCTGATAAGGGTAAAGAAAGAGTAATGGAGGCTGCATAATAGGTAACAGGAACTTGTTGTGAACTGGAAAATGTGCAGATGTTTGCAAAATTATTATCACAGAAACAGAGTATCCTGAGTCAGAAGGGACCCTCCAGGATCATCAAGTCCAACTCAAGTCCTTGCACAGGCACCCCAACAATCCCACCCTGTGCCTGACAGCATTGTCCTTTCCCACCTGGGAATGTTGTTAATTAGGCTATCTATAATAATAGATAATAAATGGATAATAAATTATTCTTTGTTAACTGACTCAGTGTAAAGTTATCTTGCTAAGAAAAGAAACCAGTGGCAAAATATCTAATTGCAGAATAAAGTTTAAAATTATTTTAGTAAGAAATATGGGGATTATTAATTTTTTTTGCATTCTTTTTCTTTTCTTTGGGCCTTTATGTTGAGGGAGGCATTAAATTGTAACTGCTCAGCAGCAGCAGGAGGAATTTGTTACCAAGGAATTGATCTGGGATGGGCTGGGAGATGGATCCTTCAAGGCTGGGATGCCCTACACTCCCCATATTGGCTCATGGTGCTTCTTTGCAGTCCCGTTACTGTGACAGTAGATCTCTGTTCAATGTCTTGGGGGATTTTATTTGTTTGGGGTTTTGTTTGATTGTTTGTTTCAGGTTTGTTTGGTTTCTGACTTTTTTTTAAAATTTACATTTAAATGCAAGTGTGTGTTCAATTCACCACAAGGGCTAAAATAAATATTCCCAGCAGCAAATGCAGAGCCTCTCATTACATTTAGAAATGGAGACATGAACAGTAAAGAAAAGAAGATGGAACGTTTTCCTCTCCTTTTACTTCAAAAAGTCTCTCATCAGAAACAAGTAAAAATTTTATTTAAAATTTGAAAATATACTGCTTCAACATGAGACTCTCTCCTGTCTCCCACTTAACTTTTCTGCCTCAAATGTTTTGTCCCATTTTTCTCTTTCTAAAGAAATCGAAATACTCTTTTCAGAAAGACAAAGACATTAGAATTCCATTTACTGATGTGAATGGGCTTTCTTGGGGTACTGAGGTACTTTTCCAAAGTAATCTGAAATACACATCAAAGAACCACTGTAAAGGTAATAATCACTGTAAATTTATTTTAAAAATAATTTAAAGGTGCCATAAATTTGGATTTTCCCCCAAATACCAAAATTACAGGGTCAGAGACACCAAATGTAGATGAAGCTTAAGGTCATGAACACCTCAGTGTTTTTTAAAAATATGTCAGATGATCATGTTTTAGTTTGGTCCATAAATTCCTGTCAAACCAGATGAATGAGAAATGAAGAAACAGGAATAAACTGCGAACAGCAATTATTTATGGAGTTCAATGTGTTTATAAAATTCCAGGAGCACAACTCATGGTCAAAACACAGGATCAAAGCTGTAGTTTCTGAGATATTTAGGATTCATTCCAAGTAGTATGGAAAGACTCTTTGGAAGAGTCCTTGTCTCTATTTTTAGGATCACTGACACTAATCTTTCTAGAGGTATTTTTTAGTAATTTTATTCTGGCTATGTACATTCTTCAGCCCATTATTTCTTTCAGCAATTAATCCAAAGAACACACAAGATAGGTTGATAAAAATAAAAATAATTCAAACTAAACAAATAAAATAGCCTGGAAAAGTAAAATTAGGAAAATTGTGTAATTTGGTTTGGTTTGTATTAATTTATAATGGTAAAGGCTTCATTTTAGCATATATTTGTTTAGTATGATTTATTTTTGACACATTTGAAGAATGTTCTTATTTCAGATGTTCATTAAAAAGAAATTTTTAAAAGTAAGACAAATTTTCTCATTTCATCTGTAAGAAAAGCAGTTCTTTCATTATTACAATACAAAATGTTATCATTTCCCCTGGGTGTCTGTTTTATGTACTTCAATTTCTCTAATTTAGTATCCACAGTAGATGGAACATCTGAGTTCAGCTCATAGATTAGGGTGAAAATTGCTGTTATAATTATTTTATAAGAATTCTTTGCTGCCCAATACCATAGTCTTCTTCCATAGGGCAGCACTTCATTTTTTGCCTTTTGTCTTGCCACCTATTTTAGCAAGAATTCAATCCTCTTTCAAAAAACTTTTTAAGTTTGGCCGACAGATGACAATAAAAATATGGACAAGGGAAGTCATAAACACCTGTACAGATAGGGAGAAGGCAGTGATGTTTCCAAAGATCTGAGACATTTCCAGAGATCTGAGAATGTTGCTCCCCCTTCACCTGGTGATCCTGACTGTAAAAGCATAATGAGGATTTAAATGATTAAGAAGAAAAACCCAACTAAACAAAACAAAACAAAACAAAACAAAAATCCACAAAGCTTTCTTTAAACTGCCTCTCATTAAAAAAGTCCCAAAATATAACTTAAAATTTTCCCCTCTAGTAAGTAGAAGAAAAGGGATTTATTTTATTTTGTTTTATTTTCTCCTGCCTTATTTGACAGAATCACCATTCATGTGTTCAAATAAGATTCTAAGTGGAAAAGGAAAAAAATGTAACTCCAACTTTAATGCTTCCACCGTGGCATTCCAGTGACATTTAGGAATCTACAAGACCCTTGCAAAAATATGAATGAACACACAGCCTTCTTGGCACCCAGAGATTAAAAACAGAACACACGTGTATTGCATTTTAAATCCATATATTCACTCGTTGCTCTCAGGTAATGAGTGGAACAATAGAGGCAGTTTTTGACAAATTATAACAGTACAAATTCCCATGTTTTCCTCATGGGTGATGCATCCTGGGAAAGGTTGGTGCTGCAGGAGCATGGTCCCACCAGGACTCTCATTAGGATTGATTGCCTTGGGTCACTGTGTGATGGAGGTACAGCGAGGAGGAAACCATAAAGACAAATTAGGACTCAGAAATGAGCTATTCCTCTGCTACCACTTAAGCCTCTTTGAGTACCTCCAAAATCAGTGGAAATGGCTCATCCTAACAGTGTCCAAATGCTAGAAAGGCTTTAGAGGTTCTGGATTCCCCTTGAGGGCCCAATGCTCCCAGGTTCAGCCCAGAGCTCTGTTTCTGCTGGGGAACTGAGCTCTTTGCTGCATTCAGACTCTCCCGCCTGTTTCCCACTTAGTGCTGCTGTCTGATAGAAACCTGTTTCAGCCCAGAGTCCTGGCTCAGGGCTGTGTTTTGGCTCTGGGATGAGAATGGTGTTGATGCCACATGGGTGGTTTGGTTGTTCCTGAGCAGGGCTTGCACTGCCTCAAGGAGTTTTGGGCTTCTCCTGCTGCCCTGCCAGTGCATGAGAGGCTGGGAGGGGACAAAGCCAGGACAGCTGACCCAAGCTGGCTGGAGGGTTATTCCATGCTGGATGGCATCATGAGGAACAATAAAAGGCGGGGGAGTTGCAGCCACTACTCAGCTGGGCATCGTTCAGTGGGCAGTGGGGGGATTGCATTTTGCAGCATTTACTTTGTATATTCTTTTTTTGTTATCATTATTACCCTCTCTTTTACTTTCATACCATCTCTTTCTCAACCCATGAGCTTTGATTTTCTTTCTGCCTGAAAGAAATCTTTCTTTCCCTGATCCCACTGAAGTGGGAATGAGTGAACAGCTGTAATGTTTAGCTGCCTGCCAGGTAAACCACAACACCCAATATGGGGCATGAGAAGTTGAGATAATGATAAATCTGACCACAGCGTGTTAGGAAAAAAAATATAATAATTCATTACATTATTTTATTAGTTGCTGGTCACAATCTTTATTTATTCGATCTCAGACTTGCTGTGTTTATTCCCAGAGTTGTAGTAGGCAGCACCTCACCTCCTGTGAGTGTTCCCTGTTTGTGTGCTGTTTGGCATCTCTGGGGGCTGGATTAAGGTTGTTATTTCTCAGTACTGTCTAACACTGGTTCATGGTATGATAAAATTACTGGTTGTGACACTAATCTGGTATTTGTGCTCAGCATTACCATCATCTCTGCATTGTTTTCAGGAACCATCTCTTGGGAACTAATAATAGTTTCTCTCTGCACCTTTTCTCCTTGGAGAGCCAGTCCATGGGGCACTCAAGGGAAGACACTTCCTTCCCCTCCTTTTTCTTTTTCTTTTTCTTTTTCTTTTTCTTTTTCTTTTTCTTTTTCTTTTTCTTTTTCTTTTTCTTTTTCTTTTTCTTTTTCTTTTTCTTTTTCTTTTTCTTTTTTCTTTTTCTTTTTCTTTTTTTTCTTTTTCTTTTTCTTTTTCTTTTTCTTTTTCTTTTTCTTTTTCTTTTTCTTTTTCTTTTTCTTTTTCTTTTTCTCTCTTTCTCCTTTTCCTTTTCCCTTGTACTTCCCCTTCCCCTTCTCTTCCTCTTCCTCTTCCTCTTCCTCTTCCTCTTCCTCTTCCTCTTCCTCTTCCTCTTCCTCTTCCCCTTCCTCTTCCCCTTCCTCTTCCTCTTCCCCTTCCTCTTCCCTCTTTTAAACTTTATCTCAGCCCAGGGGTTCTCCCTTTTTTTCTGATCCCCTCCCTGACCCCACCTTGGTGGAGAATGAACAAAGGAGTGAATGAACAGCTCTGTGGGGTTTAGCTGCCTGCAGGTTAAGCCACCACGTGGAATATTGCTTATTTCTGCAGCGATGGTGCCTTTGGCTTGTCACAGTGTTTGATAATATTTATATAATAAGATCGTACAGACCTTATTAAAAATGATCAGCAAAGAAGTGTTTAAAATGCCAGGAAGTTTTTGAGGTTAAGCATTTGAGTTCTGTTCCTGATTTCATATTTCTTCTGCTGAAGAGGAACTTGAAGCTCTCTCTTTGACAGAACTTTAACTTCAGTTTCTCAGTTTCTCATTGTAGTCTGCAGTTTTTTCCTTTGAAATCAGGATCTTTACGAAATCCGTACTGTTATTCATGAAACCTTCAAGACTTTCACATAATCTCTCATCAAGTATTAAAGTTGTTACTTAAAGGAAGTTAAAAGAATAATTAAAGGATAGATTTAGGAAGTGTTATTAGAATTAGAATGTCAAATTAACTAAAATTCTTTATGTAAACAATTATGAAAATGTTTTAAGAGTGTTTAAATAGTTTTAAGAACTATAGTATTAGTATTATCTTATCTCACAAACACACACACACCAAACATTCTTGCAGCAGCACCCTAAAAACCAATGAGCCATGAGCTGAGAACTTATCATCAGAGCCTGAAGAAGAGGCAACTAATCGCTGCGGGACATAGAAACAAAACTGGGTGGAGTGAAGCAGACACCCCTATATCCCACACTGAATTTCAAATCCAAGTGCTTTTTTCTTTGGGTTAGCCACAGAAAGCCTCGGTGCGGAGGTATCAGACCACTTTCCAACCGCTTTTTTAAGCGACCAGCACCGACCAAGCTTTGCCCAGGTGGTGCCAGCCAAACAGGCTGAAAAACGTCTTCAATCGCTGGGCTTCCCGGACCTCAATTTTTATCTGATTTTTTTTTGAGTTTTCTTTAATTGTTAAATAAACCGTTTTCATCTAGTTTAATACCTGGAATTATCATTTTTTCATAACACGTACTATGCAAACTCCGAATCATATTTCCTTGTAGGAAAGAAAAATAATAACAAAAAAATTTTCTCGCCTGGAGCCCTGTTCACAGGGATAGCACTTCCCTTGATACGTATGAACAATTGCATTTCCTAATGCAGGACGAGGCAAGTATTGATCTCTCACCCTAAATAAAATTCAATGATATTTTCATGGAACAGAACACTTATAAACTAAGACACTGCATTAAATTGGTTAACCATTAGCAATTCACCCTTTTTCAGCCACATCCTTTGCTCCTACTGTAATTTTGTAGCAAAGATGCACTTTTTGAGGGAAATGATTTTTCACACTTTTGTTTGACATACTTGTGCTGGGAAAACCTTCAAGCATAGCTCAAGCCAGAAAGGCACTGGGGAATATTCTCTGAGCAAAGCACAACTAGAAGGAAAATTAATAACTTTTCTTTAGATGAATGCAAGAGAGGACAAGAATTAAATATTTTTTTTCAGTGGAACAGCTATAAAGGAGTGATTCAATTCTTTAATACTATTCAAGGACCTTTAAATAGCCAATTTATTTATTGTTCAGTAAAAGCTGAGCTTTCTGCTCAGCTCACTGCCTTGAAAACAAAACTTCACATGCACTGGCACAAGCTGAAACTCCTTCACAACCTCAGCCTATGGTTCCAGTTCAGACAAAGTGCCAATTGACTTAAAAAGCAAATAAAAAATGCTCTTACCCCTGTGTTTGGTATAAGAAGGAGCCATATTTTACAAGGTCTGTTAAAGTAGCTCCTGGTTTCTGGTGCAATATTTCTGACATCTGTTATTTCAACGTGATGTTTCCATTGGCACTCTAACCCTTCAGCCAGCCATGAAAAACTGAAAAATGACTTTGTGCAATCGAAATGACAAATACAGATCTACAGGATCAGCCTTCAGCAGGAGTCAATGATCATAAATCCCATGTTTCCATTGTTTCCTTGAAAAATTTATGGTGTAGTTTGGCTTGCTTTTCAAATGAATGCTGAACACATCGTCAGCAGAAGGATTCCAGAGCTCTGTAAGCAATAACCCCTGGGTTTTTTAGGTGCTGAAGATTTGTCCCAGTGGGAAGGTTTGGAGTTTTGCTTGTTGGACAGCAATTTATTGCTTTATTTAGGCTCTCTATTGTGTTTTCAGTGAGGCTTAGTTATTTATGATTTATTCTATGCATCTAGAAACAAACCTCTAGAAGAAGCTGCTGAACCAGAGCTGTGACATTCGATCCAGTGTGGAGGTTTTAAATCACCAATATTCTAGGATTTCTACACAATAAGAAGCAGGAAGGGAATATGAATATGAAAATAAGATAGGATTTTCCTTTGACAGGAAAAGGGGAAAAAAACCCACCCCGCAAATGAAACTGGGAATACTTCTAGATTTCATTTCTTGTCTCTTCCATATTCATATTCATAATCCATGTGAACCAAATCCCTTATCCCCTTCATGTTTAATTTCTCTGTGGATGAAACAGAAACAATGGAATTTCCTCTGTTCCTACTGTGGAAGGGAGGGAGGGAGGAAGGAGGGAAGGAAAGCAGGAAGGAAGGAAGGAAGGAAGGAATCAGAGGAATATCAAGGCATATTAATCAAGGGCATATTAATTCTCTCTTCTTGTACTCATCTGCACGGGTGCACTCACAGATGTGTGAAAACAACAGGATCTTTTTTACATTTTTTACTTTTTTTTTTTTTTTTTTTTTTTTTTTTTTTTTTTTTTTTTTTACATTTTGAAGCCGGTCATGACCTTCTCCTTTTGTGTTTTTAGCTTAAAAGCAACGTGTCATTGAAGAGTAAATTTAGCAAATCATTTCATGGCGCTGTTTAGTTCCAGGATGCAACTAATGAAGTAAAGGAATATATTCAGATCCATCTTGAGAAAGGTTCAGCAATCTTGACCATGCCAGATAAGGACAATTTTTTAACCTTATCAGTGCCAGTCCTTTGCTGTGAAAGGCATCTCCTGCTTAACTTGATATCTTCTATTGTCTGATGAGTCATTTGACAAATTTCTGGTGATCCATTCCCTCTGCCATAGCTTCTGAGACTGGAAAAGGAATAGGAAAATTATTTCAATTTCTTAATGAGGGTATTACAAATGTAAACAAAACTGATCATCTTAGAAAGAAATTGTGGAATAAAACCCATGCCTCTTTCCTAGGGGGTTAGAGAAGTACTAACTCTGATTTTCCCATCTCCTTAAATATTGGGAATTTTCAAAATGTTAGACACTACACAGAATAACATATACATAGATGGTGGTTTTTCTTCTACACATGAAAAACACCCAAAGTAATAGGATCTAAAATGTTCCAGAAATGGCAACAGTAACAAAACAGCTCATTCCCCACTGTGAACTGGTAGGGCCCTTTAAAAACTTTTTAAAATCTTGGCAGGTTCAATTCTATCCCTCTCTCAAAAGCAGTGAAAAAAACAGACACTGCTTAAACCTTTCTGGTGATTTGTATGAGCAAGGAAAATGCAGAAATATTGTTGTTCAGAAATGTGTAGGCAGAAAAGTCATCATCCTGGTAGCTGGAGAGTTGGATTTGCTGAGGGCTCTGAAATCCTGCTAAGCCTATTTCTTCTCAGGAAAGAATATTAAAACCAAAAGAAGGATCAGTAACTGTGCTGGAGAAAATATTGGTCCTCAGCAGCAGCAGAAAGCAAAGAACACACCAGTGAAGCTCTGAAAGAAAACTTACAAGTAGGGAAAAACTTATCTAAGAAGGTCACACAAAATAAAAATTGAGCAGAAACTGCAGTGATTAGAAAACATTTTCAACCATGCTTGCTCTGCAAATGCATTTTGGCAAGATCCATCCTGGAAATGAGTTGTCTGATCAAGGTTAGAACCCAAAAAAAATCCTAGAACCTCTCTATTTCAAGAGGGAGGATGAAACAGAAGGCACAAATCTCATAAAAAGGGGAATTAGGGTGACTTGGCACCGCTTTTAAGGACAATAAAAATTAAAATCACTTATTTCTGTATAAGTCCCTTGTTTTAATGGGCTGCTGCTATCACTCCTGAGTGTGATGTGTAATGGGGTATTTGGGTTTGGTGTGACTTGCTTTACATAAAAAAAGGGCCAACAGGCTACATTTGAAAAAGCAACAAACAGACTAAATTTGGAATGGATGGGTTTTCTTCCAGGGAAACAAATTCTGTTGTGATGCTTCAACACAGAAATGTAAAAAAAATAACATTCAGATTATTGAAAATTTCACACTCACATGTGGCCTGTGAATTCTAAATCCAGAACAAAAACTTTTCAGCTGATTTACTCTTTAGGCACGTAAAATGAAGTTTAATCTTTTTTACTTCATTTTCATTACTTCATTACATTTCATAATCCTTTACTTCATCAGTTTCATGGGAATGTGTGGAAGAATGAAACCCAGAGGGGGTTCTACAGGGAGTCCTTCAGAAGTTTTTCCATTGTGGGGCAGGATGATTAAATACATTTTTTCTTTTAGGTTTTTTTTGTCCTTTTCTAACATTCAATAATATATGATATGTAACAAGTATGGAATGCATTAGGTTACACAGGCATATTAATTTTTTACCTGTCTATTCTTGCAAATGTAATTTAGAAATACCTATAGAAGTTCCCTTCATTTAATTTGATGTAAATTAGAAATGCAAACGATTATGCTAAGGCTTACAGTTAATATAAATATTTAATGGAGTTCTCAATCAACCCCTTATTTTTTTTAACTAGCTGGTGCATACCACAGATAGGATTTTACATAACAGCTGACGTGACCTCTCATTCCCCCACTGATCTGTAAACCTAAAATAATTCATTTTTAGGCCATAAGCAGATGTTCCCTGAGTCTGGATGTGCAAACCACTTGTCCCAGAGGTGGGCACATTTGAGGGGCCTCCACTGACTGGTAGCAGGAGAAATGCTGAGATATTCCTGAATTAAACACGTCTGAGCTGCCTATCTGGGCTGGTATGCAATGACCAGAGGGAGCTGATTCTGGTTGTGCTCATTACAACTCACACAAGCACTTGCAAGGTCGTAGCTCTATTAAAAAATTATACAGCAAACAGCTAAAGCAATTGGAGAGAGGGTGATCACAGCAGCACAGAGGAAAAGCTGCCTGCATCAAACAGTGCTGCTCTTTGATATCAAACCCTCTGAACAGACTTTAATGAGGTGCTGAGATTGAAATCTCTGCCCTCTGAAGGGCTGGTGTGTGACACATTCACAGCTGCTTGTGGGGAGCACACGTGGACACAAAGGCTGGTGTCCAGAGAGGCCACGGGAACAGCTGCCAGTGAAGCCTTTGGTTAGCAGGTCCAAGTGTGGAATATGACTGATGCCTTTTCCTGGTCTTAAAATCAGGAGTCAAACACAGTTAGAAGGGAAAAAGGGATTTTACCTTGGGATTTATTTTAAGGATCCTTAGGTGCACCACATCCAGGTCAAATGCACCTCCATGCACCCCGCAATGCACACCCACCAAAGATCTGGGATCACACTGTAGGTGTTACTAATTAGCACATCTATCAAAGATTCTCCAATGAGAGGCTCCAGTGAGCCCCCTCCCCAAGGAACCTTCCCCTGGATGGTTCTATCTCAGGTTACAAAATGTGTTCTGGAGAGGCGCTTGGGCTCTGGGCACACTGATCCCTCACTGCAAAGCTTCTGAAATGTTCAGTCTCCCAGCTTGGCAAACAAGTCCAAGGATGGAGGCAAAAAGCACCAAGAATACAGAAACTGTAAAAAGGTGTAACAGGGGTATAAAAGAAAAGGCAAAAATCATCCTGGCATCAGGCTGCCAGCTTTCTGAGTGAATGGGGCTTTATGTCCCAGTCCCACTGGTGCTTCTGAACTGGGATGATTCAAATCGAGTGGGACACCAAGTACCTTAAGGAGCTGAGGAGAAAGTTGGAGAGAGATTATTTACAAGGGCCTGGAGTGACAGGACAAGGGGCAATGGCTTTAAGCTGTAGGAGGGGAGGTTAGATGGGGTTTTCGGAGGAAATCCTTCCCTGTGAGGGTGGGCAGGCCCTGGCACAGGGTGGCCAGAGAAGCTGTGGCTGCCCCTGGATCCCTGGAAGTGTCCAAGGCCAGGCTGGATGGGGCTTGGAGCCACCTGGGACAGTGGAAGGTGTCCCTGCTCATGGCAGGGGTGGCACTGGGTGGGCTTTCAGGTCCCTTCACACCCAAACCAGTCTGGGATTCTGGGATTTATGGACAGATCCCACTGGTGCTTATGAGAGGGAATGAGCTGAAGGCAGCCTGGGATGCTGGCTGGGGGTGAGGACCAGGGTCCAGCCCAGCCATCCAGCTGATCAGGGCTGCTGAGAGTCTCAGGTCCCTACAGGTGTCCTTTGGGTGCAGCAGTCTGCTTCTTCCAGTAATCTGGGAGAAAATAAAAAGCCCTGTGAACAGGGCAGGCTTCACAACAAAACATCCTTCCCTGGCAGGAGAGGCCCTTCATTCTCAGCCTTTTTGGTCAGCAGGGGCCTTGTCATTCTCAAGGCCTTACAAGTAAATTTGAACTTTCCCTTCATTTCTGCTGATTTTACTACGTCTGAGTAGCTTATGAAATTAACTTTCTCTTTTCCCTGATAATGGTAACCATTTGGGTCCTCTCTGATGTAGCAGTATCTCACCCACAGCAATTGCTGTGAGACTTATTATCAATGAATATTTCAACCCTGGTGAGATGCAAAGGCCTCACAGTAAGGTGGCAATCATTTGTGGGGGATGCTGCGAAAATGCAGAATAGGATTTCATAGAATCACAGAACCATTAAGGCTGGGAAAGGCTTCCCAGACCACCAGGTCTGATCTGTGACCGATTCCATCTTGTCAGCCAGCCCAGAGCACTGAGTGCCACGTCCAGGCCTTCTTTGGACACCTCCAGGGGTTGGGGATGTCATTGAATACACTGACTTTTAGGATTTTCCTTTAAAGTTTCCTCTGTGCTGCCTTTCTTGACTATTTATCCAGTCAAAAATAACATTTCTGTTTGAAAATGAAAGTAATTTTGATGGCAAAAATACTCCACCTGACAAACCTCCAAAGGGATTCTCTGATAAATGAATGTGCTTCCTTGTAGCTGATTCCAGGCACAGTTTTCACATTCTCTTCTCTAACAAACACAACTCTTAGGAGCACTTGAGCATCATGACATCTTCCTTAAGATAACAATACAGCCAAAGGAGGGAAAATGTGCCTTGCAGACTGCAGCCTACATGGCTTCCCGAGAAGATATTCAAAAGATTTTTATTTGCTTCTGCATTTTATTATATCCAGATCAAGAGTACAGGATTATTATTATTTTAAACAATACTGAGTGTAAAGATTAAGCTGGATTTGCAGATGATTTCTGCAGTCTGACACAGGGATAGGCAGTGCTCTGTGCTGCAGAGAGCTGCCTGATCTGACAGGTTAGATTGAACCTGACAGGTTTATTCGTCAGGAGAAGGCACCATGCTTGGCACATTTAGAATCTCACTTGTTCTCACCCACTGCCACGGCCCACAAAAGCTCTTGGTAATTACTGTGGGTTAAAATAATCAGTTTTCCATTACCAGTACTGTAAAATGGGCCAGTTCTTGTATAAATGCTGTGCTGGAATCAACTTATAACAATCACTGTAGTCTTGCCCTTGTGGCAAACAGAACCTGCCATTTAAATACATGACACAAAAGGCAAAGTCTAAGGTTCCAAAAATTTAAAATAATTAATGGGAGAAGCAGAAAATCATCCCCAATTTTAAATATTCAGGAGCTGTGCTCTTGTTGTAGGAACAGGAGAAAAACAGGCTTCCCCACAGAGTAAACCAGGGCAGGTTTAACTTGTGTATTTAAACATGCTGGCTTTTTTAACTGAGCTTTCTAAAGCCATCCAAAACTTGGCAACATGAAAGTCTGCTCCAAACCATCCTGGTGTAGAGCACTATATGAATGGTTTAAAGAGCACACTAAAAAATCTTGTCCCTGTGGTTGAGGATATGCACCAGTAGCTCCCAGCTTCAGCCTACTGCTCTCAAGCCAAGGCTAGGGCTGGGGAATTAAAATACTGCAGTATTACAAATAACAGTCCCAGGACCACGTATCATTTTTATTTGCATTTCTTGCAGCATTCTGGCATCTTATTATCCCCCTGGACACAAGGGCAGTAACCTTAATGAAATACCAGAAGATATATACAATTCTAGCACTCCTAGTTTAATAAAAAAATGCTTTAAACTTCTCAGTGCAGAGCAGATTATTGGCTGTTTGTAAAGAATTCCGCTTGGGAGAGCAGCTGGTGCATCAGTGAACCCAGTGCCCTTGACTTTATGTGCTGCCTATTACTTTGGGAAGCAGTCCTGAGATACAAATAAATGGCAGACAGTTTTTTTGGGAGCTACCAGCAGGATTAATAATCATTAACTGAGTCTCAGCAGCCATCCAAACATTTCACATGTATTGCTCAGAGCGTTCCCCCCACCTTGTGTAAACACAGAATCACAAATCCTATTTGCTGGGTCACACCAACTCCGGTGTGTGCAGCTGGCTTGGGGGAGCAGAGCCTCTTCCAGATACTCTGCCTGGGCTTCTGAGGAGCCAAAGGGAGTGAGAGAGGCATGGAGTGAAGGCAGGTGCTGCAGGAAGAGGCTGGGGAGGTGTCACGGGTTGACCCCGACATGACAGACAGTCGCCTGGTCGAATCGCGTTTCTCTCAATGTTACCTATAAAATCCCGCGGGAGGCGGGAGTGGGGACTTTCTTCCGGTCCAGGGTGGTGGCCAGGGAGCCACGGTCCCACCGGGGGCCCCGCCGGGCCGGGCCGGGCCGGGTGTCGCTGCCTTTGCCCCTTCCCGAGGCACAGCCCGGACTCTGCTGGGGCTCTGGGGGGGGCGGCCCTCAGGCTCCCTCCGGCGCGGCCTCTCCGGGACGGGGTTTTTCCCCTCCCGGGACAGCGGGGCACCGACGGAGCCTGCAGTTCGCAGCAGCCAGCACACACTGCACGGAGAACTGAAGAAACAGCCCTGCATCCAGCGGCGAAGCGGGACGGTAACATTTTCCACCATGATGATTCCAAAGCCAGAGAGAGAAAGAGAAAACCTCGTCATGTGAGACGGAGCCAAGATGGCCACGGGAGGAAAAAGGGCGGTGCCGCGGCTTCCCCGCGGGCAGCTTAAAAGACTCCTTGCCTTGCTGTGGTATGAATATTGTAATATCCCAGACTGTTTGTCTCTTTAATCCAGTTAAAACTCATGGGGGATGGACAATTTTAATGGATGTGTGGCTTGTAAAGGTTGTGAAGAGAATGCCCGATGCCAGGTTTATCAGAAAGCAGGGGCTTATAAAACCTGGTGGCAAAAGAGAAAAAAAGCCTTAGAATTTCAAGCCACAGTTACTTATCCGACAGAGTAATACCCCCATGGGCTGGCCCATGTTCTAAAGTTGAAGGAACCGCGAGAGGGTTTTATGGAAAAAAAGAGACTTTACATTACTGCAGATTGGTTTTTGCTGCAGGAGGGGGCAGTTTGGAGAACCACGTAAAGCAGGAAGAAACCCTTTTCCTTTCTTGAGAACTGCACATGGATTGAGGGAGAGGAGAAGGAGGGGGAGGGAGAAGAGGAGAAGTTCTGGCTGTGTGTGTTCTGATTAGTTTTTTTTTTTCCTTTCTTTTCTCTTAGGTCTGTTAATAAACTTTATCATAGCATATAAGTTGTGTGCCTGCTTTGCTGTCTCCTAATGGTTTATCTCACTGAAAAGTAATCAGGGAACAGTGCATAATTTGACCATAAAACCACTACAGGAGGTCAGCTTTAGATGTGGGAGTCTTGGTTCCCTCAGTCTCCCAGGGTATCCTCAGTCCAGCTCTGGGCTCTTCCTCACCTTCTCAAAGTGCTCAGGATGGTCAGAATTCATTCCAGCAGCGACTGCAAACTCACCAGCATCAGCTGTGGGGACAGTGAGAGGCTCAGACCCTACATGAGTTGGAAGGTAATAGACAGAGGAATAACGGGGGAAATATGAGAACACGGAAATATTTCCCTGTTAATTTCTCCACAGTCCACTGGAGCCACTGTGAATGGACACAAAGAGGTGTCATTGGTGCTGTTCCTCATTTCTTTGCTCAGCAGGTTTGTCTTGGAGGCCATGAACAGATGCAAACAAACCACAGACCCTCCACCTTCAGAGTCTGACAGAGCAGAAGAGCTCCCCGCGAGCTGCCTGTGAGTTATTGCAGTTCCCTGGCCCAACATTTCCAATAGGTGATTCTCTAACTTCATGGAAAAAAGATCTCATCTTTCTTAAATGAGCTCTTCCTTCACCCATGAACGATTTCCCAAGCTCTGCTCCTGATGCCCTGCAAGTCACAGCCAGCATGCCAGTGACACAGCTTCATTCTTTTGATGAAGTCTTTCAATAATCACCTTTGCCAGCAGGCACTTTCCTTTCCCCCCCACAGACACTCCGTTCTTTCATTATTTTCTGGATTAGGACCAAATTCTCTGTCAGCCAGGGTTTTCCAGGATCTCATCTGTAAAACCCTGAATTAGCAGACATGATTCCAAATGAGGTGTTTGATACTATCATTCCTCCAAGAGCACTTCCATGTCCCTCCCTAACAAATTGTAAGAGTAATTTTATGATATATTGTCCTTTGTTAGCACAACAAAGTGAAACCCTGCAGATTTTAAATCCATATAGAGATATTTAAATTCAGTTTTTCACTTTATAACCTTTTGCGTAGAAATGATTTTCTTTTGCAAGGGTAATGCACATTTTAGGCACTTGGCACTGAATTTAGAAAGGCCCCAGAAAAGAAAAGCGTGCTTTAATAAAACTTACAACAACCTTTAGGAAAAAAAAAAGAAAATAAAAAAATGGATTTTTTGAATAACGAATTATTTCTGGGGAAGGCTGGGAAGCTGATTTGTTATTCAGAATGAGTGACCTACTGCACTTCTTCACAGTGAGCATGGAAAAAAATATAATTGGGCTTCCTAACAATGGTATTTAGCATCAATATACAGTTAGAAGCTTCATTACAGAAGCTCTGGATGGAAGTGACTTGGTAGCACTCTATCAGCATAGTCCCCTTCTACACAACATTTTGAAGTTAACTGCAAAATAACAGAACAATTCAGTGCATAAAAAAATCTATTAAGGCCGCACAATACTTGAATGAAGATGTGTTTACAAAGGCACTCCTCAGAACAAGGAATATTTCCCTTTATTCACAGTTCAGAGTGCAGAGCCAGTGCATCCCTGCCCCATCTCCCACAAAAACCAAAGGAGATTTTCCTCTCATGTCCTTGACTCTGCTTGGAGCTCGGCCTTCAAAGCGTGCCCGTGAATCTCAGTGCTTCAAAGAACGTGTAACTGCTGGCTTTAGCATTTAGCCTCGCTCATAAAATACACAGCCTATAACCTATCCAGCAATTTAAATGCAAATAATATTTAAACAAGGCTAATCTGGTGAGCTTTTGTGTGTGGAGTGATATATGGGATGGAGCTGTTTGAGGTGCTGTAGTTTACTGCTCCGAGTTCCTTTTCGCATCAATCATCCCTCCACATGCATCAACAATTAAAATGGTTCGTGGCTGCAGGGACTATGACAAACTAACTTCATCATTTAAATGCCCATGATAGTACCTCTGAGCATAGGAAGCTGATAGAAAATGATAAAATGTTAATTATGAGTTGTAAGCAAAACGAGGTGCCTCTATTCATCAGTGACCTGCTGATTATAAACAGAGCTTGTTTGTACAGCCACCATACATCCAAAAAAAAAAAAAAAAAACGTGCTGCTGGTGGAGGCTGTGCTTATTTAATGTTTTCTGTATAAATCAGCCATGGCCAGCTCTGCCTGTTGCCAGGGGAAACGCATTTTTACTTCACTTTCCCATCTTATCACGAGGATATAATGGAGTAACTGTCCCTCCCCCCGCAAAGGAGAAACCAAAAAGTTAATCACAAAAGTAGAATTTTTCTTCCTTCCCTAAAACATGGGTGCGCCATGATCAGCCATTCCTCTCCAGGCACTTCCTGCTCCTGTCCAGTGAAAAGGGAGTGCTGACACTCATTTTTCCATCTTCCAGATGGCTCCTCAGCTCGACAGTGTCAATTTAAATTGATGCTGACACAACCCAAAGAGAGCATTTCTTTCACCCTGTCCTGCAATCAGGGTAGTGATTCTGAATTGTGTTTAAAATGATTTCTCCACTTTCCTCTTCCTTGGCTGTAAACCAGTTCTCATTATTTTAGAGTACGCTGTGACCATGTTATAAAAAATAACATGAGTCACTTAGATGGTCGTTTTTATTTGAACTGTAGAAATGAACTGCAAAACTGTAACAGGAATTAGAGAGATGGGAACCCAGTTTTCTTAGAATGTAGCCCTAGAATGGATTTTTTTTAAGTAAAAAAATGTAGGCTTGATTGTAAACATGTTTATACTTGTTTTCTATAAATATAAACTCATTGGCTACAGGACTATTTTCCTGGTGCATGAATTCCATGTGTAGCTATATAAACTGATACTAAACCTATGTAACAAGGTGACCTTGTCCTAATCCCAAGAAACACCTGTGAAGTAATATTCTATGACTTTGCCTTATTATATCATGTTTTTAAACCTTTGTCTCTACTATTTTTTTAAATTAAACTGGCCCTTGCCTCACCATAGATCCTTGTTTAAAAAGGCACATTTCTGCCAATAATCACTTCCCTTTTCCTTTTGTTTCGCCCCCCTTTTTTGTTCTTCAACTACTTTCCCAGAAGCTAATCAATACTTGGAATATTCACACTTCCAGGCTGCCAAATCTGAGAACTGTTGGTTACCTGTGAAATTTGGAGCAAATTCATGACCCACTACAGAGCAGCGGGAGTTTTCAGGCTCATAACCAAGACAAGTGCAGTGGGAGTTTGGAGAAGAACAGTGAATAAGCAAGAAAAGTTCACTCTACAACAAAGCACCATGTCAGGACAATGTAAAAAGGAAAAGGAAGCTCAAAACAAAATGGGGAGAAAGTGTTCCTTTGCTTCAATCTCAAATGCAAAATAAAAAGGCAAAAAACCACAGCAGATCTGAAAGTGAAATGTATCTGATAATTATAGAGTTTTGGGGTTTTTTAAAAATCATCTTCTCAAAGTTCAGTACTTTTAATCAGGAATATATACAAAATAAAGCTACATTTTTAATAGTGGTGAGATTTTCAGCTTTAGCATTTTGAGGTCATTGTTCCAAGGTCTCTGAGTTGTTTGGCTCTTGGATTCTTTGGAGAAGGAAGCCAGATTGATACGGTGGACTCTTGTTCTGCTTCTTCCTTGTTAGCCTGACTTACAGACCTGACAACAGCAACTTGTTCAAAACACCGGCACAATCCATCCTCACCTCAGCTGTGCACAAACCTGCTCTAAAATGTCCAGGGAAAAGTAACTTCCACAAGTCCTGACTCCTAATTTTAGCAGCAGCTGAGGAAACCCGAGTTTCCTGATGTGGACTCAGATGCAGGGCTGTTATCTGAAAACGTGACAGCTTTGCAAACAGAATGAATTTGATCACAGAAAGATGCTGGGATACATCCAGCGTCATGTAACTGTCCATGGTGCTGGATAAAAATGGAATGGGCCTGGACATGGAATTGGTTATTGTTTAGGCTGGAAAGACAAATGCACCCATTGAATGAAAACTACTCAGAATAAGTCCATGGAAAGAATGCAGTGCTCTTCTTGGAGTAGGAGGAAAAGCAGAAAAGGGAAGAGAACCTGGATCTCTTTGGAATCATGGATCTGACCCCATGTCATTGGCCATTTCTCCTGGAACATTTAGTTTGGAGAAGAGTATTTTTGAGTATGTTACATGAACCACCTTGTCTTTTGTTGATACAGAATTAGATTTGTTGCTGTTGCAGGTGAGTTGAAAATGAAGAAACGGGTAGTCTAAAATGCAATTAAAGCACAGCGGGTGTTTGGCTCGTTTGTTTGTTTCCTTGTTGGGGTGTTTTTAAGCATTCCGAAGTCAAAGAGGATCATGTGGATTCTGTTTGGATGAGATTACCACGCAGAGTTTGTTTTGTTTTGGTTTTTGGCTTTTTGTTTGTTTGTTTGCATTTCTGAGGTTTTTTTGTTTGTTTGTTTGTTTGGCTTTTTTTGTTTGTTTCTGTTTGATTGTCTGTTTGTTTTGGTTTTGTTTTTTCTAACACTTAAAGAATAAAATATGTACTTATGTTCCCATCCAACTTCTGCAGTAGATGATTGATAATTGTGTCGTTTAGCAGTGGATGTGCTCTAGTTTGTGCCCACTCTGTCAATAGGCACCTCTGAACAGAGACTGGCCCTGTCCCCTTTGCACCTCCCTTCAGGTACTGACATTGATGAGATCTCCCCGAGCCCTCTCTTCTCCTGGCTGAACATTCCCAGCTTTTCCTCACAGGAGAGGTGCTCCAGACCCTCAGTCACCCTCGTGGCACTTCATCTGGAGTGCTGGGGAGCCCAGAGCTGGGTTCTGCCCTCCAGGCTTGGCCTCACCACTGCTGAAGGGAAGCATCCGACCCCTCAGGCTGTTCCCAACACTCTTCTCAAGGCAGCCCAAGCTGCCATCAGCCTTTCCTTTCACGTTGCTGGCTCATGTTCCAGCCCTTTCTGACTGGGTGGCCCCCAGCATGTCCTGGTGCCTGGGGTTGTTCTTGCCCAGCTGCAGGACTTTGCATCTCTCCTCGATGAGCTACAGGATCTTCCTGCCAGCTCATTTCTCCAGGCTGCTGAGGTTTCTCTGGATGGCAGCACGAGGTTCTGATCTTTTGCTGAGGTTACAGCACCTGGCCATCCTCCAGATCCTTCCTGAAGGTGTTAAACCAGCTCAAACCCAGTGTTAACCCCTAGAGTGCTGTTCCTGGGCCCTGGATGGATTTTGTGCTGCTGATCACTATGGAAGTTTCTTGGAATGTCTTAATACCTACAGGTCCTGTTGGAGGGCAGGAAGGAGATTTAAGCAACATTTGAGAGCAGTACTTGCTTATCTAAGCACACATGTAATGAGACTGCTGAAAAGACTTGGAAGAATTGTATTTTCCCCTGAGTAACCTTTTATGACAGTCACAATATGTTGCTCCCACTGTTACATTAAGTTAATGATAAAGAAAACAAATTCAGAAAAAAAACATTAAACAAAATCAATAGATCTATCAATTATTTACAGTCTAATGGGGGAAAATTCTCTCTGAACTGAGAAGGATCTATGGCATAAATATAAAAATCAATATGCTGAAGTCATGAGGGAGAGTCACTGTTTGCAGCCTGCTGCATACTTAGGAGCTCTCCAGAATAAATGAATTCTACAAACTGACTGCATTCCACAGGTGGTGGCCATGAGCAATCCTGGGATTTGCTCTTGTGATCACAAAGTTTGAACGTGAAAGGATGTGTCTGCTGTAACTCAAGGCATCCTGCTCTAGAGGAAGGTTGCTCATGGTTGCTCAGTCCCTGCTCCAGATTGGAGCTGGATCATCTTTAAGGCATCTTGCAACCCAAGCCATTCAGTGATTACATTAATTCTGACAAAAAGCAGTGACTGAGCAAATTCTTCCCCCCCAAAATGCATTCTTCTTGAACTACCCTGTCCCAAATGGCCCCACTATTACTTGTAAGCCAGCCCAAAGCTTTCTTCAAAGGGATAGCAAAGGTTTTTTTCACTTGGCACCAACACCTCTTGATCTGGGCACCTGCAGATATTGTTATTCCATGATTTCATGTTCCTTCAAAGCTGACAAACAAACTTGCTTGGGATTTTGCCACTACTAGCTTCCTCCATCATTTTTCTTCCCAAGCCATCAGTGTCTTAAGAACATCTGCTTTGGCACACTTCAGTGAAATGGAGCTGCAGAGGTGTTGATAATGAGAGAAATGTCCCCTGACATTATTCCAGCAAGCCAGGGATGCCAAACTGATGAAAGGGCTTTGGACTAGCGCCATATCAGAAAGGTGGAAGTGCTGAAACACAAAACTCTACCCCACTGTCACAGTGCTGACCTGGCAGGGCACTCTCAGAATGCCAGAGTGATGTTTTTGACCTCGGGAATTCTTCTGCCACGACAGCAGGTCAGTAGAAGGAAGGAGAAATGCACAAAAGCTTTAAATAAGTCTTATGTGACTCTCTGCTTTTTAAAGCCTGACATTACAACAGGGCATCACTGATTCATAACCTTGGCTTTCCTGCACTGGGGAATTTATTTCTATAAACACTCTTCAAAAAAAATTACTTTTTTTTTTTATCCATGCCATCTTTCACATTGCATCTGTGGTAGCTGGGAGGGGTGAAAAAAATACTTCCTCCTTCACCTCTCCCTCCCAGCAATTTTCAGTAACACTGAGAATTTATCCACAATTTACTGAGCACTGAACATAACAAATGTTTCTCATATTTTTAACATCTAGGTGTTAAAATTGGCAAGAAAGAAGCAAACAAATCAGCAATTTCATTTTTAGTTCTGTAATTTTTCAAAATAACCTTTAAAAAGGTAGAGTTCTAATGAAAACTACCTGCTTGGCTCTAATCCTGGATCCTTCTTTGCATTTTCCACCCCCACTGTGTTGTTCTCCCATTTAATTTATATGACACAATGCTCCATTAGTGACATTCCACAAGGCCTTCAGTGAAAGACTGAGTGTAAAAATGGGAAGGCTGCGTGTTTTGGAAACAAAATGTAATTGTTAGGGCTTGTGATTGAAGGCTAATCACCATCAACATAAATCCAGGAAGGATCAGAGGTGCAACGGCAGGCAGGGGAACACTAAAAACATAATAAGTGGAAAGAGGTACCTGCTTTACTCCACCCCTCAGGGGCTACCTGAGGACAGGGACTGCTCTTGGCACTGCTGGGCAACACACCAGGATGAGCCAGGCAAAGAAACTCCCAGGGCTGTACAGGTGCAATTGAGCCTTTATGTGACTTTCTCCCCCAGGATTAAGGATGGCAAATCAAATATATTTATATAATTGAAATAAATGGTTTGTTTAGATTAATGATGATAATTATAATGATTAGACTACAGATCTTAATCAGAATTATTTACTGCACAGTATAGGCAGCTCTAACTACTGCTATAGTGCACTATTTGTGGAACCAATGATATTAAAGCTGGCAGAATCATTACTCAGTAGAGATTGATGCTGCTCACCCATCCCAGTGACTGTGGGCAAATCTCTTTAGCTCAGCCTTGAGGGGTGACCTTGAGGGGTGTCCGCACTCCAGGGAAGAATCTCCACACACATACCAAGAAAGAGCTGAAGATCCCTCCCCTAAAACCTGGGACTGGGTTTTTGTAGTATAAAGTGTTGGGCTGTCAGTCAGATGCCCCCAGGCTGTGCCAGCTCAGCAGCTTTAGATCAGTTGCCAGCGCTGCAACTCGTTGGTTCCTCTGTCAGAAACTTGGGAAACTTGTTGTTCTTTGGGATGTTTCATTTTGGGATGGGTGAGTCACACTGGTCTCGGCATCCTTCAACCCCAAAAGTGATCCCCTTCTCCATTCCTCTGATTGATGCCTTAGGTTTCAACTTTTGTATTTTTTCAAAATCCTGCACTGCTCAGTGTGTAACTTTGAGGTTTCTTGTGGCCTGTTAATTTCTGCTCTCTCGTGCTGAGTAGTCATAACAAAGCCCCTCTGGGCCTGCTCTTCAAGGAGACCCAGACCCTCCTAGGCCCAAAAAGTGTAAACTAAAAGCCTCTGAAAGGGGGGAAAGCTTCATCATTAACTGAAGCTTTAATTGGAGAACTAACCCTGGCTATGCAAATGAACCAAACCTATAAAAGTGTGAAGAACTCGTGGCCTCTCAGGGTCCATCTCGGGGCCCATCTGGGCAGCAGCCTCTGGCTCCCCAGGGGTATCTTTGAAGGCCTTTCCAATAAATCCCCACCTTTATTCCCTTTACTCCTGTCTGGTCTCTGTTTCTAGGTGGCCTCTTAAGGCATCATGATCACTTGGCAAGCAGGGCATTATCCGAGCTGTGTTGCCCCCAAGCACATCCATCCTACCAGCGCACTCCTGCAGTGCCAGGGAGTCCCAGGTGAACACCAGGACTGAGCCATCCATGCTCTTTCCAACGGGATGTGTTCCCAGCTCCAGTGTGTTGGTCCATCTCTGCCAGGAAACCAAAAGCAGCCGTAACTCAGCACAGAGCAGGGATCTGCTGGTGCCTGGTTCGACATCAAACCAGTCCCACCAGCATTCAGGAGTTCCTTGGTGCAGATCTTCATTTTGGCTTAACTGAAAGAACCCTCACAGAAGTGTGAAAAAGGCTCAGAAAGATGAGTTCCTGAAGCCACCAGCCCACTTCTCAGACCAGACTCTCCAAAGCCCTACAATTCCTGCCCCATCAAGGATTGCTACAGGTCCTAGAGATGGCTGTGGAAGTTCTATGGGCTATGTTAAACCAGCTCCTGGTGTTGATGCCATGATGATTTTCTGCCTTTTCTTTTATACCCCAGTTATACCCTTATACAACTTCTGTATTCTTGGTGCTTTTTTGCCTCCATTCTTGGACTTGTTTGCCAAGCTGAGAGACTGAACATTTCAGAAGCTTTGCAGTGAGGGATCAGTGTGCCCAGAGCCCAAGGGCCTCTCCAGAACACATTTTGTAACCTGAGATAGAACCATCCAGGGGAAGGTTCCTTGGGGAGGGGGCTCACTGGAGCCTCTCATTGGGGAATCTTTGATAGATGTGCTAATTAGTAACACCTACAATGTGATACCAGATCTTTGGTGGGTGTGCACTGCGGGGTGCATGGAGGGGCATTTGACCTGGATGTGGTGCACCTAAGGATCCTTAAAATAAATCCCAAGGTAAAATCCCTTTTCCCTTCTAACAGTGTTTGACTCTTGATTTTAAGACCAGAAAAAGGCATCAGTGTTGTAGCCCTTCTGGATGCCCTCCCCTGTCACAGAAGAGCTGAACATTAAAAAAATAATCAGGCATCTTCCAGGCACATGCTCATTGCACTCGCTCAGTTTTATGAAGGGAGTCTTTGAAATGACTCTCAGATGCTTTTACAATAGTAATCTCAAGTCTATTAAGTGATTAATGTGATCATTTGGACAGCAAGTCAAAGTTTGCCAGGCAAAGTGACACAAAATGCTCTGTTGTAAGAGAGACTTCAATTTTACAAAGATGAACATTTATAGTGCTCTCAGTGTTTAGAAACGCACCGCTTTAAACTTGGACAAAAATAAGGTTAAAATGTCTTTTGTGAAATGGTTAATTCCAGCCTGGATGAATAAAGGCTTTTCAGTTAATAGATGTGAAGATAATCTTATCTAGTGCCATGATTCCTTCCTGAAAAGATTAGAACTATTTTAGTAACTGCATTGTTTGTTAGGCAGGGGATAAAGTTGAAAAATATGGTTTCTTCAGGATGAAACATGCTACCCGTGAGTTTGTCAGACGAGGGCGTCCTTTGCAGGTTGGATTTACCAAGGGATAAATCAGCCAAAATCATGATGCAAAAAACACAATGGTTTTGGTAGAACAGTTTGGTTGGGTTCTTGTGAGGTTTTTTTCAGGGGGGTTTCTTTCTAATTGGCATCCATCCCTAAATACAGCAGTTTGGTGCAATTTAAAAAGCAGACCTATTAACACCTTTCCTGTTAAACCCTCAGATCCTGGTCTTGCAGAACACAGACTTTGAGTTGCAATGCCAGAGAGTAATGGCAAGCTGTCTTCTCGAATGGTTTTGGCTACAAAACCTCTGGTGCTTCATTGATGTTTTTACCTGAGG
Source organism: Rhipidura dahli (assembly GCA_013399225.1). NCBI lineage: Eukaryota > Metazoa > Chordata > Aves > Passeriformes > Rhipiduridae > Rhipidura > Rhipidura dahli. The sequence goes on along the minus strand of VXAC01007547.1, from coordinate 36,129 downwards.
GTTCTAAAATCCCATCTCTCAAGATTCCTTCTGTAAAGTCTCTGAACTTTTTAGCATAAAATGGACAATTTGAAAGAATCCCTAGGAAGGTCTTGACAGTCAACTTCTCGTGCATACGTGACATGTGCTTTGAAAAATAAATTAGCCTTGTGTCACTCTTGAAGAGGACAGTTTTGTTTTTTAAAAAAGTTTGCTTTGGTAGTCAGTAAGCATAAAACTGTCCTTTTATGATTAAATTTAATTGCTGATAAATACAAAGGGAGAGAAAAACACATTTCCCCTTTGGCAAGCACTTAATAAACATGTAGACTGGGAGAGACTGCTAGAATACATTTACCAGTAAAACCAGCTATTTTGCCCCTTGACTCCTTTTGTTCTGTCTACTCAGAAAACATTTTAACCAGAAAACCAAACTCTATATTTTTTTTCCTTGGGATTTTTCTTTTTTTCTCCCTGCACTGAAGTTCTTCAGTTTGAAAATGTTTCTCAGTCAAATATTCACCTGAGCTTTTTCTCCTGTATATTTATTGAGAAATGCCTGGAGCTGAGCTGCACAGCTCTACTTTTTAGGAGAAAAAAGATCCATTGGCAAATTAAATTTACTCTGACAAAGATTTCAAGTATCAGTTTGCAGCAACTATCAAGTACAGCTGAGAAGGATGGTTTGTTGGGGTGGTTTTCTTTTGGTTTTTTTTTTGTTTTTTTTTTTTTTTGCAACCTATAGTACTTTTGAATGTTTTCTGTAGCATCTGCAATGCATTTCTCAGTAAGTCTTCTAAGTTTCAGGTATGCACAATCCTCCTTAGGGCTTTTGTGGGAATTATCACATTATTTAAAAATACAAACAGAAACAGAGAGGTTGAACATGCACTTAGGCTAGCAGAGAAAGGGAATTATAAGTAAATCTGTTAGCTGGTTCCTTTTTCTTCTCTAGTTCAGTCCTGCTCATTTTCCTTCTCTGCTAAAGGTCTGGTCCAAAGCCTGTCCCAGTCAATAAAAGTCTTTCCCCTGGTTTCAGTGGGCAATGCTTCAGCAGTTCAGAGTGCTGCTGATGCATTTACATTTTCTGAACTAAATTAGTTGCTCGCAGCTAATTTATTGCAGTCATGAAAACCCAGCCACTTTCCAATTTTTGGCTTTTATAGATCAGCTAGCATTTGGGATTGAGGAGATAAAAGCTGCTAAAGAATCAATTGGTCGAACAAGTAGAATGTATGGAAAAAAACGTTAGGAAAGCTCAATGATGTACTACATTAACATTAAACTTCAATAAGAACAGGGAAGCAAAGCACCAGCAATTCTCTTTTATACACAAGGAAGAGGGTAAATAGAGCCCAAAGGCATGAGAGATGTGGGTTAGGTCCCTTAACTCTGAAAATGAATAAGAGAACTCCAACACAGTTTGGCTCACCCTTCTTTTTCCCCCCTGCCTGCGTAAGAAGGGAAAATTTATAAATTAAAAATCTTCAGGGTTTCTTTTATACATCCTGCATATTTAGAGTGTAATCTATATTGCTGTATGAATTGTTACATGATACATACCCACCATCTTACTCCCGGTCATTACTTTCAATTTATGGCAAGACAAGCTCTTCTCCATCCCTTAATTAGCAGTAATGAGGTAATGGCGATGGCCATCTGCTCTGATTAGGGGAATCAGTGACAAGAGCTGCTTGTGCTCACCTTGTGTTTGCTCAGGGCTCTGAGGTGTTGCACTCTAAGAGCCCTTCTCAGACAGAGAGTTCCATCTCTCCTGCTTGGAAACACGCGGTGCAAAAGTTTTCCCAGGACTCGTTACGCTCTCTCGCCTTTCCAGGCTGGGGTTAGAGGAACCACAGTGCCTTCCCACAGCTGCTTAGGAAGCAAAACTCCAAACAGAGATTTCTTAAAAACCTTCCAAAATCTGGACATAAATCTCTCTGTATATGGATCTCAGTCTGAGGATGTTTCTTAGGGAAACAAGGGAGCTTCCAAAGTCTTTCTCCAATTTTTCACATTCCTTTCCATTGTTGGCAGGTGTTAACAGACTAAACCTGTTCATGGTTCCTTACTTTGCTTTTGAGGGGTCAAATCAAGTTCAGCAAGGCCAAGAGCTGGTGCTGCACCTGGGTGGGGCAACCCCAGGCACAAATCCAGGTTGGGCAGGGAAAGGATTTGGAGGAGCTTCAAGGTCCCTTCCACCCCAAACCAGTCTGTGATCTTGTAAAATTTACATTTTGATTAATTATTTTTCAGTTACTTTAATACACACACACACATATATAATGATTGATTTAATTTTGCAGAGATTGATGTTTATATTTACATGTTTTTGTACACATCATATGTAAATTGTACAAGTTTTATCCTTAATGAGAAGGAGATACCCATCAGGTACAACTGCATAGGAGATGGAGGAGAAATCTAAAATCTTCATTTCTGTCTCTCTCAGTGGCTTATAAATCGTTGAATGCTTGCTTTCTTTGTGTTACTTTCCATTCCCTGGTAAATTGGGATAACATTTAATTCCTCTGTAAAGCACTGTGCTATTTATAGGAGGTAATGCAACTTAGGAAGAAGCTATGAGGAAAACACGCAGTTGCAATTTTTTTGTGTGTGTGTAGGCCTTGCTCTTCTTCAGCATTCAGAATGGTGGAGAAACTGAAAGGTGATAAGATCCCTGGAGAACCAAGGAAATATGTGAGTTAGTCTTGCTTGTTTGGGTGAAAAATGGGGGAAATAACCTTCATCATCACCCTCAAAAAATATATTTTTTTAGTGATTCTTGATTTTGTTCCACCAAGAGCAGGATGATAACTACCAATTAATGCATCTCGGGTCACAGTTTGGAGCTTTCCAGTCACAGATTAGCAGATATGAAGACTCTAAACCCATGTTTGTATTAAAAAAAAAAAAAAAAAAATACAAGATCGGTAAAGAGCACAGAGAGGAATGTAATTTTTTTTTATTTTTCCTTTAGCAAAACATGTACGGCAGAAAAAATAAGACGTGGCATTACTGACTGATTTGTATCATGTTATTCCAAGTGTATTTCTCTGGACATTAACTTCTGGGGCCTGGGTTGCTGTTACTGCACATCAATTATCAATTCACCTTTACTGGCTGACCATTTAAGTCTCTGAATGACACATGTATAATACAAAGGCAACCATACTCAAATAACACATTTACTGCCTTTATTACATAGGAGAAATGAAGCTCAGGGTCTGTGTGCACTGGAATTGTAACCAGTGATGTTCTGCTCCATGGGGATGCAAAGTCAGACCTCAAGAGAGGGAAAATCCTTGGTTGTCCTATCTGTAAAATATAAAAGTAGAAACCTTCCTTTTTAGTGTTATTTTTTTTTCATATTTGACTAGGTTGTAAGTAATTTGGGACACCCTTTATCTGTAAAGATCACATTACAAGGTGGAGTCAGTGGATGCTGCCATGAAAAATGGAACTCATGGAATGGCATGGGTTGGAAAGGACCTTAAAGATCATCTAATCCTCCCCTCCTGCCATGGGCAGGGACACCTTCCACCAGCCCAGGCTGCTCCAAGCCCTGTCCAACCTGGCCTTGGACACTGCCAGGGATCCAGGGGCAGCCACAGCTTCTCTGGGCTCTACTTCTGTTCCAGGGTCCTTACCATGAAAAATTTCTGACTTGAATCCAGTATAAATCTATCCCTTGACTTTAGGTTTAAGACCATTGTCCCTTGTCGTGCCACCTCAGGCTCTGGTAAAAAGTCTGTGACTCTCTTTCTTAAAGCCGCTTTGCACATCGAAAGGCTGCCATAAAATCCCACTGGAACCTTTTGTTCTCCAAGCTAAGGAGCCTCAATTCCCTCAGACTTTCTACAAATGAAAAAGGTGTTCTCCTCTGGAATTGCCCTGAAACTTCCATGACTTCCTTTAATTAATATCCACAGTACAAATGTTATGTATAGATTTGAAGGAAGAACACACACAAATGAATTTCATAAAAGCATATTTACTTCATTAACCACAGACAATCTAAAAGTAAACCAGGAGGTTTTCTTGCTCCAGCTCTGGACCGACTGCAAATTTGGAGAAGCTTGTTCAAAAAAAAAAAGAGGTGTCTATGCTCACTCAGAGAACATGTAAAACTGTAGCAAAATGTCAGTTGTTGGTTCTGAGTTCTACTTTTTATTAATTTTATGGTTTCAAAATTACTTTCAAAATACTCTCACTCATGTAATTTTCCAAATCAACCACTGAAATAAAATTAAATACAGAGTGCATCAACCTGTACTATTAATGGTTTTAGCAAACCAAAGTTTGCTAAAGAAGCTAGACTTAACAGCAGCTTCTTGCCTGAGAAATATTTGCTGTTGAAAAACTTCCCATGCAAATCACTGAAGCACCAGGTAAAGCAGATGCCAGGCTGAACTTTTAACAAGCTGTATAGAAACCTTGATATATGGCAAACTCTGTAGTGAAACAAATGTTAGATGTTAATTCAGGTCACAAATAAAAGCCACTTGATAAAACTTAATGGCAAAGTTGAATTTTAAGGTGCTGTTAGGATGATTAATGCCTGGAAGAATGTATAAGACTGTTCAGTGTTTTAGATGGCCCTTAAAAATCCTGTCAATGTGTGGAAACTACTTGAATTTCTCCATCTCCTCCTCCTTGGGTACAAACCAGACCGTTCATATTTCTGCTCCTAACCTGATGCTTTACCTCAGCTGAGGTCTCAAACATGTTCATTGCTGAAGAGTTTGCACTTGTCCTGGATGAGATTTTTCTCTAGGAAGGCAGCCATAAAAAGCAGGGTCCTATTTTAAAAATAACTCAAAACAGAAGGGTGCACTGAAAACTTCTCTGCTTTCATAACCATGTTAGCCAGCGTCTGTCCTATTGCTCTAAAAACACGTACAAGGACAGAGAGTTGTCCACTTACCTTATTAAATGGGATGTGTTTTGGGCAGAATTCATAATTAGGAGCCCATTTGAAAATTATTGTCATCCAACTTACTAAAAATGGACGTCAAGCCACTGACACTTTGTCTTGTTGATAAATACTTATTTTCTAAACAGTAGACATTGAACCCATTAAGAGTACCAGAAGATGAAGATTGAATTATAGTTCTCTGGCAGCAGTTAAGATGGTGACTGGTTTTTGAATCCCTTTTGAACATTAGGCCAACGGGGGGTACATTTGTGAGCAAGATTTGTGCTGGTGGGGTCAGGATTTGACCCTGGAATATTTACTATGCTAAGACAGGGAGGAATATGTTCATCAGGTGGTATTTCATTACACCCAGCAGCAACTCTGTCTCTGCAGAACATTTACATTACAAAGGATCACGTGTTCCAGAGGGTACATATTTCACACCACAAAACAATTTATTTCGGTGTAACCTAAGAGCTTCACCAAGCTATGCAATCACCGAATCTTTTAGAAAGAATAATAATTTGAAATACTAAATAGAAAGATTTCCTAATAAAAATTCTCATGGAAACAGGGCAATATTCAAAGGCAGGCTTCATTTAAGGAAACCTCAGTCCTCCAGTGTGACACAGAACCACAGAGTCATTAAAACTGGAAAAGACCTCCAATATCATCAAGTCCAACCTCACCAACATCAAGAACCCCAACCTTCAACTTGTTGCAGAAAGTACCCAAGGAAGAGAGTGGTAACAGATTTACTTTTCCCCAACATATCATATCTTCAAAGGAGGAAAAGAGTTCCCTAATGGTTTAGCATTAAGAACATGCCAATTGTTAAGTAATTCTTAATACAATCCCTGAAATTCACGCAGAAATAACACTCCCTTGTGGAAGTGGGGAAAGCCAATCTGAAATCAAATAAACTCCAGTGAGTAAGTAAGAGAAGTAAGTTTCTGATTCCATGTGGCTGCAAGGCAAATGATAACCTAAAAAAAAAAAAAAAAAAAAGTTTGGGTAAATTAATTTAAATAAGCATCTTTAATATCCATCAGTTAGTTGTCTGCTGACTTTGGTCTAGTATTCTCTTGGCAAAAACTCAAGTAATTAAGACCAAAATAAGTACCACTTCCTCCTTTATTTGATGTGTCAGTTTGGGCACACAAGATGAAAACTGGAAACTAGATATTCAGTAAAAAGTAGAAGCAGGAATCAGGTCATGGGCTGGAATTGCTGCGAATTTAAAATGGACTTAGGCAGAATGTCAGAACCTGTCTCTAAAACTGAGATCCAGCTGAGATCTTCCCCCTCCAACTGCAACTAAATGTGATGCACACATCCAATTTCTCACATTTAGGTCAGATATTACACAAGGAATCCTTCTCTGTGAGGGTGGGGAGGCCCTGGCACAGGGTGGCCAGAGAAGCTGTGGCTGCCCCTGGATCCCTGGCAGTGTCCAAGGCCAGGCTGGATGGGGCTTGGAGCCACCTGGACTGGTGGAAGGTGTCCCTGCCCATGGCAGGGTTGCAATGAAATCATCTTTAAGGTCCCTTCCAACCTGAACCACCCTGTGATTCCATGATTTAAATACATGCAGAAAAGGAGTGTTACAGGGCTACAGAAACTGCAAAAGTGGTTCACGTTTTCAGAGAGTTTAAATTTCCCAAGTGCTCATGAGAAAACTCATGTGCCAATGTGACACTATTATTTTCTGTAGTGTGGTGTCCCAGCACAGAAATAATTCTGTGAATACAAACAAAGATATGCTGCAAGCCCTTGAAACAAAAGTCCTGATTCTTTAGAACAAAACATAAATTTAAGCACAAGATGATGCCTTTTTTTCAAAGAATTTGACAGAAATTTTTTCTTGTGTACGTGTGAGAGTTGTTTAAATTGGTAAGAGGATTTAATAAGAACACAGAGACTGAGTTTTCCTTTTGGTGTTTTTTGGGTGTTTTTTTTTTTTTTTTTGGTTGTTGTTTTTTGTTTTGTTTTGTTTTGTTTTATAGGAAGGCACTTACTCTACAGTATTCCTGAATTGACTGCACCATTAAAACACAATTGTCAGCTGCAGTAAAGTGCTATCAGGATACCAAACACTGCAAGTGATATTAAGCAGCTGCTACAGTGATCATCAGGATTTAGATCTTCGTCCCTTCACAAATGAGGAATAAGATAAACATGCAGAAATTAAGAAAAACTGATATAGATCACACTGGCATGATTAGGAATGTGACATTTAGAGCAGAAAATTAGTGTATTTGTGATGCTACCTAATAAGAAAATGAAAACATTGCATAATGGATTACCAGTATCTGCCTTCCCCAGTGATCTGATGGTGCAGCTCACATGATGTTTTCAACATGAGGTGCTCTCTGTGATATTTTTATACTCAGACATAGGAGCCCAATTAGTTTATTTGACAACTCACTTTCTTTAGGATGCTGTAAAGAAATAAGTGCTTGTTTGTTTCCCTAACAAATGACAGCCATTATGAGTTTATTCACAGAGACTGTCAGTGTTCCTTCAAGATTGTCATATGTGGCTTCTAAAACCAAGAAAAATCTTCAAAAATTTGTCAGTCCAAGATTAAAGCATTATTTGGAGTTCAGGAGAACAAAGCATTACAGGAGCTGATTCTCTCAGAGTTTTCAGAGACTTTTGATTTGTTCTGCAAGGATCCTCATTAGGAGGACAGACGGTCTTCGCTCTGTGACAGACACAGTGCCAGAGAATCAGGGAATACTCAGAGAGTTTTCTGTCAGAGTCATAAATTTATAAAAACCTTTATGGATTTGCTGGTTAAGATGCAAAAATGAAAGATATAGAATGTTATTCATTTATATATTCTGAAAGGTGAAACAATGCCAGTACCAAAGTCTTCTGAAACTTCACTCTCAAGCCAGGAAAGATTTGTTTCTGCAGATTCGGTATCTAAATGTGTAAAATTGGAATCTTGACCTAGGGAAGGGCAGATCTAAATTAAAGGCACCCAGTAAGAACTGCTTGCAAGGATCTGCACAGTTGTACAGTCCACACTGCCTGGGTAGATATTAATATAATAGGAGAAATTTCCTTTAACTATTTACCATGGAGCTGAGCAGTATTTGCTCAGGGTTAAACTATTTCAAATTGATGTTTCGGAGCACAGGTCAGATGGGGAGTTCCTGAGGGAGCTGGGAAAGGGGCTCAGCCTGGAGAAAAGGAGGCTCAGGGGGGACCTTGTGGCTCTGCACAACTCCCTGACAGGAGGGGGCAGCCGGGGGGGTCGGGTTCTGCTGCCAGGGAAAGAAGGGAGAGGATGAGAGCAAATGGCCTCAGGCTGTACCAGGGGTGGGTCAGGTTGGATATTGGGAAAATTTCTTCACAGAAAGGATGTCCAGGAATTGGAACACACTGTCCCGGGCAGTGGTGGAGTCCCTGTCCTTGGAAGTGTTCAAAAAACATGTGGCTGTGGCAGTGGTTTAGCTGTGAACATGGTGGTGGTGCTGGGTTGATGTTTGAACCTGATGATTTTGGGGGCTTTTCCAGCATTAACAACTCTGTGACTCTCTGATTCTTTGCCTAAATTCTGTTCTGGTGCCAGATGAACATCCCGGCCTTCACAAAAACCCCGAATCATAAAATCCAACCAAACGTCTGCGCACTCTTTCTGGGGCTCCATGGAAACTTTGAGGTGCTAGTGCCAGGAAATGTGCTGTCTCATGGTCCAGAGGTTGCACGTGTGACTCTGTCAGTGTGTGCAGCGAGGTCACCCTCTGGAATATCTCTGGAGTTACGGTTCTGAATGGAGAATCCACCAGGGAAAGGGGAGGTGGAACACTGTGAGCACCCAAAAGGGCTTTGAGCCATTCCCACACATCCTGTCACGGGATGTCAGGGAAATCAGCTCTCCCCTCTCTGATTCCACATCTGTCCCTGTCAAATTTCACGCCACTGATGGCTGCCCAATGCTCCAATCTGATCCTCCAGCAAGACCATGTTACCCATCAGAATGTCACCAGTTAAACACTTCTGCTCCATCCTTGGCGTTTCCAAACACTGCAGCAAGAACTGGGATGAGAAATACACTTTCTTTTGTGATACTTGATGTCAGTATATCACAGGAAAGCGAAATTATGAGTAAGAAACATTACAGTAAAAAAAAAAAAAAAAACAAAAAAACCCAAAGCATTTTCATCTCAGGGTTCCTAATAAAGGTGTGTTTGTTTAGCATCTGGTAGCTGAGAATAAAAATAAAGCACTAACACACAGATAATTGAATACAGTGATTTTTATAGGCAAAAACTTTTTTTATAAACAAATATCTATTCTTATCCATCAAAGACAATCAGGCTTGAGAAGACCCTTTGGTTGAGGGAACTCTTGAGTGGGCTGCAGAGCCTCGGAGGTGCTAACAATGCCAGAGTTTTTTGACACTTATTTGAATACTTCCAAAAAGTACTTTGGAAATCCCAGTAAATCAAACCTGTAATGTGCTTCCCTGGTACCTGACTGTCAGCCCCCATGACAGGTCCAAAGGACACCAAAAACATCAAAAAGGCCTAATTTCTCAAAATAAGATTTTTCATAAATTTAAGGTATTGTCTTACTGGAATATATTTCACCTAATTTACCACATCTTAAATACTGTGTGGAGCATAAATTTTCTTCAAATTGAGTTTAACAATATCTTCTTGAGGTCTTTGCTAAAGTCTGACCTTTTTTTTTTTTCAAAAGTATTTGAAATAGCTCATTAGTCAACAAGTTCAAACCCCCAGTATTCTCAGTCAGTTATTTTTACTCTTTTTGCTCATTGTTTGTTATAAAAGAATGGAAAATTAAGTTATTTCTCAGCTCTGCATCTCCCTTTGAGTCCTTCTTTTTCTTTTCTCCATCTAAAGCCACCAAATACTCACCTGGGTTTGTATGATGACTTTTCTGTCCTCAGTGCAAAAATTATTTAAATATTTGCGCTTGCCAAATAAAAAGTGAATTGGTGTTCAAAGGGTTGTCTCTGGGAACTGCTTTTGATGTCTGCAAGTTGGGGATTTTTTCTCATTAAAATAAAAGGACTTATTTTAACACTTTGGAAAACCAAAATAAAATAGGCTTTATATTGCAAGACTTTTAGTAAATATTGAAACTGTTTGTGAAAAAAAGGAGTAAATCTAGCAAGAAAAGTTGAGATGACTTCAATAAACCCAAACCAGTTTGAAGGAAAACATCTAATAATATTGTTTACACAGAGGCCAGGATTTACCATTTATAACTTCACAAGAAAAACCATCACAATTATTTAATTAAGCAGAGAGTTAAAAGTCCTTAAAAGAACAGCCATTTTAAACTTTGCAGAAAATGTCACTTGAAACCGATGAATCTGATTAGCAAAAAACATAAATTTAAAAAAAAAAAAAGAGGCTGTTATAGAAAATGCCCAAATAATCTCCATAAAACCTTTTGTAAGAATAGGACACAGGAGAATTCTTTATGAGAATTCAGCAGAAGTCTAAGCACTTAAAAAAAGTTTCTTATTGAGCATGAGTCAGCCTTCAGAAATCTGGAATACTTCAGGTATTTTTATTCCCAATAATGGAGTAGGTGGCCAGGGAAAAACTGATATGACACCAAGATAGCACAGAACCAAATATAGATTACCTTATCTTAAAAGTGTAATTAAACTCATGAAACATTGGCAATAATGAAAACAGAAAAATCAAGGTGAATATTGGCTTCTCTGTTTCCTATATAAATATGAACGAGTTACTGCCCATTTGAGCTAATCCTAAGTGTATTTTTGTTGGACTAGGCCAATCAAGAAGGCGTGTTCATTCATAAAACAAGAGAATTCCTTATACTCTGGAGAATTAGGCCACTAGGACAATGCTGGTTAGATAATTATCTCCTTGTCTCTTGATTTATTCCCATTTAAATGTTCACAGAATCAAATGAAAACAGACTGATGCATGTATTCACATAGCATCTTTCTTCTATGATCATGTATTTAAAAAAAAAAAGCCTATTTTTAAAAAATCAAGCCTTGAATGATTATCATGGGACAGTAAAACTAACTCTCAATTTAGTAAGAAATTTCCAGAACCCATCTCATTTCCAGCCCAAGCCAAGATAGCAATAAATATATTAAAAACATAAGTATATTTTAATCTCTGAAACATTGACAAAATTTGTAAATATTCCTTGGCAAATTCATAAGGGAATGAAGGAAGTTATCACAGAGGAAATTCAGAACAACTTGTAACAACTTCGTGAAGGAGGTTGGCTCATAAATATTTGCGCTCTGAAAAAAAAGTGCTTATCATAACATTTACATGTTATTCCCCTGTGACTGTAATTTATAACTATGTATAACTTTAATCCTGTAGCTAGGCCTGAGAAAGACCTTGCAAATTTGTTAGTAAAATGATTTGTTCGTTGGTATCAGCAATAATGTGCATTTTGTGTTGGCACACGAATACTGAATAATCCACGGGCCTTGGAGTTCAGTGTCTGAGCTGGAACATCAACAGAATTTATGGTAGAATCAATGGTTAGCTCACAGACAAGGTGTTGGAAGGGATTTACACCAAATATTTGTTGGATTTTTTTTCACAGAATTAAAAAGTCACGATTCAGATCCTCACAATTCCTTCTCTGAAAATCAGGTACCAGGCAGGATTTCATTTAAAAACAGTAGCAACTCCTGCCAATGTTGAAGGCTGAGAAAACTCATTTCTTGCTGTTTTCTAGAAATTAATCTTCACTATAAAGCCCAGCGTTAGTAACCTTGTATGTATTTATATAAATATTTGTTGAGTCAGGCTCACTTAAGCTATTTCCTCATGTATTTCTCTCATAAATCCTCATTTGCCCTTGTGTACCGTAGGAGAATAAAGATGAAGTGAAAATGTACTTTGTCCTCGGAGTGTTCAGACAGTTTTCTGTAAGGATTATGAATAATTCTCTGATATTCACATTACATTGAATTTAACTAAATTTATTCCAGGCAGGGAATGTTTATGTTGCTGTTTCTCAAACTTAACGTGAAAATACTTCATAATTATTAGAAATCTGGTAACACTTTAACAGCAATCTGCTTGTTTTATTGGATGTAGGGAACGTTTTTTCTCTGAACAGACATCGTGTTCCCTTCTGAAGGAAGTATTTTGTAAAGTCAGTTTGTGCAAAAACTGCTGCCCAAACTGGACTTCCTTAGCAGTTACGGGTACTTTTGACATCTTCATTTTTCCTTTTATTTCCCTGTGTAAAGGGGACAGAAGCTCCATTCTCTGCCTTCTGTTTTTAAAGGTTGAGAATGACAATATTTCCACAGACTAAGGTTAATAACCTCAGTTAAAGTTCTCCTTGGAAGAAAACCTCAGTTTCTCACCAGGATTATTTTTTGAGACATTAGGAAAAAAAAAAAAAAAA
>VXAC01007547.1:1967-14169 GCA_013399225.1 Rhipidura dahli | reverse complement strand
AAGAAAAAGAAAAAGAAAAAGAAAAAGAAAAAGAAAAAGAAAAAGAAAAAGAAAAAGAAAAAGAGAAGGAGAAAGAGAAAGAAAAAAAAGAGAAGGAGAAGGTGAAAGAAAAAGAAAAAGAAAAAGAAAAAGAAAAAAAAGAAAAAGAAAAAGAAAAAGAAAAAGAAAAAGAAAAAGAAAAAGAAAAAGAAAAAGAAAAAGAAAAAGAAAAAGAAAAAGAAAAAGAAAAAGAAAAAGAAAAAGAAAAAGAAAAAGAAAAAGAGAATGCTGATCCTTAATATCATAAATATGTCAAGATCCTGCTTTTATTAAAAGCTCAACCAATGGGAAATTTCTGTCAGTCATGTTTATTACTTTGATGCCTTAGAGGAAACTGGAGAGGTAGGAAGCAAATGTCACACTGTTGCAAAAGGGTGGGAGACAAACAATCTACCTGTCAATCTTAAATCAGTTACTTCCACGCTGATCACAGGGAAAAGGAGTGAAATAAAGGAATGCACCGTGTAAAAAAATTAATGAGTAGTTTCATCATGAATGCCAATCTCGTGGTTTTGTGTAACACAGCTCTTACCCAGAATAACACATAACAACATAAACTTAAGGTGTGTTAGTGTTAGTACACCTCAGCTTTGTGCTTTAGGTTGATTGTAAATTGGTTTGTTTAATTTGTTTAAACACCAAAATTGTCCTGCTGCTGTCCCACCCATGGGAATGCGTGAAGTTAGGAGGTACAGCTTCAGAGCCTGTTCCAGATGTTGCTGGGGCTGCCCTTACAGTGGAGAGAGTGGGACCCTTTCAACAAAGGTCCTCAAAGAAACTGCAGGGAGTGGATGGACAAGCAGCCCATCAGGAAGTTGTTTGGGAAGTGCTCAAAGCCATGGTGTAACTCTGTACAAAATGCCACATGAGAGGGGAAAAAGGACCAGAGCTCTGAGCCGTGGGATCACTTATCAGAGAACTGTGGAGTCATTAACAGTGGGAAAAGTCTTCCAGACCATCAAGTCCAACCTTTGACCACACACGCCCATTCCCACTAAACAATAACACAAAATCCCATGTCTGCATGTTTGCTGGACACCTCCAGGGATGGGGACTCCAACACCTCCCTGGGCAGCCCCTGCCAAGGCCTGAGCACCCTTTCCATGGGGAAATTCCTGCTGGTGTCCAACCTGAGCCTCCCCTGGCCCAGCCTGAGGCCATTCCCTCTCCTCCTGTCCCTGTTCCCTGGCAGCAGAGCCCGATCCCCCCGGCTGCCCCCTCCTGTCAGGGAGTTGTGCAGAGCCACAAGGTCCCCCCTGAGCCTCCTTTGCTCCAGGCTGAGCCCCTTTCCCAGCTCCCTCAGCCTCTCCTGGGGCTCCAACCCCTTCCCAGCTCCGTTCCCTTCCCTGGACATGCTCCAACCCCCCAGTTCAGAATTCCTGAAGATTTGGCCATAACTGTTCAGAATCCAAAGCTTTGTCATTCAGTTTACAGGTGGTTACATGGGGACTGCTTCATGTTCTGTAGATAAGAACCATGAAACCAGAGTATACAAACTGTCTCTGAACTTCAGATTATTTGAAATCTAGAGGAAAATGATAGAAAAATTCATTGGATGAATACTGAAACAAGATCTATCCAGTGTCTGACAAGGATTACCTACTATGAGGAAGAAATAAGGAACCAACCCATGGAAGCAGAAGTTCTCTATCTCTCCAGGCTAACAAACCACTTTCCTTAATAAAGTACATTTTCTGCAGGCTTTGCTTAGCCTCACTCTTGAGTGAGTGTCACAAATGACATTAAATTTGATGACTATAATGTTAAAAGCTCAACAAAATGTGAAATACCATTTCCATGAGAAATGTCAGGTACAGATGTGATCCTCATCCCCTGTCAGGGAAAAAACCCTTAAATATAAGAGCTTAGAGGCTCATATTTTATTGAGAAGTCAAAATGATACTTGTACTTATAGGTAAAAACCCCTCAACAATTAAAACAAGTCTATCAAGAATAAACCTTCTTTTTAAATTAATGAAATTGTTGAGTACTTTTTCTCTCTTATTAAAAAAACCTGTCAAAACAGCTATTTTTTTCCCAGATATTTGTGATGTTTTCACAGTGTGGATTTTTCTGCTTTTTTTTACACTTTTCTGGATATCAGTAATAACATTTTTGCTTTAGGCTTGACTACATGCTTAAATATTATTCAATTATTCTTCAAGTAGGTTATGTTCATATAGTAAATATTCTGGGTATTTATAGGATTTTTGGATGGAAATTTTTATTATATAAAATTCAAATTTTCCGTGATTTTCATAAAAGTGAAAACAAGTTCGCTGAAATTTAAGAGAGTCGCTGTAGATAAATGTAATGGCCCCCAGAATTTAAATATCCTTTTGCCAATGTCTATACTTAATTAGGGTGTTTGGGCTGTTGCTTGGGTTTTGTTGTTTTGCTTTGGTATTTTTCAGGAAATGGTATTTGCCTGTGTCATTTCCAATGTTCTATCCATAATAACTTGAGATCATTTGAGAATGATTTATTGTTTCCTGTGTTATTCTTCTTAGCAAAGATGAAAATCATAATTATTTTTCCTCATGGCCAGAAAGTTTTACACTTTTTACAAAAATAATATAATGAAAGAGTTTCTTCTCATTTCTGTGCTACTTTTAGTTTAATCAGTCAGGACGTGATATGATGGAAGAATTAAAACATTGAAAAATTTGATTTCTGGGGAAAAAAAAAATTATTATTGCCATAGAATTTCCACCAAATGGATCTGCTGTTCCTGTAGAAAACTCAGCATAAAGAGGTTAAAATTAATTACTTCTAAAGTGGTTTGCCCAAGTGCAAAGCAGTTTTGGTGGTGTATTTTATACACATCTGTATATTCCAATTGAGAGTTACAGTGGTTTAGTTCTAAGAACCCAAAACTTGGAGAAACATTGGATTCTTTTGTCATGTTTTATTTCAAAGAGTATCTTAGTTTTGTAATTATACATGAAATTGAGAGGAAAACAAAGTGAAAGCACTACAAACCCACAAAAATCTCTCTGCTTTAATATGTATTTTTATGTTAATATAAACTGTGGCTGTCCCTGGACCCCTGGCAGTGTCCAAGGCCAGGCTGGATGGGGCTTGGAGCACCCTGGGATAGTGGAAGGTGTCCCTGGATGGGCTTTGAGGTCCCTTCCAGTTCAAACCACTCTGTGATTCTGTAGTTGTACGATGGCATCAGAAAGAAATAAAGTATTCAGGATTCTTGGGGACACTAACACTATTTTTATCCTGTGCTATAGACTGTAAGATCTTCACTGTTCACAGTGTTTATTATGCACATCTATTGTCAGCAGATGAATTTGTGTGTTTGTAATCCCATCTGTTACTCACTTCCCTCGCTGCTAGGATTATTTCCCAGGAATAAAGAGTCTTAGGGTAAATATCTGTCTTCAGGATTTCCATACCTGCTGGCTTCAGACAGTATTTTCTAACTCTGTCACTTTTGCTTTGCAGGGACTTTGAAGAAATTGGCATTTGCAGAGGTTAAAGGAGGCCCAGGCACAGAAATACAGGTCAGGCATCATGCAGAAGGCAGACACAGGTCAGGCTGTCCTACCAGGGAGGGAGTTCACTACAGGAGCCTTCAGCAGAACAGCTCCTGCCCTTTTACATCCTTTTAAGATTTAGGCTGTTTTTCCCCACTGAGGAGCCTCCAAAGGAGATTTTCTCCAGCTCTGAGTCAGTTTGCACTCGGTGTTGATGAAATCAGCTGTTAAGGTACAGGTAATGACTGAGAAATTGCATCTTTGCACTAATGGATTGCTGCTCATTAGCACACTCGGAGCACAAATCCTCATCAATCCCTGAATATCCACCAGGGCTGCTCTGCTGGTTCCCAAATGGATTGCTTTGCCAGAGAAAAACATCATCCTGCATGCCATGGTCGTTTGGAGGCTGATCAGGAGGTTTCCTGTAACACCAGAGGCTCAGAGGAGGAGGGTTTTGTTTGTTTTATTTGTGTTTCTGGCAAATTGCTTGCAGGTTTGAAACTGATATCAAAGTTTGTCTTGGTCTTGATGAAGTCTTCCCATCTGAACACTAATACAAATTGCAGTTTGTTTACAACTGTTTGTTCTAAAACCAAGCATTCTGATTCACCATTCTAAGAGAGAAATTTAAACCAAAAAAAAAAAAAAAGTCAATTAAAAAAATTATTTTAAAATACTTATTTATACATATATATATTTTTAGTTGATCTCTGCACTGCTAACATCTTCCTTTTCCAAGGATGGCTGTTGAATTCCATCCCAACATGGATGCAACTGTGTTTAAAATGCCAAGTTCATTGCTGACTCACTGTGGACAGGTGAAATAACCAAAACTTGGATGTGGGCAAAAGTCTGGCAGATGGGGAGGGGGGAGAGAACCTTATGTTGTAGGCAGATGAATGAGGAGGGCTGAAGTCCTGTTTGAACAGGGTTCCATGGGTTACAATTTCAGCAAGACACCAAACAGGCAATTAAAGACATTTCTGAATATTCTAGTTAATAAATATGTATGCCAATATAGATCTATATTTTCACATTGTGAAAAATGACCCTGTTTCCTGCCAAGTTGCCATTCCTGTGTGTGTTACACACGCACACATCTCTCATCTTCTGTGCTATAACTCCCCAAATGGGTATTTTTCACTACCTTTTAAGAAGCCAAGCAAAGAGTAATTCTTAAACTTCCAGAGTTGTTGTTGCTGTGCATACCTGAGTTTACAGACTCTGATGAAAAGCCAAAACTTGCAACCAATTTTCATATTCACATAAAGCAAGCTGTCTTGCCATCAGTGGAATGTTTCCTTTTGGTTTGACCCCACAAATCCATACATTTCTGATCTGATTCACTTAATTTCTGAAGCTGCTTATGCCAATATGACAAATAATACAAAGAAATATCTCCTATTTAATTCAGCTAGTTTTTACTTGCACAGTAGTAACTGTGGGTTGTTTATATGTGCTTGCAACAGCTTTTTTCACTCTGCAGCATTTTTTATGTGGGTGTTATTGGAGGACCCTGCTCAGAGGAAGGTGCCCCAGGGAGTTCTGAAGAAATGTGTCCATGAGAGCAGGATGAACAAAGAAATAGAAAATGCACAAAAACCATCAATAGGGGTTTTTTTTGTTGCTGATTTTCGGTTTTAATTTTGTGGGATTTGTTTTGGGGGTTTTGTCTGGACTTGTTTTGTTTTGGTTTGGTTTTTTTGGGGGTTGTTTTTTTTTTTAATATTGAGCTGGAATTGGACACAATGAAAATGAAGAGCTTTCACTTAGTAGTTATTGAACTCTTCTAGAGGAGATGCAATCTGGTGTGTGAGTTATATTTAGCCCGTGTCAGTGCTGATGGTCTGCATCACCAGAACTCGTGATCCCATGCAAAAGCAGCTCACGCAGGGGACAGGAGGCAGAAGGTGGAGAGTGCTTGGGGAACGAGGATCTCTGCATTCCTTATGCCAACTTTGCTCTTTCTTCAAAAAGCAAATAACGTGACTGCAGACAGCAAAACAAACTAGAGGAGAGAGGAGGAGACAGATGGCAAAGCATTTTTAATACTAAAGATGGGAGCTTCTAGAAATGCCACTTGCAGTGTGAATCACCACCTTCTTACATGTATTTGCTTTATTTTAGGGGAAAACAAAGAAACCCTCCATTTCATGCAGTTTAAATCTAAATAATTGTTAGGTGGAGATTAATTCTTGAGTGTGGTAGATCAATCCCTTTTTTTCAGCCCCATACATTTGAAGTATCTACTGTGAGAAACTGATTTCACTGGGATTTTTGTGGAAGTCAGGTACATAATCACCTTTGAAGGTGTGGATGTCAGGACCCCACTCTGTACAAACACAGTTACCAATGCAAATATTGTTCAGGCAAGTACTGCCTACATTTTCTAAGATATGTGATGGGCAGGAATGAAGAAAACACTACTCAGGCAGTCTGAAAAATGCCTATATCTCATGAATTAATAACCTGGTGAGAAAAAAAGACACTTTAAAACCCCTTTCAACCCAAGGAACGTTAGAAATGCTGGTGCTGTTTTTTACAGGGGGAACAGGTATTTATTCCCTACATTTTAGTTGTACACCTTTTTAACTTAACATTTTACTTACCACATTTTCCCCCAGAGGAGAGCACAGAAAGTTTTCTTTAAATGCCATAATCACAAAGAAAACAGGTTCTGTCTATTTTTATCACATATAAAATATATAGATATTGATGGAGGCCACAAATTCTTTCTCTGGCATGCATTTGTTTCTGTGCAATTTTATATATTCTGCATATCTATACCCAGCTCCGGGCCCGTAGTTACAAGACTGGGTCAAGTCTTTTGACCCAAAAGAAGGTAAATTTGGATTTGTATAAAGAACTACATTATTTATTATGACACTGGGGACACCCTGGCACAGGGTGCTCAGAGAAGGCAGCCACAGGGCTGCCCCTGGATCCCTGGAAGTGCCCAAGGCCAGCTTGGATGGAGCTTGGAGCACCCTGGGCTGGTGGGAGGTGTCCCTGCCCATGGGCAGCTCCTGAATTTGGAATGAGATAATATTTAAAGGTCCTTTCCAACCCAAACCACTCTTAGGTGCTATGATTCCTACATGCATGCTGTGGGTGTATGTACTTGTATAAATTCATCTGCTGAATGTGTGACCAAATAATTTCAATAAAAACCAAATCCAGGTTTCATTAGGTATTTCTGTTGCTCCTTAGAACAGAACCACATTGTGACTGTCTGCTCAGAGTAGGTAGGGAATCTGATTTTGGTAAATTGAATGTGGGCATGCTTTCAAGTAATATAGTTATTAAAATCAATATTTCTTTTCTCTATACATTCAAATACAGGGAAAAAAAATCCTAATTCTTAAAGACAACACCAAATTATAGGGACCACAAAGAAAAAAAAGCTATTTGGAAACCTTCTGATAGAATATCTCCAGCTCATTTTCATAAAAAAGATTTGTTAGATGTAATTTATTAAACTGTCTGCTTAGATACTCTCAGAACACCTGAAAAGCAGGGGCTGTTTTGTGAAGATTAAAGGACTCTGTTTAATTCTAAAACATTTTTTTTCCTCTACTGTGATGCAATCCTTTGAGGAGTGTGGTGTTTCCATTTGATGGCTGCATCAACTCCAGCATCTCAATTACACCATGAATTGATTTTACCTGGTTTTGCACCAAGGAGAATCAACTTCTGAACTAATCACTGCTAAATGGGCAGCTGGAATCTGCGGTGCACAGGGTGTGAGAGAGACACTGACGTGTTTATCATAGTTCTTAAAGAGAAAACAGGGGTTTGCTTGATTCTCTGAAGTTCCTGAACATCAAGTTTCACCTGAAGATAGAGGGAATATCCAGGATCAAGTTACCTGGTGTCAAAGGCTGTCTCAAGCTTTTGGACACCAACTCTGTGCTGGCACACAGAGATCCTGGGATAAGTTTTGTTGTGGGCAGTAGGCTGATGGGAGTAGTTTTATGGAAGTTAAGCCACTGTTTATTCCTGAATGCTGGGTGGTTTTAGTGGCTCTGAGCCTTTTATTGCTATTTTATTTTCTCAGAGAGTTTTGATCGTTGCTAAGCCTGGACTGAAACATGAGCTTAGCTCCACACATGATAAACAAACCCCTTGTCATTCAGTCATGAATAAATGCAGTCTTTTTTTCCTATGAAAAAATATGAGGATAAAACTGGAGCCTGTTGAAGACAGCAGCCAAACTCTTCTTGGCAGCAGTGAGGGCAGGATTTTATTCACTGTCTTGATTCTTCTCTGTAATGAACCAGCTCATTCTTAGACCTGTTACCAAATGTTCACAGAAGATGATGTCTGGTGGCCTGACAGTGCTTGGAGTCCTACAAATTCCTGTTCTTTTTCAAATCCAGAACTAAAAGCATCTTCTACCAAATCTCAGTAATAATAGGAAGTGCTACTCTGCATAGACAGAACCCTCTGAGGCAAAAGGAGCTTTCAGAAAGCTAAGTGTGCCCACTTTGTAGGCAGTCCTTTCTTTTTTTGAGAAACATTGGAAAGGGCAAAATTTTCCAGGAAAGTAAAAAAAAGATCCAAAAAGCCAGCTTCCCAGAAATTCCCCACATAAATCACTCCTTAGTAAGTTCAAAAGCAACATGATTCCCTTTGGTGAAGCTTTAAAATATCCCCAGACTTGTGCTCATATTCCCTGCACACTCAATGCTCCGATGTTCAGAGCTGTGGCAAACAATGACAACAAAAAAAAAAGCAGCAGCAGGCTTTTATAGATGGTTTTCTGACATGAAGCAAATGCAATTCAATGCTGACAAATGCATGGTGCAGGAGCTTGGTTGCCAATAGAATAACAAATAGAAAAAGAATTAAGTGTACCAGCCTGAGAGGGCTGAAAATCATCTTAGCATGTACAGACACGCAAAGGCTTCACAAGCCCTCTGCCCTCTTCTTGCTGTGTCTAGTGTCAATCTTCTTTATTATTATTTGGCTTTGTCCTCTTAGAAAAGGCTTTGACTTTGTTTGTTTGTTTGTGTGTCCCCCGTGCCCTTTCCCGTTCAGGACTGGCTGAGCACAGGTGGCACAAGGCGCGGTCGGGCTCAGAGCCCACACACCACCAGCACTGAGTATGGCTTTGATGTAGGTGCTGAAAGGGCTTCAGCAGTGAATTTCTTCAGCTCTCCAGCATTTTGTGAGAACTCTGTCTTTCCCATGCAAGCTAACCAAAACAAAGTTAGCAGTTTTTATCAATATCCACACCTGCACTTGTTTTTCCCAGATTGTTATGGCTTCAACTGGAAAAACACTTGGGAACAGACGTGTTAGAGTTGGGCCAATCCCCTTGAGGGGTGGATGCCAGAGTACCAATTACTTTATGCCATTTAACTCACTTTTTGTGAACTAACATATAAAAACCTCAGGGGAAAAGCCATTAAACTGGCCTTGCCACCATTTCTACCTGACCCTGAACTTGGTGTGGTTTTTCTACATATCCACGTTACAACAGCGACACTTTGGTGCTTTCCAAAGCCTGGCTCAGACAGGGCCTCAGAGCAGCCTGTGCTCCTCTTATTTACAGTGGCACCACAGGAGTGTGGTCATCCACAAATACCAGTATATTTGCATTTATTTCAGTTTCATTCTCGGAGCCGAGCTCGTTTTGTGTTCACACATCATCCCAAGGAGTGCATTTCCTTAAACACCTCCTTCCCCTGCTTTGCTATCTTATCATCCATCAGTCAACATAAACCTATCAAAGAATCAGGTCCATAAAATGCTTTATACATAATTCTTCCAACGAATAATTTTCAATTCTGTCTTGACAGCAAATCTGAATCATGGGAATGTTTTGGCTAGTTCACATTTTTGGGAGGCAAGGCTTGCCTTTCTAATATGCAGTTTGTCTGCAAATAAATGCTAAGGAAAAACAAATAATAGTTCTTTAATTAATCTGCAAATAATCAATAAATCTTCTTCAATTAAAATTATTTATTGAAATCTGAAATGCAAGCTATATCTTAAAAGTTCTTTTTTATTTTTATTTTTATTTTTATTTTTATTTTTATTTTTATTTTTATTTTTATTTTTATTTTTATTTTTATTTTTATTTTTATTTTATTTTATTTTATTTTATTTTATTTTATTTTATTTTATTTTATTTTATTTTATTTTAATTTTATTTTATTTTATTTTATTTTATTTTATTTTATTTTATTCCCTTAATGTATTTTTTTTCCCCTGGGAAGAATTCCACCCATCAGACTGTGTGGTAAAAATAGAAAAAAATAATGTGTAAAATGCACATGTAAAACGTGTGTATTTAATATAGGTCCAGCATGGATTTTGTGTAAAAACAAGAAAGTGGAATTCTTTAATTCACTGAATTACTCTTCAAGTGTGAAATTATCACTTTGATGGCACTTTTGAAGCACCATGATGATATCCTTCGATAATAATGAACCCTGTCAGATTTATCTAATACTTACATGATGATAATAGCACATCATTGCCTTGAATAGAGGGAATGCTTTGGAAGAAAGAAGCCATTCCAGCAGGAAAGTGGGGAGATCAGCAGAGAAGTTCAAGGTGCCCAAACCTGACAGATCAGGGCATTGTGTAACTGGGAGCTTGATGAACGTATTCATCTATTTGTAAATTATCACAGAATGCTTTGGGGTGGAAGGGACCTCAAAGCCCAACCAGTGCCACCCCCTTCCACCGACAGGGACACCTTCCACTGTCCCAGGTGGCTCCAAGCCCCATTCAACCTGGCCTTGGACACTGCCAGGGATCCAGGGGCAGCCACAGCTGCTCTGGGCACCCTGTGCCAGGGCCTCCCCACCCTCACAGGGAGCAATTCCTTCCCAATATCCCATCTATCCCTACTCTCTGTTTGAAGGCATCCCCCACTTCCTTTCATAAATAAACATTTCCCCATCACTATTAATATCCCCCATTTCCTCTGTGTCAGGGTTGTGATCGTTACTAATTCAGGAACAGTAATTTACTAATACAAGTGATTTTTCTTGCAAGTCACTATTACAAATATGAACAAACTTAGATAGATTGGGAATGCATGACTGAAACACTTTGTGTCTTCAAATAATGAAATTTTAGGTGTCAAAACACAAATTCTGAGACGAGTGCTGAGAGAAGCTGCATTACTCTTGCATGTATCACAAGCAAAGAACCATAAAAGGTAATAACTATTTATGTCTGGTTTTAATTTGGTTTTAGCTCCCAGCTGATCCAAGAACTACTAGAATTTGCACTGTTATGCAATGATTAGCACTCTGAAGAATAATTTCTTTATAAAGTACAAATTTGTGAACAATATTACCACAGGGTTATTTTAATTTTCATTGAAATGTTACTCTTTTAGGTCTTTGCTTCACTCAATTTCTGATGCTCACCTGCATTCTCAGTGAACGCTTTTAAAAATCAACCCTCATTTGCTGGTGTCTGTCAGTAATTATTAAACCCCTGGAGAAGTGATCTTTGGAATTATTCATATTTCCCCAAAAAATCAAGAAGAAAGGCTGTTGTGTTTTTCAGCTTTCTTTTCTGATTCTTTTTATACTATTTTCCCTCTTTTCAGGCTAATTTTGTTGTGATGCAAAACCTGCCTTTTAGGCAGAAATTGTCATTAGTGAATGTCTGTAGCCTTCTGGATTTGCAAACCCAAAATGCAAATTTAAAGAGCATGACTAAGCACATTCTTTACAAACACCATCATTAATTGATGAACAGAAGTTTTTCCAATGGAATTAAATGGGCTATTTAGCTGTCTGCATTTGGAGAAGACATCTCTCAGCTTTGAATTATTTTGGGGGCAGTTATTAAATACATTACAGCAACAATATTATGGGAAGAACCAGGTAGGGAGAATTAAAATCAAAATTATTGATGTCATGTGGCAACAGATTTTCAAATGGGTCATTGCAGCCACGGAACAAAGTTCTTTATTTAAAGAAGAGACATTTTGGGGAAAAGAGGGTGGTGGTGGTGGGGTGGAACCCCACCAGATCTGACTAAAACCACAATTTTAAAGTCACTGGAATGAATCAGAGTTTCATAGAATCACATCGCTGTGATTTGGCATCAAACATGCTGAAATTAACACAGATGGTTTTTTGAGCGAGAAACTTCACTCATGATTTGGATCATGGCTGATTTATGGTTCTGTAAAGGTTTTCCAAACTATTCAAATTAAAGCTCCAGTAGAACTAGAAGGAGGTGATTTCAAAGAAATAGCAGTAAGGTATGTGATGGATCAGTGTGAGGAATTCTTCTTCCATGGGGCATTTCCCAAAATTGAGGAAACACCTGGCTTGCTTGAGGTAAAAACAACGAGAAAAACCCCAAAAATGACAGAGGAGGGAAAGGAAAGCAAGGAAAATGCAACTGGGAGTACTTTCTTTCTTGGAGCACTAAGAACAACAGAAAATCCTTGGCTTGCTAAAGCTGTTGGAGGAACATTTAAATGTGAATAAAGCCCTGTGTTTCAAGGACGCTGAATTCACCTTTACTGGATTTCAGATTTCCTCTCTGCCATCTCTCCAGCCTGTCCAGATCCTTCTGAAAGGCACCACTGTGCTTTCTTCAGCACCTGCAAAGATAATGACTATTTTCAAGACTTCCTTTCAGGCTACATTAAAATGTCAGTTAACGTTCTGCTTCAAAAAAAAAAAAAA